>CM021107.1:291767056-292079826 GCA_007115665.2 Sequoiadendron giganteum
TCATTCTTTTCAACAATATCAGAAAGGAAATAATTATAACCTGATAAGTAACACAAAAAATGGAAGTAAATTCAATGGTTTTTTGACCACGTCAATTTTACCTAACAACTTTAATACTCCACCTGATGATAAATCAAGCAACACTCCAGGCTTACCTAAGGTAACCTCTCATTATAATTCATCAAATCTTTCATGAAGCAAAAAGGTAGATTCCACAGATCAAAATAAATTGACTAATTATTTAGCGAAAGAAACCAAAAAGGTAAAAGTCAACCTTTTTTTATCAAAATTGCTCAAAACACCTATGATCAGGAAAGCTTTCTTAAACACTTTAAAAGATCTTCCAAAAGAAAGAAAATTTAAGGAATCTCAAATGAAATATAGATCCATTAAGGAAAAAGAAAAGAGCATTGTTCCCATGGGAGATGCGCAAGTAGCCTTTTACAAAGGAAAACTAGAATCCCCACCATTTTTACTCATGTTGAGAATATTTGGTAAAAATGTCCAGAATTGTTTAGTATACTTTGGAGTGTATACTAATGTGATGCCTTTGTCCATATGTCAAACGCTAGGGTTAACTCCAACAATTTCTTCAGAGAAAGTTACTCAACTTGAAAAAACTGAAGTAAATGTTGTCAAGGAGCTAACTAATATTCACATGTAGCTAGCATCGGATCCCAGGATTCGATATTATATAGATATTCAGGTTGTCGAGATACCTGATACTTACGGCATGTTATTGGATAGGGATTGGTCAAAGACTCTGAATGGATATATGGCCACGAATTCCTCACATATATGGTTACCATGGAAAGGAGTTCCTAATCAAATCAAAATTGAAAGGGAACCACATATGAAATACATGGTCACTAATTACAATCAAAAAAGTGAAGTTCTATATATTGATGTAGAACTGGGGGTTTATAAAATCTGAAGCTCGGGAGTTAAAATAGAAGAAGTATTTACATGCAATGTTGAAAAGCATAATCAGATAACTCTTGGAACTGATGTTTTAATTGAATCAGATTGTGATTCTTCAGAAGACAAAAATAGTCATTATGATAAATTTTGGAAAAGTATTGTTACAGAAGCTCGAAAGAATGGTAAAATTGAAATCTCGCTAAAAAAAAATTATTGCAAGATAGGTGCAAGTTGCATAATTTTGCACATTCAGAAGACAGTGTATGATGTGCTTGGAAATAATCTACAAGATTGAGAACCAGTTTTGTCTAGAACATGATAAGATTAAAAGGTCTAAACCAAAGATGTACACAAAGACAAAATCCAAGTTACACAAACCGAAAAGACTAATTCGGTGACTCTTAAAAATGGTAAGTCTCAAGCTATGAATGATCAAGCCTCGATTCTTAAGTTTGATGGATCCAAATCAAAATAAGGAATTAGAATTGGAATTGAACTCGTCAGCCCGCAAGGTAAGTCTTTTCTTGTTGCTTATCAATTGCAATTTCAATGTACTAATAACGTGGTAGAATATGAAGCCCTTATTCATGGCTTGATGCTCGCAATCAAGAATAAAGTCAAAATTCATAAGGTGTTTTGTGATTTTGAATTGGTAGTTAAATAAGTGTGAAAGCAGTACATTTGTCATTACAAGAAATTGTCCAGTTATCAACATAGAGTATGGGATTTAATAGAATATTTTGACGCTTTCAACATTACTCACATTTTGAGAATATTTAATCAAAGGGCCGATGCTTTGGCTACTACTGCTAGTGCTTTAGAACCTCTAGATGCCTCAGATTTGAGGATATTTATAGTTGAACTGGTACAGTTACCTTTGGTTCCTGATAATGTTACAAATTTGTAGGTGTTTAAAGATGATTGACACATATTGAAATTCTTTACTAACTCCAATATCTTCGAAGCACAAATAATTGAATAAATAGATCACCTCGATGGTGAAATTCAAGACAAAGAATTAGCTCAAGCTAAAGATAATAATATTTTGAAAGGGATAATTGAGTTGGAACGATTGTTTGATACCGATCAAATAGTTTGACAGAAATATTTTCCTCAAAGTGATGGAGTGTAATCTGAGTTATACAATTTGCATACTAAAGAAGATCCTAAGAATGTGCTTATAGGAAAGGTTTGTACTGAAGAAGAGAAGATAAATATCTCTTAGGCACTCAGAGATTACTAGAAGGTTATAGCATGGACATATGAAGATTTGAAAACCTATGATACTTCCATCATCACACATACAATACCACTAAAGCTTGATGTGAAGCCTTTCTGACAAATACAATGACCAATAAATGCACTCTTAGAACCATTAATACAAAAGGAATTCCAAAAGCTTCTCTCAGCCTGAATAATATTTCCTATCTGACATTCTACTTGGGTGGAAAATTTGGTACCCGCAAGGAAGAAGAATGGAGACATACGAGTGTGTGTAGATTTTTGAAATCTTAACAAGGCGTCTAAAAAATATAATTATCCACTACCTTCATTGGAAGAAGTGTTACAAATCATAAATGGTTCACAGATGTACTTTTTGGATGGATTCTTTGGATATAATCAAGTAATGGTAGTGAAGGAAGATCGGATGAAGATTGCATTCACCACGAACTAGGGAACCTTTGCTTACAGAAGGATGCCATTTGGATTGATAAATGCTAGAGCTACATTTCAGAGAGCCATGGATTATGCTTTTCGAGATTTAATAGGAAAATATATTATCATCTACATGGATGACCTCATATTATTTTCAAAGAATAGAGGAGATCATGTTTGAGATCTCAGAGCAATATTGCAAAAGTGTGAAACTTACACAGTTTCACTAAATCCTAAGAAATGTATTTTCAAGGTGACAGAAGGTAAATTGTTGGGAAAAATTATTTTTGAAAATTTTATTTCAATAGACCCGGATAGAGTGACTGTGTTGCTCAAGTTACAACCTTGGGAAGTAGAAAAGAACTGAAATCATATTTCGGTAAGATCAATTTTGTTCAGAAATTTATCACTTGATTTGTCGAGATAGTAAAACCACTCAATGATATGTTAAAGAAAGATGCAAAAATAGAGTGGACAAATGAGGCTAAGCTCGCATTTAAGAATATAAAAGCTACAATTGTAGAAGCACCAGTACTGGTAAGTCTAGATTATGTTAAAGCTTTTTATATTTACTCATTTGCTTCTAGTCATACTTTTGCAGCAATACTAACACAAAAGGGTGAGAATAGAGAAGAAAAACCAATTTATTTTATGAGTGATTCATTTAAAGAAGAGAAGCTAAGATACACAGATGTCAAGAAACAAGCCTTTTCTTTGGTCAAAGCAGTACAAAAATTCAGGCATTACATTCTAAGAAGTATAGTCAAAGCTATTTTTCTTGATGCTACAGTTAAAATGTTGTTAACACAGAGTGAGATCAGAGAAAAGAGAGCCAAATGGGTTACGATTTTACAAGAGTTTGATTTAGAAATTATACCCATGAAACTAGTTTGAGGACAAGCTTTGGTCAAATCTATTACAAAAATAGATCCACAAATTTCTAGCCAATAGTACACTTTGGATGTAAAAGACTAATAATATTGGTATTCAAATATATGGCATTATTTGGTTAGCTATACTTGCCCCGATCATGTGCAAAGTAATTAGAGAAGAGATCTTAAGATAAAATCACAAAGTTACATGATCAAAGGAGGGGCTCTATTCAAAAGAAATCATAAAGGAATCTATTTGAGATGTTTGAATAGAATGGAAGTGAAGGAAGTGTTGCAAGAATTGCATGATAATTTTGGAACAGCTCCTGCAGCCCCTTTAGCTACTACACACCTCATTTTGAAAGTTGGTTATTACTAGCCAACAATTTTTAAATTAAGATACATATGAACATGTGAAACATTGTCATACATGTCAGATTGTGGTAGACAAAGGAAGATTCAATGCTCAACCATTACAATCGGTGATGGAGATGCACCCTTTTCACAATGGGGACTAGATTTCATTGGTACTATCAATCCTCCATCATTCGTAGGTCACAGGTTTATATTAACGACTACATATTATTGCACCAAATAGACTAAAGTGTGTCCTAACAAATAATGCACCATAGAGGTGGTAATCAAATTTTTGGAGGAAAACATTATTACCAGGTTTGGAGTACCATACACACTAGTATGTTATAATGGCACTACTTTTCTTCATTAAATTATTCCAATTGGGCATTTGAATACGATATAACATTAAAAATTTCATCTAACTATTATCCATGGGGAAATGGATTAACAAAGTCATCAAACAAAAATATGTTGGATATAATTAAAAAATTGGTTGAAAAGAATCCTAGAGAATTGAATTTTTTATTGAAATTCACCCTTTGGTTAGATCGTACTAGGATGAAATTTGTGCTGGGAAATTCTCCTTACCACCTAGTTTATGGGGTAGATCCTATATTTCTGATAAATTTGAAAATCCCTACTTGGAAATTTTCTCAAGAATACATTGGATTAGATGATCAAACTCAAGCTTGATTATTGCAATTAATGCATTTGGATGAAAAACGTACCTGAGTTATAGATCATTTTGCTAGGCATCAATCTATGGTAAAAAGATGGTTTGATAAAAGGGATAGATTTTAAGAATATCTGACTTAGTCTTGTACTGGAACAAAACCCATGAATGTAAAGGTAAGCATGGTAAGTTTGAAAAGTTGTGGGCAAGACTATATCAAGTTTCTAAAATTTTAGGTGATAGTACCTACAAGCTTCAAACCTTGACTGGTGAAGATGTCCCATTGCCTGTCAATGGGTAGTTTTTGAAGCATTATTTCCAGTCATAATTTCAATAAGTATTTTCTAAATAGTTTTTGTAAATAGTCTTTGTAAATAGTCTTTGTAAATAGTTTTTTTTAGTTAGTTTTGTTGTTGCTTTGTAAATAGTCGTATGTTGCTTTGTCTTGTTTGCTTTTTTGGGTTTTGCGTCGTTAGGCTATACAACAATTATCAAGTTCTGAAGGTGAACAAGGTAATAGAACATCAATTCTAGAAATTCGATCTATGCTTTGGCCGGAAGTAGTCCTTTAATTATAAATAATTGGGGAATTGTTCGGTTCTTTTTTTACTCTAGTTAGCATAAATCATTCAGTTGATGTTGAGCTACAAATGCACACATATCTTAAATCATTCTACTAAAATTTGGGATAGCAATTATTTGCATTGGCTGAAAAAACAAAAGGCTACCTTTGCTACCACTATAATTCCCAACCTAATAGCAGGCTTCATTGCTTGCAAGTTGAAATGAGCTATCATTGAAATATAAAAAAAAAGTTGAAATGAGCTATTAAAACAAAAAGGAAATCAACTCATTAGGCTATCCAAATATTTCTACCGGGGCTATGGATTCCTGGATGGTAATAGAGGTATGTTTGGGGAAATTACAGAGATAACCTTTTTAGGGCTATGGATGCCTGACTGGCAGCAAGGCTCTATCCATGGTTGGCTTAAAAGGGAATTGCCAGATTATGTAGGTCAATGCAAGTAATAGCTATGCTCTAAGTTTGTTCTAGAAAAAATAATTGATTTCACACACATGAGCTCAGTAATACTTAATCTTGTATGCTAGCTGAAGTGGAATTGGAATGTCATAATGAAGATCTCACTATTTATAATTAAAAGACTAAAAAATGTTGGAGCATGTGGTTTTTAGATCCAGAATTAAATTTATATTGTTTTGTTCAATTTTGTTGGTTGTTAGTTGTTGTGTGGTCTTACAACATGCCCCATTTTTCCCCTTGGAAAAATGTAGACCCCCTTTTTTTTCCTTTTCTTTCCTCAAATTTTTGCTTGCTTTGGCATTGTTTTAGGGGTTGGTAAAATTGCAAGTTTCATTTTTTAAGTTGCTTGGTCTTTGCTTAAGTCCTTGTTCTTTCCCAGATTTGGTTTCTCAGTCATTTTACAAAGTTTTATCAATTTACCAGAAACTAGAATCCCGAATTTGTTGTGGTTGTGTCAAGGATGTTGTATCATTGATCGATCTTAGTCCCACCTGGTAAGTTATCACCTGGAGGTTGTTCCTGGTGGTTGTGTTTTCCTGCATTAGATAGTCTGTTGGTTTATTTTCATTTTCTTTAGTTGGAGGTCAGAAACCGCAGGTTCAATTATGAAATGTTTGAATCACTTTTGATCTTTCTTGATCGTGGTTCTCGGTTCCTCTCTTTGCTCTTGGTTTTCTCTAAAGCTTGGAGGTAAGTGTCTCAATTCCCATTAATCTTTCCAAGATTCACTATCAGAGGTTGTCAATCTCGGTGATCATAAATGATCACATATCCTAAAGGCCTTTGCCTCATAAAAATCAAAGTGACATGAGAGTGCCACATAATCTTTTCGTGTCATCTTTTCCTCTAGTAGTGAGCCCGTGTAGAAACCTAGGTCTTTGTAATTTGAACCCTAATTCATCGTGATTACACCTTTATTTGAGAAATTAATGCATTATAACAGTTAATTAATGAAGGTGGTAAAATACACACACATACTTGGTATCACATTGAGCATGCAGTTACTTCTATAACACTCTACTTCACATCATACTGCAAACTTTCAAAGGACATTGAATGAAAAAAATTAATATTGTTGCATGCAAGAAAAGGTAATTTTCAAGAAACTAGAACATAGATACCAAGGGTTTCAAGGTTGCATTCTGAAAAGATTGTCATCATCAACAAAACAAGGTATGTCTCAAATAACAAAAAATTTGTCAATCATTTTCATGTATGAAAGTCTTGAGAAGATGGTATTTCCCTTTGAATACTGAAATGTTGATTATTTTGATTTGAATTGAACCAAAAGGTGAATTAAAAATTTATGAATTGTTTAAAAACTAGTTAAATTTAACCCTAACTCGCACATAAGGCACATATTTGAAAATGAAAAATACACCAACAAAAATGAGTACTTTCGAAGCAAAACCAGAAGATGAATTCAAATACTGCAATTCGCAAGCTATACCAATCGGTGGGATAGCTAATGATACTCATATGGGATGGTCTTCTGATATCGAATTCCTCACACGAGCATGGCAAGAAAATACTTCTCAGTGTAAAAGGAATGTTATAGCAAGTGAGTTATTTTTAGCAAGAGGGTTTCCACCAACAATGCAGGCCCCTAAATTGGTTATGGAATGTTTGAACCACTACAACCTAGAAAAAAGAGTCATTGACAAGGAGGGAAGAACTTATGCGGATCTCTTTGAGAAAGGAATTATATATACATTTGGGCTTCCTACATTTAATGAGATGTACCACATTGATATGAAGGAAAAAGCCAAAACCTACCTGAGTGTCAAAGAACACAACAGAGAAATTATGAACACACAATGGTTCCAAGAGAGGATTACAAAGCAAACAAATCCAATTCTAAGGTATATGTTCAACCCAAATGCTCAAGATATTATAACTACGAGAAGCAGAATAGCTAGATTATGAGATGCCAGTAAATTTGAACCATGGATATTTGTAATTATATCCAAATTGATAGAAAGACTTGTGCCAGTGCATTGGGGAAGATTTATTAGTGACAAATTGCACAATCAGATAAGGGAATTTCCAAAGTCCAGATGTTTTTATATGTCCTCATATGTGATTTATTCTTGTGCCTTCAAGGAAAAAAATCAAGGGTTGAAAAGGATTAGTACTCTGGGTAGAGAAGTAGGAAACAGTTTAATATATGCTCATTTACCTCAAATTACTCTTCATGGATACAAGGAGCATTATAGGAGATTTAATGATGTGTTTTCCATGAATTTGGTCAGAACAATGAAAGGTTACAAAGCTAAAATATTATCTTTGGAAGCACAAAGAGTTATTACACCTATTGGCGCTTGTAAATTTAGTTTCCAACTTTCACCTACATTAGTGTGGAAGGGTTTGAAGGACATTATTTCATGTTGCCCAGGTACCCTACAGATAAAATGGTGTTACTAGAATTGGTAAGATAGTTGAAAGAAAAGAGAGTTGAAAGAACGGGTTGCTAGCCTAGAGAATTTTGTAAAATCATTAGCCCAATCTGGTCAAGCACAAACTAAGTTGCCTCAGAATCCAGTACTTATGTCACAAGAACAGGTGGATGCAATTGTAGTGACTTTCCATAGGATGAATGTATTTGAAGAATGGATTGAGTATTGGCTAAGGCAAGGAGAAGAACTCATTACATATGCAATTAGTAAATACAAGGAAGCACACCATTGGTTTGAAAAATCCAAGATATTTTTGAGGAGAATGTAGATTTCACCAAGAATAGGTTGATGTTGAGAAGAAAAATGTGGAAACTCTCATGCAAACGAATGTCCAAGAATTGATAAGAGAAAATATAATTTCAGAATAAGAAGTTCCATTATGTGAAAAATGGAAGAAATACATAAGTTGGGAAGGTGACACTTTAGTACAATGTATAAAAGGATTTGAAAAGGTCACTGAGAAATGTAGTAAGTTGATTGATAAAGATCAATATTTTATTGAAGTGTTAGCACATCAAGATTGTGATCCTCGGACACTGGGACATGAGGGTAAAGAAGAAAAATCTTTCAAGGAATGGAATGAGAGAATAAATAAAGACCTTGTTCAGTTGTTAACCCGAGAAGTTATTGATGAGATCATACATTTTAGAAACACTATAGTCAGGTATGAAACAAATAAAGTGCAAAGGAATGCCAATATACTCCAAATATCAGAAGATTACACTAGGCTCAAGTTTAGTTTGAAGGCAATACAGGGAATTTCAAAAGAGCAAATACATCAGATATTAAGTGTTGTCCAAGAATATCAGCTAAGGAAAAATGAAGAAAGGTTCCCAAAACTAGAGCTCTAAAAGATATAAGGAGGTACCGGATATCAAATATCGGAGGTGTCACAAAGATGTTTTGTTGAAATTGATTTTGCAGGTTGTTCCCAATCCTAGTAAAATTTTCTCATCCGATATTCTAAAGAATGTTGATAGCCTTGTTTTATGTGGAGTGTTGTACACCAAAATTTGAAGTTGAAGGGTGTTGTTGCTAAGGAAGTCAAAGCCTTGATTTTGTCTACAAGATCCTAATGACAACTAGTGTATGCCACGTGCTAGATTTTGATTTGCTATTTCTAATTCTCTTGATAGACTTTAATTTTAAACTCTTGGGACCTTGTTCCTATAAAAGGTTGTTTACTAATTTACTTTTATTTTAAGTTCAAAATTTGTGAATGTCGGAAGAGCCAAAAATTCTTTAAGTTTTGTTCTTTTTTCTTATTTTTTGAATCATTTCAGACTAAAAACTTGTATGCGCATAGACATTAATCAATATCAAATCCAATTTGATAACTACCTATCTCATGTATCTTTGTAGCTAGTTTTTTTAATTCAGTTGAACAAGACTGTATGCTACACCATTTAAGGGTGCATGAAAAACCTACTCGGTGTCCAAACTAAAACCACTTCTTTAAAAGCTCGCATTGTTTTATGCCTAGCTGTGAAGCAATTGGTGAAGTATAAAGCGGTTTTCTTTTATTTGGTTATATCTTGGGGTATGTGTGGAGAATAACCAACAAAAATTTTATTTTTTCAGTATTTTGATGCTTTATTTTAGATTAGATGTTTAAATTTATAAAAATGTTCCAAAAAATAGATGAATGAATCAAAATTTATTGAAAATCTTTTGTTTTCTATGAATTTTCTAAATGCTTAAAGCTAAATCTACTTAAGTGATAGAAAAATTGTTTTATGTTCATGAAATATTATTGCAAATCTTTTGATTTCATGAGATTATTTTATGATTGAACTGGAAATATTGAACCTAATGCTCATGATTCTTAACAAAAGTAGAGATAACCATATACCCCTTGAGATTAATAGAATTATCACATCATACCCTAAAGTGAACCTAGTATGGTCAAGACCTGACTACCAGAGACTTGTGATTGAGATAAGTCAACCTTTTCCAATTACATGGACACACCCTAAGGTTGCCTTGGTTAAGTCTTTCAAGAAGATAGGTTCTTCATAGTTTGCATGTGAGGACTTTATCTACACTATCGTTGCAAGTGACATCGTCGTCAACACTATCTTTATCCAAATTTCTATTATACAAACACTTATCATTGGCAAGAAGATCTAAATTTCTATTGACTCATTGGTCTATTTTGTCTTATATTTTTATCTGATTTATCCTTGGTCATGTTACTATGTGCCTCGATGAAGTCCATAAGTGATAAGAGGAGCGATGATGGATCATGACCTTTTTCTCTTTGATTTTATTTGTGGTTTGTCTTAGAAATATGACTAGGGCAATTGAGTTTCTTGTGTGTGATTGGGGTTCCATTTGGCATAATCAAAACATCCTATCCAAGTTAAAGATCATATAAGGCTTTCTTGCATCATGACTAACTTTCTTTTTGGTTACTTCCTTGCATATTTTGACAAGGTTATGTGGTTACTAGTCTATGGCATGGCACTCCTTTATCTCTCATGTGTTTTTTTTACAAGGGACAACATATCACACCTTGGTATTTATCATACCTTAGTGTTCATTATTCATTTCCATAATAAATGCTCTATGATGATAATCATGCAATAAAAATAAAATATTATCATTGATTAGCAAGATCTCAAGATATCAATCCCATTTCATCCATCTCATTATTTCTCATTTCTTACTAATCTTCTCTTCATGCTAACATTTCATCCATCCATACCCATAGTCATCTTGATGAAGTGCTACAAAACACAAAAAAACCAAATGCATTAGTAACATAATCTTGCATACATAATCATGTTAGGACATCATAGGTATCATCATCACATACATGTTAGATCATCCATATTGCATCAGAAAATACAAAATGTATATGGCATTACATCATATAGAATCATACATCTACATAAGGATTGCATAAAGCATTTCATAAACATATAATACCATCTTGCATATACATATTAAGCTCATCATATCATTTGCATCCATCCATATGTCACAACATACATAAGCATAAGATATAATCATGTGCATTCATCCATATAGCATAACACATATAAAAGAATAAATCATACATCATAAATCCATAACATCACATCATATAAATCCATCACATAAGGAAGCATACATATAGAATCATGCATATCATATAGTTGCTGCCAAAAACCATGCATCTCATATATATCAAAAAATAATGTCACAGTATAATATCTAAATAACTGTCAAAAATGGAGCTCGCAGGCTCGATAAAAAATATGTGTCCAACATCTAGAAAATAGGCCTAGCCTTTGCTGCTCCTATCACCTGAAGGAGACAATCTTGATGGTGGTGGCCTTTCATCCCTGTGTCCTAATCTCGATGGCCTATCATACGGTAATTCTCTCCTCTGTTGAGAGACAACCCCACTGCTTTGTGCCCTATGAGAGAGATCTACTCTAGATCTGAAAGCTAGGTGCTCTCTCAGTTGCTGGCATTGGCCTCTCATATAGGTCCTTGTAGTATTGAGCCTCCCTGCTAGCTCAATATAAGGTTTGTGCTAGATATTTCTTTGACCCATTGGTTGTAGCAATGAACTTAATGCACCACTCGTCAACCCTTTGAGCTTGTATAACTACCATGTCTCACTCGATCATCAACTATGCAACCTATCCCTATAATGGTGGAATATGGGATACCTATACCTTTAACATCTAAACCTACATGTGTAGTGCTTGAATCTAGGCCTGAGGACCCTATCCTCCATCCTCTACATCGTTCTTGACCACATCCATGATCACATCCCTAATAGGAACATCCTTTAAACCCTCTTCAATAGAAATATCTCTAGCCACCTCCTCCTCCACTGTAGCATCATCCTCCTCCACCTCTACCACAAACTCACCCATAATTGCTTCCATCTTGGCATTTCCAACTACCTCCTCCACTCTCACCTCACCAACATCCACCTCCATCTCTCCAACCCTTTGATCTTGATCCCCCTCCTCACAGATGGTTGGCACCTTTGTGGTGCTCTTGGTAATAAACCAACTCTGCCCCATTGACCCTTATCATCTCTCCCCCACCCATGATCACCTCTACCTCTATCTCCCCTACCACTACCACCTCCACCATCTCGACCACCTTAACCATCACCTTCTCTCCCATGTCCTTGCCCTCGTAATCTACCTCTAGAACCCCTGCCCAACCACTCTATGGGCGTTGGCTAATTTGGATTAGTAAAAGGCATAGGCCTATGCATAGCCCACCAAGCATCATACTCCTATGTAGTATTGACATCTACTAAATCCATTGTTGCACCCAACTTAATAGGTTGCAACCTTGTAATATCCTACACAACTTGAACACCAATCATCAGGCCCCATTATGGAACCTCCTATGTTGAATGAGTGTACTCTACACCCCAATTAGTACATCTTGTCTCTCTCTAAATTTCTAGAGTACCTACCCTAGCATATGTCTCTCAATGATGTGTTGGGTAAGCACTATGCATCCAATAAAGTATCGAGTTTGTCGATAGTAGGGAAAATGTGCATGATCATCATCCCAAGTAGCATAATCCCTATACGGGCTCCAAGTGAATCCATCTAGAAAAGAAATCCCATGTCTCTAATAGCCCACATACCCAATGCATATCTGAGTCACTACCCCTCCATAGATGTAAACATATAGCATTCAAAGTGCTAAGTATATATCTATCGATGGTCAAAATACAACTATGTGCTCCCAAGCCCATACCATGAGTAAGGTCATTTTGTAGCCGATCAACTATGCATCCCTATACACCATGTCATACAGTTGAAATTATAACATGTCTAATAATCAGGGCCCCCAAGCATACACCATCACCTACTCCATCATATTCTCTAGCATATCTCCCCATCCCACCCAAAATTTGTGGCCCCATCGGTCAAAAATCACAACGCCCACAATCACAGTGTAGATCACCACTATCAACCTATCATACATGTCTGCTAAGGTATCCCATCTGATCTCATAGTCCTCCACTCCAACCTAAGCCAATTCATCAATCTCAAACACCTCTTGAATGGAAGCTAGTCGACAATCAAGGTCATACATCACCTGCTCCCCATGAATTGACAGTCGTAGTATCCTCCTGATATCCTCTAGAGTGATTGTCGCCTCTCTAGTTGGTAAGTAAAATTAAATCATCTATGTGTGTCATCTCTTTGCTAACACCATTAGTATCCCCCTATTAGCTCGAACGATGGGCGTAAAGGTCACATGATATAGTCCTAGTGTTGGCAATATATCTTGCTCCTTATCACCAAGATGATCTTGTAACTTGAATGAGATTAGTTGGATCTCTCACATATAGATAGGTGGAAATCTCACCTACACTCACAAAAAGCATATCATTTTAATCATGATGCCTAAATTATCCTATTGGACCTATTGCATATTCAAAATTTTGTCAAAAACTGCTTAAATTTTCCTATCAATCAAATGTGTCGCATAATCTATCATATGCATCACACCTGTGCAGTGTAATTTTCAATTGTGAGCTGACTTTACGCATGCATCTCTCTTTCATTATATGTGTTGCACCATCCTACAATTGTGGTGTTGTTTTTCACATGCATCATTATAACCTACACTGCAGTGCACCATCCTACAATTGTGGTGTTATTTTTCACATGCATCATTATAACCTACACTTTGGTGCACCATCACATATGTGGTGCAAGTCTAACAATGGCGAGAAACCTAACATTTGTGGCTTTGTTTCAAAGATGTGTCATACACTACACATGCGATGCATAACACTATACATGTGACAAACACGATAACACATGCAGTGCATAAACTACACAACATCTATTTTCTCTTCTTTGAGCCCTAAAATCTACCAAAAAGTGACAAAATTACAATGCAAGGAATAGTTACATACTGCCTCACTTAAACCCTTTGCACACCTGAATGATCATACTCGGTACCCACGATGCATTGCGACTGGAATAGGCAACATAGCTTCGCTTCCTCTGATCAACCTCTCACTCTAGAGCTCGTAAAATCCTAAATTCAAAGTGCACAAATGACCTATTTTGGACCCCCCTAAGCCTATTTATAACCTTTTTGACCTAAGAGGGCCCCCTACCTATAACCGGGTGCACTAACTTTTGCCTTTGAATGCCTATTTCAAGCCTGAAATTGACCTTTAAGCCTAGTTTTTTGTTGCCATTGCATTCACACCTATCAAATTGACTTGTCGATAATCTTATCAATTTTTTTGGAATTTTTCAAAAATTTGTCAATTTTCCCAAGGGAGCATCATCCTATCCCGCATCCACCAGGGCATGCTAGAGCATATTGGGGCATGTCCTAAACCGAATGTTTCCTAATTATTCTTTGATATAACGCTCAAAATCGTATTGTATCACTAGTACATAAACAATAATATATGATTAAAAAAACTACTAAAACCTACTTATAAATGACTAAACATGGACACGTGACCATTAGTAGTTTATTGACAGTCATTTATTTTGCGGCCAAATTGATGACTAAACCATTTTTAGTCATTTATTGGTTGTTTTTATTAATCAATTTGGTAGTATATTTAGTTGATAATTTAGTCATTGATTGTTGTAAATTGGTCACTTATTTAGTCATTTTTTATTCACTGATATATTTAGTTGTGAATTTAGTCATTGATTGTTGTTAATTGGTCACTTATTTAGTCATTTTTATTCACTGGTTTTTGTCCATTGGTAGTTTATGTAGTCATTAATTTTAATCATCATTTTGATCAATTTGGTAGTTTATTTAATTGTTTTTGTTCACTAATTTTTTTCACCTGGTAGTATATTGATACATTGTTTATTAATTGCATAATCATTATATTTGGTCATATTTATTCACTAATTTTTTCAATTGGTAGTTTATTTAATTGTTTTTGTTCACTGATTTCTACCTAAAAGTGTTGGAAATGAGACAATGTTTTTGAGTTTTAAACATTAAACATAGAAAAACATAATCAATCATTCATTTGCACATAATGAAACAGCTATTAAGAAGGAAAAATACTGAATTTTTTTATTGAAAAAATATGTTTTTACAATAGATACAAGACAAAAATATGTCTTTTCTTTGAAAAATGTGTTACAAAGTGTGTTTCTTAGTGTTGTGACTGAGAAAACTGAGTTACAAATCCAAACCAATCACAAACAATTATCAATAGATGAGCATCTCAAAGTATTTCTTTCATAATAAAGTTCTTTGTCTTTTTAGCATCATAGAAGTTTGACTCTTTGGTTACACACTAAAAGCATCAAATCTAACCTTCAGAAGATCCCCTAATTCCTCACTACACTCCAACTTGTCCTCGGCAAGCCAATTATCCAAAAGGTTTTTTATTTTTATTTACAACTAATTGTGAAAGTTCAAGAGACTCAAGTGCATTCAACTTTCCTTTCATCAATAGAGAACCAAAATACTGGAGAAGAGGTGGTGTTTTCCCTAGTTGTACTAGAACACTACAATAATATTGGCAGGTTCTTTAATAATAATTCTAAGAAGTATGACATTTTCCTTGATTTTTCAAACTTAAAAATATTTGCAAAGTGTGGTTTACTGGACCTACTACCAGCAGATATAACTTTGATGAAATCCAAAACTACTTGGAACTTTACTACAGTGTCTAGCATACGAAGAATGCCTTGAGGAGATTCAGCAGTAAGCTATGTCACTTATTTATACTTCATCTGAGAAAACAACTCTTGGAATCATTGGACAACCTACATAGAAAACACTAATATTCAATTACAACATCTATTTCTTCAAGTTGCACGAACATAGCAATCATAAAAATATAATTATTTCTGCCTAATACTAACAAAAAGAGTATAAATTCAATTTGTCAAAAATACACTCTTTCCCTTTCCAATTGAATGTATGTTGGTGAGGAGTCCATTAGGTCCAATTATGCATTAATTCCATTTAGTTAATTAAAAAAATGCAAAAAAATACCCAAAACACTAAAAATAAAAAATGCTAGGAAACTGTTCAATGAAAATTCCCCTCAATTTCCTATTTGAGGTTTCAGTCTAAGTACTCAACTTCAAACATATGTTAAGAATATTTATAGTTTGATATTATGAAGTTTATTAAACTTCAATAGTACATAAATATTTTGGTACTTGATCCTCATGTATGTCAAAGCATACATTTTAGGCAAGGACTAAAATATGTGAAATCATAGTTGCTAACACTTACCATACTTTCTGCCTCGAGAAAGTTTCCTCTATTAGCAAGATTCACAACAAGCTCGAGGAAAAATGCAACAAGCACATTTGTTAATACATGGAGATATTTAAATCGAAAGCACAAAAGCTTCAATCAAATACATATATAAGGATATAAAAAACCACCTATCCACTAACAAAAGGAACAATTGTAGCTTCATTGATAGATGCAAACAACACTTGCCCCCTTCGATTGACAACAAAGAACCCACCAACTACAATTGCTTCGGATGTTAAAAATATTGGATTAGAGGAATCATGTTCTACTTACAAATGGTGGGAATTCTAGAATTTTTTTCTACCAGACCTTCTCAAATATGGCCAAATCCGTTTGGCTTGTGCATATATTGACATTTTATAAGCCCTGGATTAACATTTTTCAGGATAGAAAAAACATCGATTTCTCTGAGGTATACATGAACATCATTGTGAAGAATATGGAATTGGGAGATGTTGCCATGAGTCTCAAGCCTAAAGAGGGTTTCACAATAACACCCAAAGACCTCAAGGTATGAATGGGTTAAATTAAGGCAATGGCTTCATTTTTTTTAAATAAAATATTTAATGGTAATGCATATAGAGACATTTTATGGAAATAAATCCTAGATTAAATTTCAAGTTCAAAAGTTGATTGTTCAAGAAACATTCCATGAGAATTTGTATCAGAGCTATATTGGGTCACTACGCAATCATGATTGACATCTTTGAGCGAGTTAGTTTCATAGATGAAGTAGAGCACTTGATAGAGAATGCACCATTTGAACTAGATACAAGCATGTAGAGGGTATTGCTTGGTTCCTATAGAATTCATGACAACACCAAAGTAAAAAAATGTGCAGTATAATATCTTTCTATGTTGGAACCACAAAGTATTTCACAATGATTTCAAACTTCTATTATGTGACTTCTAACATGAAGAGTTGTCTTTCATATACCCAAGGAACAAAATCAAGATTCAACTTATGCAAATTTAGTTGTCACAAGAAATTTGGGCTCCTAAAGGGTTTTCTATGAAAACCAGATATTTAATTGGTCAAACAGTATGTACATTTTGTTGTTGATGAAACCAAATTTCCTTAAAATGTTCAATAATACAATTCATGTGCCTTTTCGATGCTTCAACATTTTGGAAAACTATAATATCAAACAAGAGTTGCCTCCATTATACTTTGATGTGCGCTAACATCCCAATCCAAAGTTATGAGATCCATTTTTCTAGTATCCTGCAATCGTGGCAGCCATGAGAGCCATAGCTCATCATTATGTCATCACCTAAGACTCTAAATAAAGACTATGAAACCACCCACATAGTTTCCTTTAATTCTCTCACCTCCAAACATCATCAACAGACATTAGTGCTTACCATGCATCTATGACCCATTGAAAGAAATGCAATGACTAAGGATAAAAAAGAAGATACCAATAAAAAATCCAAAGAAAATGACCCAAACGTTTCCCACATTACCGCAAGAAGACCCAAGAATAATTGTGGTAATACGATGGAGTATACAGGTTTCCCATATCACCGCAAGAGGACCTTGGAGCCGGTGTGATATGGTGGTGGAGCCATCAAGCAAAGTAAAATTTTATAAAGTTTCATAAATGTTTTTGGAAAATAATTATAAATTTATTTTGGGGAACATATAATTTCTACTACGAGCATAATTTGAGGAGTGTGCGGGAGAGCTAGTTCAAATTGCAAATCAAGAAGTAAAAAAATACCATACCTAGTAGTGCACCCAGCTCAATCACGTGTAGCTTTGAAGTGAGTTGTCCTCTAGTGATTGTTTGTGAAGCAAAGGAAATAAGGATGGAAGGATTTCCATTGCCTGCAACCTAAAACAATATAAAATCAATGTTAAAAAACACTCTATACATTTTAGAGACAAGATGAAAATGGAAGCACAACAAGAAAGAAGCATTTGATATGGTAGAGAAAATAATCTCAAAGAGTGGAAGGGAGTTTTACCTTAAATGGTGCAAATGTGAATGCATGGGCTTCTAGAGCTTGACTTCATTTTTGCTCTACAAAAAACAACTGTATGTTCCCCTTGACAGGTTATGGCCTCTATCCATAGAATTTTGTTACTGTCAATAACAATCGTAAACCCCATCAATTAAGGAATATAATAATATCACAACCATTAGATAGTACACATTGTTAGGACTAGAAAAATCCACCCCATTTTCCCACAAAAATCCATTTCTTTGCCAAAATCATATCAACTAGCACATCATTTTAAAAAACCTTAATATTCAAAATACATCATCTACCCACCATCTAAGTCATCACCCTAAAACATTCATATTCATCATCCTACCCATGTGAGAAAGTAGTCATGTCAATGAGACTTCATCATATTGGCGGAAGCCATTGATAGGCCAAAACTAGGGTAAAGAATAAGAAATATTGTAGCTTGGTCTAAGAATGTCAATATGTGGATCATAAGCTTGCGAGAGGTATTGCAGCAGTATACCTAAGGGAGGAAAGCATTGAATTAAGGGGGGATGAATGCAACTAAAACACACAAAAGAGCACCTACAATGAAAATATGGTTCAAACTTATATTTTTGCTCTGCTCTATTTTGTGATAGAAGTGATAGGATTTGTGTCATAAACTATAACAATCTGTAGCAATAATAATTTTTAAAAATAACAACAGTTTACAGTAGAAAGTAAAACAACCCAGATCACGTAATCATTTAGCTAGTCTATAACGAAGGTGCTGAAATTGAAATCACGTAGAAACAAAATCTATCTTAACTAAACAAAATCGGAAGCAAACAAAATGCAAAAACTAAAACATCACTGAGCTTCCCCAAGGAGTGGGCCCTTGCTCCCGGTTCACACAATGGAAAGAAAGAAAAGCCTTCCTACGTTGCTTTAATCAGAAGATCGCTATTTTATTTATCAGAAAGAATGATACAAAAATCTATATAAAAGTTTGTCGACCAAATTCTATTCACTCCTTTACACCATGCGTATTTATATATACGTTGTTCATAGCTACTAAAAACAACAAAAATATTGTGTTTTCTTTGGCCCATGGCCAAAAAACTATAATGTAATGGTTCTATTGGCAACAAATTAAAATAATTTTGTTATAACAATGAGCAGAAATAAGAGACATGAATAAAAGACGTGAATATCTAGAACGTTGTCCTCCAGCGAATCATCACACATCTCCATCATGGGTTTCCTTCCTTAGTTTATCACCACAAAAATGGTGCACGTGGAATCCTAGTTGAGTGTACTCTACTATATGTTTTTGCTGACCATGATAAACATTGTTATAACAAACAATGAAAATGGAATATTTTTGGTTTTCTCTATACAACTGGTAATTGCATCTCTATTCAGAAATAACCATGATTTCTTGTGCTTATTCGAATTTGGCACTGAAGAGGTAACCAATGCCACCTTGGAGACTAACATCATCTTTGAAAAGATAACATAAATAAATTGTTGGTCAAAAGGTAATACACAAAATCTTTTGACTAGAAAATGACAGGAAGATATTTTGCATAAAAGGTGACATGAAGTTCTTCTAATCTGCATGCTGCAATATTTATTTTTCAAGTCTGAAAATCACAATGCTTATTAGTAAAGACAACCAATCATTAATTTCCATATTTTATCCAAAACTCTATTAAATACCACTTATATATATTTAATCATATGCAACATAAAATAATGAAATAGTATGATATGGAAAGGAAATGGAAATGGAATGTAGAAGTGGATATGAAGGCATATGAAATAGGCTAAAGTGTGGCATAAAATGGGACACAATTGGATCTCATCATTCCCCCCAACTTAACATATTACACGTCCTCATGCAATCATTATTTTTGAGAGGGTAGCCTTGAGATTGTGACTTAGGATTTCCTCTTCACCTCTTTACTATTATAACTCATTCACAATCATAGTTCCCTTCAATTTTTCTATATCTCTTTTTCATATCAATCATCATGGATTTTCTTTTGTTCTTTTTTTCATACCTCTTTTGATTTTTTGTTTTCATCATTTTTCCTTTTAGATTCTTTTTAATCATTTTTTATCATTTTTGTTTCATCATTTTTATCTCATTTTTCATTGGCATTTTTCCATAGCATTTATTTATTGGAAATGTTATATATAAGAGGTATCACAAAAGACTATCTCCATATTTATGAGCTATTTGAAATGGGGAAATGATTGGAAATTTGAGTGATGAAAAGTGAAAATAATGGATACTATGACTATGATGGAATAATGAAGGGTAATAGGTGAAAATATGGGTAATAAGGATGGTGGACCTCCCCCCAAGTTAAAGGGTTGACCGTCCTTAGGAAACAAGGAGAGGAATGGGAGGAATTTTGCACACTATGATTAATACAATAAGAAATATTTAGAAAGTTAAAAGATAAAATAATGAAAAATAAAATTGATTATTTTACCAACTTGCATGTCCATGTATGCCAAGGTTTGGTAGCCAATGTAACTTGGCAGCTATGAATCGTCGGCAAGGAAGGAATAAAAAATTGTGACAAGGACTGTAGCCACACCACACATGAAATATCTCCATCGGATTGAATTATTTATGAAGCATATTGATGGTACCCTAAATTCTCTCTTCATTTTTTTTCCTCTAGCACATCAACTAAAAATGTAACTCTTGCAACAAGTGATCAAAGTGAAATAGACCACAACAAATAAGAGTACATTTGCACAAGTGAGCAATAGGAGGTGCTAGGAGGTACTCAGACAACCACTAAAGCAATAGAGTATACCTGCAAATTGATTAGTCCATAGAAAGAACATAAATTTTTTTGCAATTTTTCTTTTTCCATTTTTTAAATTTTTTTCTCATTTTCTTTTCTTTTTTTTTTCTTTTTCATTTTTTCAATTTTGATAATGACAAGTCACCATTGGCAAGCCATATTTCAATCACTTACCGCTTAGTGGCAATGTGAAAACAATTTTCACCACTAAGAATTTTATTCAACTACAATCTACCAGAAACTGGTTTTCAAATTGTAGTTGTCTAACGCCTGAAGGTTTTCATTGTTAGAATTTATTGTTTTTTTTCTTTTTTCATTTTTTCATTTTTCATTTTTTTGCAATTTTTTTCAAATAACCTGCATATAATGACCAAAGAGAAGGAAATCCTTATATGGATGTTGAAGTGACACCATCAAAAACCTGAGTTCCTTCTATGACCCCACAAAAATTCAATGATGAAACTGGGTTGTATGTAGAACTTTGAAATGATGACTGGTCAACAAGAAAGATACCTTCATCAAGATGGACCATGCATATTCTTATAGCACAATTGCTACAAACAATTTGGATCCATTTAGCTCATGCCACCATATCAAAAATCTAACTGTAGAACTTTGGAATCCATGCCCACTCACTTGGTTGAAGGAATTACTTACAATGACTACAATCTTTGAAAGACACATTGTTTTATGATGACCAAATTGAAACAAATCACATCAACGTATCATGATGCTATGCTATCATTTCCTTTTAAGCATGAGAGGTATCCATAACCATTCCTAGCATTGTATGAAAAGGTAGAGTGCAAATAATACAACTTCCTTACCAAAGAAAAGGTTGCATAGTGAAAGATCAATTGTAGTCCCTCAACTTGTCAAACGTGTCCATACAACTTTAGGTTGGTGGATACTTAGCTCGGAGTGTGATGATCTACAATATGCTCAAGCTTTGTGTTCCTATCTTCAAGTTGGCTTTGGATTTGTGGCTTATGAAGAATTAGCCAAGAACATAGTATTGTGTTTCGCATACACCAAGTTGCCTACTTTCCTCCACATGATCTAGCATCAAAGTTGACATCAAAGAGAACTTGTGTCCATGAATGTTGAAAACCCCACCCAAAAATCCTCTTTTTATCTTCAATAGTGAAGCACAAATGACACTTGAGGTGTTCCATATAGCTAGCAAGTCCAACAAAATGTTAGCAAAGCCAACAAAGTGTTTCATTCAATGCCCATGCATAGAAGCATCAACAACTGGTATTGGTGCAAAAGTGTTGGGTAACCATGACAATCTGTAACCATATTCTCATGACCAAGCATATCAAGTATAGTAATGCAATATCATCCAATGGATGAATATAATTACAATGAATACTTGTGTAGACATAATATCAATGTTACTCAACACAAGGATGCATACCTTTATTTGTTCCAAGTATCACATAGGTGGTTTTATTAGAAGCACCAATGAAACAAGTAATCAAACAAGAATCATTAAAATTCAAGGGATTCCCCCCAACTTAACTTCATACTGCAAAGGCATGAGAGCATTAAGATAATCCAAAGAATGAATAAAGATAGTGACATATTTAAGAATACCTCAAGCATTGTTCAATGAACAATCAACCAAAGACTTCCAAAATTCAATGGATCCTCCCAACTTAATATCACATTATAAAATCATGAGGTTATTAGGAAAATCCAAAGAAGAAAGTGGAATATTTAATAATACATTGATCCTTAATGAATAATCATTCATTTGTAGCATGTTTTTTATGGTCATTAATGCATTCAAACCCTTCTAGTTCTTCTTAATCATAAAATAAATTATTGGACCTAGATCAATAAGTGTGTGAGGAATACACAGTTTTACCATAGGCCTCCCAAGATCGAGATGTTTGAGTATATTTATGAATGATAGATCTTGTAGGATTTCATTATGTATCTCACACAAATCTTGAATTATTAAGGCTGATAGTTCACCATTTCTTATTGCATGATTAATTGCAACACACATATTTATCATAAAATTAGAATCACACTGAATTGTTGCTTTATGTGTGTGAATTAATTCTAAAAGTTTTGATTCATTAAGTAGATAAGAAGAACTAAATTTATTATCTTTTAGTTGATCATATTGTTCTTCTAATTCAAGGAAATCAAAATCACATCCTTTAGTTGTATGAATAGATTGCAATCGCGATTCACCAATTTCAAGCACATTAACAAAATGTAAATGGATCCCTGAAATCTCATTATGATATGCAGATTGAACCACCTTATTATATAATAGTAATTTATTAGGAATTGCAATTTCCCTTGGTGGATATGTTGGGGCGGATGGTGGGTGGGATAATGACAATGGTAAAAGTTGTGTGGTTTATAGAGTAGATGGTGAAGATGATAATATATAAGATGGATATTGTGGAGATGGTACTATATGGGATGGGTATGGTTGTTGTGAGCATTCATTATGTCATTCTTGGTAGTATGGTGATTGTTTCCATTCACCACACATACTAGATAGGGAAGCATTTTGTGAAGAAACATATTGCCTTCTTGACTCAATAGAATTAGAAGACATTTTCAAAGCATTTAGCATACCATGATCTACCTGATTCAGCATGTGTAGTTGTCCTTGAGTTATAAAGAAGACATTCTCACTTTCACCTTTATTTTGTTGAGGCTCACACATAGCTTGGATCTCCTTCACCGTTTCCTCTTGAAAAACTTGGAATTTGTGCTTATATTCTCCCTTGAAACAATCAAAACAACAAATGGTCAAATCATCATTTTTGAAATTCCATTGTCCTAAAAATTCATCAATTATTTGTTCTTGCTCAGCTATGGAAATAACATTTGTATTTGTTTATGACAATAGCGATGGAAGATCAAGCTCATCTAAGTTGCATTCATTAGATAGAGGGGGTATAAAAACATCACTTTTTGTCGACGCAATTCCCCCACCAATTTCTTCTTTCATTTTTAAATTTGAAAGTGGGGGTCTAGGGGCGGTAGCCCCCAGTGAGGTCAAGGGGCAGAATCCCTTGCGGGGGCCCAGGGCAGCACATTTCCCCTCTTGTGGTTCCTTCAAATTTTTCATTTTTTAAGCATTTTTCTCCCAAAATTGATGTGTTTGAACGACCTTGAAAATGCAACATTTTTAATGTTTTTTATGTTGTTTCTTCAAAATTGCTTCTTTCAAAGACTCACAACAACTAGTGTGAATATATAATTGGTTTTAATTTCTAAAATCTACCTACAAATTCTAATAATGCATCTATATTATTTAAGCAACACAAATTAGGACTAATCATTGGGCAAGGCTAGCATTTGCACGAGTTTTCATCCTAACGCATTGGTCCTAACTTAACTCACTGGGTTTTCTGGCCTTTAACACCTCTCCCCGGCAACAACACCCAAATGATAGGCCAAAACTTGGGTAAAGAATAAGAAATATTTCAGCTTGGTCTAAGAATGTCAATCTAGGGAACGTAATCTTGTGAGAGGTATTGCGGCAGTATAGCTAAGGGAGGAAAGCAATGAATTAAGGGGGGATGAATGCAACTAAAACACACAAAAGAGCACCTACAATGAAAATCTAGTTCAAACTTATATTTTTTCTCTACTCTATTGTGTGATAGAAGTGACAGGAGTTGTGTCATAAACTATAATAATCTGTAGTAATGATAATTTGTAAAAATAGCAACAGTTTATAGTAGAAAGTAAAACAACCCAGATCACGTAATCATTTAGCTAGCCTTTAATGAAGGTGCTGAAATTGAAATCATACAGAAACAAAATCTATCTTAACTAAACAAAATCGAAAGAAAACAAAATGCAAAAAATAAAACATCACTGAGCTTCCCCAAGGAGTGGTCCCTTGCTTCTGGTTCGCACAATGGAAAGAAAGAAAAGCCTTCCTACGCTGCGTTAATCAGAAGATCGCTATTTTATTTATTAGAAAGAATGATAAAAAAAATCTATATAAAAGTATGTCGACCAAATTCTATTCACTCCTTTACACCATGTGTCTTTATATATACATTGTTCATAGCTACTAAATACAAAAAAAATATTGTGTTTGCTTTGGCTCGTTGCCAACAAACTATAATGAAATGATTTTGTTGGAAAAAAATTAAAACGATTATGTTATAACAATGAGCATAAATAAGAGACGGGAATAAAATACGTGAATATTTGTAGCTTTTTCCTCTCGCGAATTAGCACACATCTACATCATGGGTTTCCTTCCTTATTTTATCACCACAAAAATGGTGCACGTGGAATCCTGGTTGAGTGTACTCTACTATATGTTTTTGCTGACCACAATAAACATTGTTATAACAAACAATGAAAATGGAATATTTTTTGGTTTTCTATGTACAATTGGTGATTGCATCTCTATTCATAAATAACCATGATTTCTTGTGCTTATTCGAATTTGGCACTGAAGAGGACCAACACCACCTTAGAGACTAATGTCATCTTTGAAAAGATAACAGAAATAAATTGCTCTAGTCAAAAAGTAATACACAGAAGCTCCTGACTAGAAAATGATAGGAAGATATTCTGCATAAAAGGTGATAGGAAGTTCTTCTGATCTGCATGTTGCAAGCTTTATTTTTCAAGTCTGAAAATCACAATCCTTATTAGTAAAGATAACCAATCATTAATTTCCATTTTTTAATCCGAAACTCTATTAAATACCACTTATATATATTTAATCATATGCAACATAAAATAGTGAAATAGTATGATATGGAATAGAAATGGAATGTATAAGTGGATATGAAAGTATATGAAATAGGCTAAAATGTGGCATAAAATGGGACACAATTGGCTCTCATCAGCCATTCTAAAGTCCCTTCGAAGGAACGATAGAACAATGTAAATGTTATCGGGGAAATAATATCATATCGAAGGAACTTATCAAAGTGTCCCTTTCATGATCCAACTCAAGCCCTGTCAAAGACACATTAGCGTATTAGATGAAGATGTTTTGAGGTCTCTTCAATAATCCAAGGACTAGACCACCGAAGGGCATAAATATTTTAATTACCTTGGCATGACTTTCGGAAAGGGTACACCTCAACACTCAGGAAACAAAAAAACATCTCTCGGACATGAGTTATTAATGCATTGAAATGACAAAGAAATGTCGAAGGGACAACACACATTTGAAGAATTGAGTAGAATATAGAGTATCGAGATGAGCAATTTATGGGTCCCCTCGATCTCATGTAAGCAGTAAAGTTCATCGAAGAGAAAAATATACATTGGCGGGACGAGGAAACTTATCTCTTCAATAAGATGATGGCAGTTATTACAAAAGGTAACGAAGGATGTCAAGATGGTTTTTGAGAGGAATCTAAAGTATTGGAGTAAGGTGATTCATAGTCCCCTCAAAAAGAAAAAGGGAAAAATAAACTGAAGGAGTATCAAGGAGAAGACTCTCTATCAGTAAAACCCAATCATCAGTCCCCTCGAAAACTCTAAACAAATGAGCAAATGAATAAAGTAGAGGAATCCGTCGAAGGGAAGAATACATATTGGGAAAACATCAATACTAGTCCCCTCGATAAAACAACAATATTTTTTGCCTTGATGGGATAAATTTGTGAACATATTGAAGCAATAAGAGGATATTGAAATCAACATGAAGGTTTCGAGAGGACATAGTGTTATTGGTATGAAGCCATATGATGTCCCTTTGAAATCTCAAAGGAAAGATAGAGGATATGCCACTAAAAGGGATATTGAGGGAAAAGGGAAATATCGGTGAGACTAGAAAATTGTCATCTTGATGAAGCGAAAGTGTTGACAAGACCGCAACATGATGAAGGGAAAATTTGGTGGTGGTGATGATATAACAATGACTGATATTCAAAACAATTAATTGTTCACTCGATGACATGAAGTTGTCATTAATGAACCAAAGTTGAGAGCATTAAAAATCAAATTTTGGCACATTTAGAAATCATTAAGTAATTGAAAAATAAATGAGTAGAGTATAGTAGGGGATGATAGCACCTGAACCAAGAAAAATCGTTATCCAGGTAAGTACCCAGAAGCATAAGCTAAAAGTTCCAAAGTATCCACAAACTGGTTCAAATTATTGGAGCATGGAAGTAGAATTTTTTTTCTGCAAATTCACATAATGCTTCCACCTCCGAAAACCCTAAGAATAAAAGACAAAAGTTGGAAGAAAGGCATCTAAATCAAGCTTTAATTGATCAATTTCCTCGCTCTAGACAAAGGTCTAGGAGTCATGCACAATCGAACCCTCAGGGTAAATATTTAGAAGACATAAATAAATAGGTGGGTGATACATGGACCCCAACGAGGGGTTATGATTTGTTTATATACCACTACAGGAAAATGCATAGACACAAGCTAGTGTCCAACCCATCGAAGCTCAAATTAGGGAAACTGGTAGTGCCCAATGTGTTCATCAATGTTGAATTGATCAAAGTACTTGCCAACGGATACAACCCTCAAACTCGCATGATCAAATTACCAAATGGATCTTCTTTCATGCTTGTCACCAAGAACCACATTTCTATGGTATTTCATTTATACACCAGTATCGATATGAAATTCATAATAAGGGACCTCTTGAACAAACATCACAAATTGAGCACTAGTTAGAAAAGATGGATATTGTCATTACATGGCCCCGAGAGGAAGGAAAAAGCCTCAAAGTATTCTCAAGGCAGGAAAACCCTTCATATTCTATAAATTTGTTTGAGGGATATTTTCAATATACATATTATTTCATTTTCTAGGTGTTTGGCTTAGACACCCCTATACTCAGGATGCCCGACCTCTTGACTATGTTGAGTACCTGTTCGATGAAATTCACAATGGCCTTGTTTACATCAAGAATAAAAATGGAGCTTTTTGGCTCAAACACTACTCATTATTTATGCATCTAATTTTGTCTAAGGGACAAGGTCTGGGAATGTGTGATGAGTGCTTAAGAGTAAGAGACTTGGATGATGAAGGAAACATTAAACCGATGCAGATGTGGATAACTATTTGGGATGTCTAGTGTGTGAGATCTCATTATTTGTATATTGAGGAATGTTGTGTTAAACCTATAGATAAGTTATTGGGTCATCCATGTGATTAAAGTTTATCACCTTAAATAAAAAGGTTATTAATACCTAAAGATAAGGATGAAAAAGGAAAGGTCAATCACAGTTGGGGTGATTGGTACACCTATAGTGATTGCACAAAAATTAGAGTATATGGATTCGAAGGAGCGTCATTGCTACTACCAAAAACTTGTCCAAATAGGATTGCTTACTTGGAGATTGTGAGGAAATTGGCCTACTCTGATTTCATGCACCTTAAGAATCATAACAAGCAATCATTGATACCTAAGGCATTATGCTTTGAAGATTTCACTATGGTTGCTAAAAAAGGCTATGAGTCAATTGATAAAAGGCTAGAAAACTATAGTCTTCCTAAAGGAAATACAAGGGAGAAATTTGAGCCCAAAATTTTTATAAATAATGTCAAAAAAAGCAAAAAACTAGGAGGTTATCCTCACAACTCTTTGAAAATGATGATCTAATAAGGAACATTGATGAGCATTATGCTGCCAAGAGAAGAAGCTTATATAACAAGATGATGATGGAAGAAGCTTGGAAAGTAGGCAATGATCCTTCATATGAGGGTGCCTTTTTGGACATTGAAGATCCTGTAAAAAGATTGAATGCCCTAGTTTCACATGAAGCAAAGCTAACTAGAGATGTACCCTTTTGGGTGTTCACAAAAAGAAGAAATAAAGACATTGGAGAAATACAAGCTGAAAATGAAGCTCCACTTTGTCAACTCTCACCTCAGCCTACGCCTAATGTCAGTCTTTTTGTTGATGCATCTATTGAAGAACAACAAGAAGTGGGGAGTGAAGATGAAGGTGTGTAGGTAGATAAACTTGTGAT
The DNA here is from genome assembly GCA_007115665.2 of Sequoiadendron giganteum. NCBI lineage: Eukaryota > Viridiplantae > Streptophyta > Pinopsida > Cupressales > Cupressaceae > Sequoiadendron > Sequoiadendron giganteum. The sequence continues at coordinate 291,795,999 of CM021107.1, forward strand.
TGGAGAATATGAACCCCCAGTGGAAAGAAATATTGTGGTGATGGAATCCCCAAATGATCCTTTGAATGATGTAAGACATAGTGCTAGTGAGAAAATTGTTTTTGATGATGATTTTTTCAAAACTCTTGAATTTAAAACATTTATTTACGAATATAAAGGCAAATTGGTTAGGGAAGGGATCAAGGATGTTACACCTGAGAAAGTGGTAGAAGCCTTAGAAAAAATACAAGAGGAAGTTAATAGAGAAATGGATAACATCACTCCTGAAAGAGGAAGGGCATTACTAGAGGAAGCAGGGATTATGTTACTCCATGTTTGGGACATGAGTTTATTCATTGTGTTTGATAGCTTCAAAATGAATCGAAATAAAAACTTGCAATTGAGCATAGAAGGGGTGGACAAAGTATATACTGAATCAGGTTATGACCCAGATAATGCAACTTTGTTAATGTGGGCCTTATACCCACCCAATAAAAAATATTTAGTTATTGATGATCCTAATAAATAATTTGGTCACCTCCTTGGTACAATAAATTGAAGACATTGACCCTCTGGAGACTACAAATCTAAATGTTAATGTTGCTTGGTTCACTAAGGCTCAAATTGAAAATTTTGGTGAAGGATAATAAAAGGTATATAGCTGAAAATGAGAACCTGAGGCAAGAGATTGCTAGTTATAAGGACAAGCTTCCATATTCTTCAAAAACATACTCTCCATGGTTAGAGGTTGATAATAGAGTATTGGAGACCATGGATGAAACCATTTATTGGAAGCACAGAGTTGAAAAGTTCCAAAAAAGAAGTGATAAATTGGAAATGGAGATGAAGTCCATCAAGTTCAAAATGGTTTCAAAATTAATAAAGAGAAGATTTGAAAAGATGCTTAAGAATGTTGAAAAAGTTTTGGCAATCCACAAAAAAACACATGCAGCTTACCAAGAGCATAAAAGGCTACACCTCAAGATGATGGAGACAAAAGAATAATTAGTATCCAAAGAAGATATTGATGATCAAGTGTTCAAAATTTATAACGAATTAATTGATACGCATGAGAAGTTTCATACTATGCTAATGCAAGAGCTTAGTCATTTTGACCAACCCTTGGATATGGCATTGCCCAATTTCTTTGATGACGAAGGAGAGCCAAAGGAACAGAGCATTTGGGAGAATGAACTAGCTCAATTACTACTAATGGCTCTCAACAAAGTGAATGACAAGATGATGGTAATGGAAAATACGCATGCATAGTTGGAACAAATCTTTACTCTAGAATTTTTTATGAAGGACATCATTGCCAACGCAGATACATATGCTAAACAAGATTACATTGATCACCTTTCCAAAATCAACATGTTTATTTCTTGGGAAGCATAGGGGTTGAAGGTATTATCAAAGTTGCTTGGGACCAGCTACATTATCATGAAGATAGGGCCTTTAATAGATCTTAAGTGGTCATGGGTGCCTCACGAAGAATAACGAACTACAGTATGCTATGATTTTTGTGGATTCGTCGTCATCTTTATTAAATTTTTATGTTAAGTATTTTAGTTTATGTTTAACAAAATACAAATGAAGAGACACCACTCTATATGTAATGGCCTAAAGCTGGTTGCTTCCCATATATAATGGAAACCAAGGCCGAGTTTTGGCATCATGGGATATCATCATCAATAGTAGCATTATTTTCATACATATTTTACAAGGCATATAAAAGACATCTGATATGTATTGTGTTATTTATTGAAGCAATATAATGGAGAAGAAACTTTGATTTGGTGGTCAAATTCTTGGTGTTCAATTGTTTTGTTGATAGTAATTAATATATGTTATCTTGCTTTCTCTAGACTGGTTTTTTCTTGTTATTTAAATTGAATATATCAAGGATATACTTAATATATCAAGGCATTTATGTTGTTCTTGTGTGATTAATTTGATTGGATCCTTCAAGGAAAGATTAAATTCTTTTGATTAATCACAATAACTCGAAAGGATATCATTGGGATTCATAAGAAGAGCTCGGTAACTAACAATCTTACACATTTATACAAAGTATAAACTACTAAAAGTGTCAAAACAATTAGAGTTAAGACAAGAAGGATAATCCACACATCATACAAATCTTGACTTAATCTACCTAATAGGAATAGGCACTGGTCACACTCATCTCAAAATAATACTTCATATAAACTTTATTCACATACTTGAATTTCAACATTAGGAGTAGGAGTAGTTGTTAAGTTTACATCTATTTCACATTTACATGCCATTGTGGATAGATCCCTAAAGTTAAGTAATTCACATAGCCTTTAAATCTGCATTAATTATTAAGGTACACCCGCCTAGGTCTAGCAGAGCCTAAAGTGCAAGGAGTTCTCAGTCACATCAATTAACTTTGTTTGTTATCCAAAAATATTGTAAGCCTAGCCATAGAGCTTGGAATCCTCTTAGGGTTTACAATAGGGTTAAGAAGCCCGATGTGGACCCATGGACCATATTACCCCTACATAAACTCATGTTGGTTTTACCACAACAACAAAGCTAACCAATCAAGATCAACAGTAGGAAATAGAAAGACTAAGAGAGGAGCTTAGGATAAAAGAATTGCTAAAAACCAATGAGGAATTGGCTCAACAGTTGCTTCAGGTTGATGCCTATCCTACAAAAAATGGATCAAAGTATATGCCTCCCCATAAGCAGGGAGGGAACACATGCCCAACTAACTCATAGGGGTCATAGCAGAACACAAGTGGCCCTAAGGCTTCGAAAGTACCTCATAATGCAGTAGGAAGTCCAAGCAACAAAAAATATGTGCAACAAAATATTCCACCAGAACCCACAACCACAAAATATGCCTACCACTTCCCAACCTATGGCTAACACTTACCCACCTCTTGTTCAATATTATGTTCCACCCCACCAACATCATATACCTCAATAAAATGTGCAAAGTAATGTATATCATCATCAAAATATACAACAAAATGTGTCTTACCATCAGTGCCAACAAGGCCATTAATACCAACAATACCAACCTAACCAAAATTCCTACCTGCAAGGACCCCTAAATACAAAAAAATACAAGTAACTAGATTTATTGAAGAATCAGATATGTCTAGATCCAATTGGTAATAATTTTAGAAATGCAATCCCAAAATTTTCTAAAAATTATGCCATCACACCAGAAGAACATGTAAGGAATTTTGATGCAGTTATGGATGACTACAATGTACAATATGAAGATATCTCAATGAAGTTATTTATGTCATCCTTGATTGAAGATGTAAGGGATTGGTATAGGAAATTTCCAGATGCTTCAATTAGTTCTTTGGAAGATTTCAAAGATCAATTTAAGGAACCCTATGGAAGTCATTACGACCCAAAAATTTTCATGCATGAATTAACATGCATCCAAAAGCACCACAATGAATTAGTTATTCATTTCAACCAAAGGTTCTCAAAAATATGCAACAAAATCTCACCTAGATCAAATCCCTCAGATGGTATGGCCTTGGCCATTTACCTAAGGGCCTTCGACCCTAAGACTAGGTATGAACTAAGAAAAAGAACTCCTAATACCCTTGTAGAAGTTCAAAAGACCACTATCAACATTGAAAATAATAGGACTGTTGGAAAATTTAGCAAAAGGGATAATGTCAAAATCCCACCAAACTTGAATAATCATCAAACAAAGCAACCAAACTATTATAGGAATGAGAGGCCTAGGCTACATGATATTCCCTAAAACACTAATTGGAAGGATGGGAGGCTAGTGGATAACAATAAAAGATAGAAGTATAGCAAAGACACCCCTAATCCCTTGAAGAAACATGGGACACATGTGGTAGAAAATAGTCCATGGTGCTTAGCATGCAGTCTACCACACTCACCTGAATACTGTACAATGGAAAATCATTACAAGAAGATGAAATATCTTATGACCAAGAGAGAAATTATCATACCATAAACATGCTAGGGATGCAACCCCATCAGATTGATGAGGAATACTCATCCTCTAAAGAAGATGAGTTTGAATATGATGTGAGTAATCAAAAATACAATGTCAAGTTGGGTCAGCAGGAAATATTATCTGATCAAGAGGATGATGATGAAGAGACTGCTTATGCATCTAATGTAATTCCACAGTTCTAGCTAAGGATGCCAAATGAAGAAGAGAAAATGGCCCTTACATTAGCTATTATGGCACAGGCCAGAAGCGGTAACAACTTGAGGAACAAAATCATAAATTCAGATCAAGTAACACCTAGGAGCTTGTTCATAAAAGATCAAAATCATAAGGAAAATGCCTTGGATAACCAAAGGAAAGGTGAGAAAGAAAATTCTCACAAAATTATACCAAAGGAAACAACAAAGATAGAGTAGGGAAAGATAAAGGACAAAGCTAAGATACAAGTTGAGGAAAAGAATACCACTAAGATAGAGAAGAATGAACAATCAATGACCACCCCCTCATTTGACATGATACAAGCATTGTCTTAGATCAAGATGTTAGTACGATTGTTGGCGATAATGAAAGTGGATGAATATAGAGACATTTCCCTCAAATTGATCTCTAATATGTGCAACAAGCAACCGCATTGGAATAAGAATAAATAAAGTAAGGTAAACAATTTTGAATGAGAAATTAGGAAGACACCATAAGTGTATCCTGGTGACACTTTAACAAAGAATCCATCTCAAATGGACCCATTCTACACTACACTATTAATTAACAATAAATTAGTGAAGAATTTCATGATCAACTCAGGATCTGTAATAAACATCATGTTGATGGTTGCTATGAAAGAATTAGGCCTATGGGTGGACACCACTTATGGAAAAATCTATGCAATGAACAACAGGTTTGTCCCAGTTGTTGGAGTTATATGAGATGTAGAGCTAAATTTGGCTACATACCCTGAAGCATCTTACATAATTGATATCATTGTTGTAGATACTCCTCCCTATTTTGGCATGTTGTTATCTAGGAAATGGACTGTTGCAGTAGGGGAAAATGTTCAACTAGACCTATCATATGCAACAATACCAGTAAATGGGAAAGAGGTCAAGCTTTATAGGGAGCCAAGATCTGAGCATGTTTAGATAACTTTGATCCAAACCAAATGAATTGTTTCTTTGATGTGGATCTTTGAAATTTTAGAACTGAAAATTCACAACTTGAATTGCAAAACAAAGAACCAATTAATGAAGAAGCTCAGCTTGATGAAAATGGTGTATGGATAATGTATTTTTATAGTGCATGCAGTAAAGGCGGGAATGGAGTAGGAATAGTATTTATCTCACCCACTGGCAAAACATTCAAGTATTCATTCTTGTTAACATTTGAATGTATCAACAATATAGATGAATACGAAGCATTGTTGTTAGACTTAAATATTGCTATAAGGTATGGGATCAAGTTGCTAGCAGTGTATGGAGACTCTAAACTCATTGTCTCACAGGTCAGGGAAAAATATTCATCAAAAAACAAGAGGCTAAAATGATACAGAAATACGGTTTGGGACACTATTGAACTCTTTGAAGCATTCTCGATAGACTGGATAGAAAGATCTAAGAATATAATGGAAGATTTCTTAGCGAATATGGCTCTAAAAATGGATGACATTAAACTGGTAGGAATAACAGAAGTAGACTTCAAAACAAGACCTGCAATCCCAGATAACATTTACAATTGGCAAGTGTTCAATATGATGAAGACCTAATTAAGTTTCTTCATTGTATTGATTAGTATGAGTCTCAATAAGTAGATTTCAATGCCATTTTTGAGAAAGTAGATGGAAAGGAAATTATCTTCGAGAAAGAAGTGGCACAACTTAAGAGTAAGATTCCAAAGGAGCATGTGAAATTAGAAAGATTATTTGATGGACATGACATTCAATCTAATACCTACACCTGTTAAACATGAAGATGTTGACGAAATTAATCTCAGGACAAAACTTTCTCCTAAGAAAGTTTATATTGGAAAAAGGATCAGTTCTAAAGTCAGAGAAATGCTTATAGTCCTACTCCAAAAGTATAAGCACATATTTTCTTGGTCCTATGATGATTTGAAAGCATACATAGAGGATCTCTTCCAGCATGAAATACCATTGAAGCCTGATGCTAAACCATTTCGACAAAAGCAACAGCCCATAAACCTTACATTAGCACCAAAAATGTAGGAAGAGCTTATGAAACTTAGATATGGAGGTATTATCAAACCTAGTACCTATAAGGAATAAAAATGGAGATATAAGGTTGTGCATGGATTTCAAGAATTTGAATATCTCATCACTCAAAGATAAATATCCTCTTCCAAACATGGAGGCATTGCTACAAAGGGTGATAGGTTGTGAGCTACTATCTATGATGAATGGTTTCTCAAGGTATAACCAAGTGAAGCTCAAGGAATCAAAATAATACAAAACTACATTCACCATGCCTTGAGGTACATATGTTTAGGTGAGGATGCCTTTTAGCCTGACTAATACTGGAGCAACATAACGAAGGGCTATGGATGTAGCCTTTTTCGACTTGATCAATACTATAATGGTGGTATATCAAGATGATCTAACAATGTATTCCAAAAAAGCATAAGATCATTGTGCACATTTGGAAAATATTTTCATAAGAGCACTAGAATATGGCATCTCTCTAAATCTGAGGAAGTTTCATTTTGTTGTTATAGAAGGTAAATTATTAGGGCATATTGTCTCAAAGGATGGAGTGAGGATTGACCCAAAATATGTGGAAGCTATTGACAAGATCCCCATTCCAAAGACTGTAAAGGCCATCCAATCTTTCTTCAGACAAATTAACTTTGTCAGGTGATTTATCTCAAACTTTGTAGAGATTGTAAAACCAATCTAAAAAATGTTGAAGAAAGGCTCAAAGGTTGACTAGATACAAGAATCTATTGATGAATTTGTGTCAATCAAGAGATAAATCAAGGAGGCACTTGTATTGAAGTCTCCAGAATTTGACAAACCATTTCAAATATTCTCCTTTGCATAATTTCATATAGTGGTAGTTGTAATGTTACAAAATAATGATGAAGGATATGAACAACTAATCTCATTCTTTAGTAAATCACTTTATGAGGTAGAATTGAAATATTACATCTTTGAGAAACAAGCCTACGCCCTTGTAAAAGCGGTCAAGGCATTCAGGCCATACTTGTTAGGGGTAGAAGTAATCACATATGTACCAAATGTTGTAGTGAAGGATTTTTTTCACAAATAGAGGTGACTGGAAGGATATGTCAATGGATAAACCATATCCATCAGTTTAATATAAATATTCAATTTACAAAACTAGTAAGAGGGCAAGGACTAGCAAAATTGATGGCTTAGTCCAATTTAGAAGTAGCATAGGTTTGCAATGTGGAAGGAGAAGAAAATTGGGTGTCAAGTATTGAGCATACATAGTGGTACACCAACATAGCATATTATCTTAAACATATGAGATGTTCTGAAGGCTTAAATGACAACCAGAGAAGGACCTTGAAACTCCAAGCATCAAAATATGTCTATAAATGGAGACCTATATTAGAAGGATAAGGATGGTGTCTTGTAGTTATGCTTAGATGATGCGTAAGAAAAATATATCTTAAAATAAATGCATAAAGGTGTGTGCGGAGGTCACTTCTCAGAAAAAAACCACTACCTAGAAGATATTAAGATCGGGCTACTACTGGCCTAAAGTGTTCAATGATGCCCACAAATATGTGAGGAAGTGTGAATAATGTCAAAGATTCTCAGGTAGACCAAATTATCAGGGAGCCTTACCATTGAGACAAATACAAATTGAAGCCCCTTTTCATCAGTGGGGAATCGACTTTATAGGATAAATTATAGACATGTCCAATGGTGGACATAGATGGATCTTAGTGACCACTGATTATTTTACTAAGTGGATAGAAGTTGTTCCAACGAAACATGCCACCAATAATATGGTGATCAACTTCCTATTAGAGAACATCATCACTAGATTTGGGGTACCTATGAGACTCATTATAGATAATGGCATGTGCTTTAGATCAAAGGAATTTAAGACATTTTGTGGTTCATATGGATAATAGTTTCATTCACCTCACCATACCACCCTCAAGCAAATGGACATGCAGAGTCCAGTAATAAGAGTATCATAAAATAATTAAAAAGATGTTGGATAACAAGAAAGCCAGGGGTTCCAAACTGAGATTGGCTCTATGGGCAAATAAAATTACTGTAAAGAGGGCTACTAGGAAATCTCCCTTTGAACTGGTTTATGGAGCCCAAGTTAGGCTCCCAATACATAACCTCTTTCCAGTTTACAAGTTTATTCTACAAGAAGATATAGATGTCCCTAAGCCTATGGAAGAGAGGATGGATCAATTGGCTGAATTAGATGAGGTCAAATCCCAATCACCAAAGAAAACTAAGAAGATACAATTAAAAACCAAGTATCTATTTGACAAAAGGGAAAAAGATAGAAAGTTCAAGGTGGATGATATGGTCCTTATGTGGAATGCCAGAAACCAAGACAAGGGGAAGCATGGGAAATTTGAAGCACTATGGTTGGGTTCATTTATCATCACTGATAAATGTGGAGAAGATTCATACTACCTTTAGAACATGGCCAGTGAAGCTCGGGAATCGCCAATGCATGGAAAATTCTTGAAAAGCTTATTTTCTTAAAATCTAATATCATTTTCCATGCATGATAGTTTAGGGTTTTCTATTTTTATTTTACCTTTTTTGCCACCTTCACCCCTCAGGTCTACATCTCAAAGAGTAATTTTGGATTCTCGCAATGACCTCACAATCATTCATCCCCAATTGGAGGTGTTGTTAGGACTAGAAAAATCTGCCCCATTTTCCCATAAAAATCCATTTCTTTTCCAAAATCCTATCACCCAAGATGCCATTTTAAAAACCATAATATTCAAAATACATCATATGCCCACCATCTAAGTCACCACCCTAACACATTCACATTTATCATCCTACCGGTGTGAGAAAGTAGCCATGTCTATGAGACTTCATCATATTGGTGAAAGCCATTATAAAGTCCCTTCAAAGGAACGATAGAGCAAGACATTGTAAATATTATTGGGGAAAGAATATCATATCGAAGGAACTTATCAAAGTGTCCCTTTGATTATCCAAATCAAGCCCTATCAAAGACACATTAGCATATTGGATGAATATGTTTTGAGGTCTCTTCGATAATCCGAGGACTAGACCACTAATGGGCATAAATATTTTATTTACCTTGGCATGAATTTCAGAAAGGGTATACCTCAGCACTCAAGAAATAGAAAAACATCTCTTAGACTTGACTCATTAATACATCAAAGTGACAATGAAATGTCGAAGGGACAACACACATTTGAGGAATCAAGGAGAATATGGAGTATTGAGATGGGTGATTTATGGGTTACCTCGATCTCATGTAAGATGTAAAAGGTAACGAAGGACATCAAGATGGTTTTTGAGAGGACTCTAAAGTATCAGAGTAAGGCAATTCACAGTCCCCCCAAAAAGAAAAAGGGAAACATCAACTGAAGGAGTATCGAGGAGAAGACTCTCTATGGATAAAATTGAAACATCAGTCCCCTTGATAGCTCTAAAACAAATGAGTGAATGACTAAAGTGGAGGAATCCATCGAAGGGAAGAATACATATCGAGAAAATATCAATACTAGTCCCCTTGATAAAATGACAATATTTTTTACCTCGATGGGATAAATTTGTGAGCATATCGAAGCAATAGGAAGATATTGAAACCAATAGGAAGGTTTTTGTAAGAGGGGGACCAACCACTGCAAGGCCCTAGGTCATGAAAGGCCAAGAGTGGAGAGGCTGCCCTAACTTACCTCAGTTTCAAGGAAGATTAGGATAGGAGGGATGAGAATGATGAGGACTATGTGTCCTTCGACCAATTTATAATCTTGAGAGTTGAAGGGAGACTAGACGAGTCACTTTTTAAGGTCAACTCTACATCTCAGGTAGCTCTCTATCAGAGGACAAAAGCGCAGTTCTGGGATGACAGTGTAGCGCGTTGGCATCTCATAAGCGCATTGGTGTTCATACGGCTAGAAAACCAGAGAGACGAGGTTTAATCCTCAAGAAAGGACTGCTAGCCTAGTTTAGAGGTTTATTGAACAACAGAATGAAATTAAGAGGAATGAACCATAAAGACGAATGTGATAAAAGAAATATATTACCACAAGGGTGATGAAGACGATCTAGCACAACAGTCTTCCCATCAGCTCGCTTCAAGATATCTCCACCTACACACAACAAAGAGGGAAGATGTTGGGGATGTTTAGGGGCCTACCTCAGTCAGACCCCCATTTTGATGTTTCCACCGCCATAGACAACCAAGTTTGCAACAATGGAAATAAAGATAAAGAAGGGAATATAAGCTACGTAAACAAAAGACACTACAAATAGTACGTGCTTACTCAACCAAAGATGATAGAGAAGATAAGATGAGCTTACCACCTCCGTCCAAAGCGCTCAAGGCTTGTGGAGGAGAAAATGAGAGGAACTCAAGCCTTTGCTACAATGGTGTTTGTCATGTGCTCGCACTATCGGAGTGATGGAGTAGTGGATTGTTGTTATGGAGTGAAAAGTGTTGCTACAAAGCTTGAAGATGGATGAATGAAGTGGAGAGAATACTCAAAATGGTCTTGCCAAACTTCTGTTGAAGCCCACCATGGATGAATGGATGAAGAATATGAAGGAAAGGATGAAAATTGGCCATATTCGGGTCGGCCAACTGAAGAGGGGCGTTACACTTCGACTCCCAATAGGGAGTGTAACGTATTTGTAGTCTCTAACCATAGGTATCTGCCAGGGATGTAAGCACACCACGTGGATGTCTGCACACCGCGTGGGCATCCCTAATAGAAACGCCCCCACCGACACACAAAATAGGCGCCAAGTGGTGTGTGAGCAGCAGGCTTAAGTGGAATTAAGCCTCTACCTTAATTTTTCTAAAGTGTAAGGGGGTAAAGGGGAATTTGTGTTAGGGGTGCAAATTCACGCCTATACATTTTTCCCCCACTTTAGCGAGCACGATTATTAATGAGTGCTTCGGTAAAGTAGAGTAGTAAGAGTAACAAGGTAAGAGATGTATACCTGAACCAACGAGGAAGCAGAGCACGGTCTGGCAAACTCAGAAGTGTAGGAAAGGACTTCATAGTTTCGTGGAACTATGAAGAACGAAAGCACCTCATAGGCTCATGGTCCTGCGAGGGGAGTATCCTTCAAGAACTCTCACATGAAGGAAACCAAGAAGAGCACCTTATAGACCCACAGATCTACAAGGAAGGTATCCCTCAAGAACTCTCACATGGAGGAGACCAAGCAAAAGGGGACTCCATAGAGTTTGAAAGGGCGACATGTTTACCAGTAGATAGAACATGTCAGGAAGAGGCCACGTAGGCTAGTGGATGGATAGTCATGCAGACCATTGCTAAGTTGTAAGAATTTCAAAGGGGTCCCTTGGGAAGCCTTCAAAAGGAAGGAGGGTCCACTCAAGGGATGCATAATTTGAAAAGTGAAGTCTAGTCGGGCTACCCCCAAGCTAGACATAAGAATGTGAAGTCGGTCTAGTTAGGCTACCCCTAGACTAGACGTGAAGAAGTGAAATCAGTCTAGTCAGGCTACCCCAAAGCTAGATGTGAATATGTGAAACCAGTCTAGTCAGGCTACTCCCGAGCTAGACGCCACAAAACTTGTTAAAAACTTTTGAAGGGGTCCCTTGGGAACCCAACATGAAGAGGAAGGTTCCACTCAAGGGACACACTATTAAAAATCTAACGTCTTCCTTCTCGAATCAATTCATCATCAAGGAATGCTTTCGAAAGATGTTCATTTCATCAAGGAATTCAAAAGTAAGGAGATGTGTCCATGCAAGGGGAAGACTAAGACCGGTCTCGCTTCGGAGGAGGGTTTCCAAGTCCTTTCTTTACAAACCCATGATGAAGTAAACATGTTACGTTAGGGTTTCAAGTCGAGAATACAATTCTGATAAAGAAGTACATGAAGGAACTTTGAGAAAAGATTCATTTGGTAACAAACACATTTTCCAAAGATCATGTAATGTAGAAGTAACGTTGTGACACACAAGAGGGACAACCCAAGCAAAGAAGAGAGAAAGTAAAGGAAAAGAGAACACAAACAAAAGGCACAAGGGGATCAAGTTTTGTGGGGTCAGATCTTCCTTTATTTATATATAGTAGGTAACCACGACAAGAGGTGAAAAATCATCAATCCCCAACCAGATCAGGAAGAATGCACGGAAGACAAAGTAAAATAAAAAAATTGGGTCAACATGGAAGGAGGCCTAAATGCTCCCGACACTTTGCATCGTCCCCAATTTGTCAAAATTCAATCACAAACATGGAAGAATAAAGATACACATAGAGGAAGGTTTACAACACAAACACCACACCTGTACCCAAACACCAACAGGGGTGACGAGGGTCATCCAGGCACATATAGCATAGTCACAGGGGAACACATCACAACACATACACACATCTAATCTAAAGATCAAGAAAAGGGTCTCCCCCTAACACTAGTCGACCAAGAGGTCATCAGCTTCCCACTCTAGATCATCATAGGGGGGAGGATGATGAGCCTGCAACAATGTAATGTTAAGGGGGGATCTTTCAATCCTCCCGCTACAAGGGCTAAGGTAGAGGGACCAGTGAGGTCTCCATCGCTCAAATCTTGTGGGTCTAAGGTCAACGACTTTGCGAAGATCACTAATAAGGTCAAAACTTCATCCACCAAGTTAAACATACACTTAACGGGAGTTCCATGTTTCACCTTGATGGATGGAGGAGTTCGCACCCGAGGTTCACCGCTAGGCTCATCGAGAGACTCAAGAGTAGTGACAAACTCAAGGGAGGCAGGAGCTAGTTCCACCACTAGGACAAAACAAGTCAGCACGGGGCCACCTTTTAGAGGAGGTGGGCTCTTCTAACATCCTCCATTGCTAGAGGGACCACGCTCTACCTTATTCTTCATCGGAGGAGGTGAACTCCCCATAGATGAAGGAAGGAGGGTCGAAGGAGAAGCAGAAAGAACTACAATGGATACAACCGAAGTTTTAACCATATCCATAGGCTTTGGGAAAGGTGAGACATCTAGAATGGAATTCAATAGGGGTGGCTTCACAAAAGGAGCGATAAACACCTACACCTTTCTAGCTAGATGTGTGCTCACAGCTGGAGTCGAGGGAGATTAAGAGTTAGTTAGATCAAAGATAGAAGAGGGGAGAGAGGAGGACATAGTAGGATGTGTTGTCTTCTCTTCTTCCTTCTTCTATGAGGAGGCTTGCTCAGCCAGGAGAGCCTTTCACCGCTGCTTACGCTAGCATGCAAGGTAGTTTATGCAACTCTTTGAACTAGAAGTCAGAGCTTACAAAGGGATGGAAGGATTCTTCTTAGCCATGAGGGTATCTTCCATAGTTGTTTTTAGTGCAAGGAAAAAATCCTAGATGGGAGCATAAGGAGCAATTTTAGAAATGGTAGGAGGAATCGACCCCACCACCTTAGAGGTGGACCCCTTTCTATTCAAGAGAAGGGGAAGAGTTCGAGGGGTGAATTCTCTCTGTGAGCCTTTCTTTCTGCCATACAGATAGTAACAGGGTCATGAGGACCCATTAGGGAGATCCGATATCCTGATCTTGAGCTTTTTCCAAGGAGGCATCATCAGACTTAGCAGGTAGAACCCAAGCTTTTTCATCCAATACTCTTCCCAAGAAAGAGGAGTGGATGCGTCAGCCCGAGAGGGAGTGAGCTTCTCCTTTCCCTTTTGGGAGGAGGAGGCAACTGGTTGTTCAACTATAGGAAGGGTCAACTTCAGTTGTCCATCGCCTCCAGTCTTATACTTCACATAGTTCTTGTAAAGTAGGTATGTTCTTTGTGGGAGTGGACCGACGAGAGTGGGCCAAAAGTGATCCAACGAATATCCCCCATGGGATACCACCGGTTGATACCCAATATTATGCACCACATGCATGACACCCTCATGGGAAAACTTAAGGTATTTATGGATTACAGAGGCAAAACCATTCATGGAAGCCAGCCAAGGTATGCCTAGCTTCACTCTAAACAGGTTCAACTCAGGAATAACATCAAAGACCGTGTCTACGTTCCTGGGTCCAACCAAGATGGACAACGTTATTGATCCATAAGGTTTAAGAGAAAGTATGTCATGTGTACAGATGATGGATTTTTTTTTTTGTATTCTTTCCTTTGTAGGGAGTTTAAGAGTAATGTCTCCTTCGTGATGACATTCACTCTATCTGTGGGGTCAACTAAGACTCCTATCATAATGTTTCCATTGAGGCAAGTGAGAATATAAAGCGATAAGGTTTACCATTTGTTGGCACATCTTGTGAAGTGAATGTTACATCTGGTGATCTGGTTGCAAGATGAGGAGAGGGAGTAACAGTAACCATGTTAACATACGCCTCACGACAAGAAAAAAAATCAGAGGGATCGATAATCATAATAGCAGAATGTGATGGAAACGGATCCGTGTATATCTGTAAGTCACTGTTAGCTTTCACCACTAATTTGTTCATGTTTTGTTTACTCCCATCAAGATGGATAGTACCATCCTTGATGTGATCCTATATCTCATGGCACAGGCGCATATAGCATTCAGTATCATGTTCGTTAACTTGATGGTACTGATAATATGTGTTTGCTTCATACCAGTTAGGATATGGTTCCCTAACTAGTTTAAGGGTGGCAGGGTAAGGATCTTATCTTTCACCAACTTTTGCAAGATGGAAGAATAATATTTTGAAAGCTTCATAAAATTTTGGTCGTGTCTGACGTCGTTGTTATCCACAATGGCTAATACATTCACAACAAATTTACCTCTTCTAGAGATTGATACTACAAATCTCCCTTTAGAATGGGAGCATGAGGGAGGACCCCCGAATTGAACCACCATCTGTTGGTACTCTCGTAAATCCACACACAGATGTGCGAAAGAATGATACTTCATGAGGGAAAACTTCTCTTGTCAATGTCTCTATAAATTCCTTATGAAGACCTTCTGTACATCAAAGTCGAGCAACGAATATGAGATCTATGAGAAGAGTGCTTGGTATTGTGCTATAAAATCTGTAATCTTCTCATTGTCCCCTTGTTTGCACCGAAGAAGGTTAGAGAAGGTCATTTTTATTCTGATATTGGCTTGGAACTGTCACAAGAACTGGTTCACAAGTTGATCGAACATGAAGATGGAATTACAGAGCAAAGAATAGTACTAGTCCAGAGTTGTATCTTTGAGGGATCGGGGAAATAATTTAGCCATCAACACATCATGATGGAAGAAATCTATGCACAAGGCATTAAAGGTGGACACATGTGTGTGCAGGTCCCCTTTACCACTGTATTTTTCAAATTTTGGAATCTTTATCCCTTGTAGGAAGGGAGTGTTTAGGATTGCCATCGACAATAGGCTATTTCAAAAGAATGGTTGAAAAATAGGCTAGGTCGAGGCTTGGGAAAGGTTCGCCAACTGATTCTGCATCTTCCCCATATTTTGAAGAAGGGTGTTCAAAATAGGGTCATTAGAAGACATAGGACCATTGGAACCACCACCAGAGCCACCACCTAGACTATCGTCATGACTACCGCATAGACCGCCACTGTGACTACCACCGAAGCCACCATCATCGGTGTGACCTCCACCAGACCCGTCGCCACTTCCAAGGCCACCACCATGACCTCCACCAGAACCACTTCCACCAAGGCCACCTCCACTTCCGAAGTTTCCACCACCAAAGCCTCCACCAATCATCCCGCCAAATCCTCCACCACTAGAGGCGGAAGAAGGGGTGAAGCAGAAACCTAAAGGGTTTCTATTTACTTTGACAGTTTTAGAGTTTTTGGAAGTGGAAGGTACATTGACTGAAGGGACTGCGTCAGCCATGTATACGGATGTAGGAGGCATCAAAATTTCTAGTTGTCTCTCATGTCCCTCGAAGAGGCCACCTCATACCATGTGACTATGGTTCAAAGGGGCACATGCCTTGGCTAGACCAAGGAGACTAGCCAGGAGTTCCATGCATGTCTGGTCCTTACCTACCATGTATTTTATTTCACTGATCACTTTAGCAGCTCTAGCCAGTTTTGGGTTTCCTTCTAGGTGGTTTTCTAATGCACCCAACCCTTTACTGAGGCTAATGACATATTCAGAAGGGATATAGATGGCCTCATGTTCATCTATGGATGAGGAGGTCAGTCACGTAGGAGGAGTAGGGATGCGATCATTTTTTCAAGGAATCTAGATTTGCCTTGTGATACATGCTCTTGCGTGGATAGGCCAACCACAGAACTAGAGAAAAGGTCGGAAGTGAAACTAGAAGAGACCTTTGTCTTCTCCATTAGAAGGTGTTGCAGACTCCTTCTAACTATGTTCCCAGAGGTCATAGACTGGGTTGTGACACTCATAAACCCTCACAACATGCAAGTGTGCAACGACCAAAAGGTACAGGAGAAAAGGCTTAGGACACCGACAAATGGGTAGACGTTGGTTCACGTTGGGTTCACAAAAAATTTAAGAGAGGGGGACCAACCACTACAAGGCCCTAGGTCACGAAAGGCCAAGAGAGGAAAGGCCTCCCTAACTTACCTCAGTTTCAAGGAAGATCAGGATAGGAGGGATGAGAATGATGAGGACTATGTGTCCTTCGACCACTCTGCAATCCTGAGAGTTGAAGGGAGACTAAACGAGTCACTTTTTAAGGTCAACTCTGCATCTTAGGTAGATCTCTATCAGAGGACAAAAGTGTGGTTTTGGGATGACAGCATGGTGCGCTGGCATCTCACAGGTGCGTTGGTGTTTGTAGGGCCAAAAAACTAGAGAGACGAAGTTTAATCCTCAAGAAAGGACTACTAGCCTAGTTTAGAGGTCTCTTGAACAACAAAATGAGATTAAGAGGAATGAACCATAAAGATGAATGTGATAAAAGAAATATATTACGACAAGGGTGACGAAGATGATCTCGCACAATAATCTTCCCACCATCTCGCTTCAAGATCTCTCCACCTGCACACAATAAAGAGGGAAGATGTTGGGGTTGTTTAGGGGCCTGCCTTAGTTAGACCCCCATTTTGGTGTTTCCACCTCCACGGAAAGCCAAGTTTGCAACGATGGAAATAAAGATAAAGAAGGGAGTACAAGCTATGCAAACAAAAGACACTACAAACAGTATATTCTTACTCAACCAAAGATGATAGAGAAGATAAGAGGAGCTTACCACCTCCATCCAAAGTGCTCAAGGATTGTGGAGGAGAAAATGAGAGGAACTCAAGCCTCTATTGCAATGGTGTTTGTCCTGTGCTCGCACTATCAGAGTGATGGAGTAGTGGATTGTTGTTATGGAGTGCAAAGTGTTGCTACAAAGCTTGAAGATGGATGAATGAAGTGGAGAGAATGCTCAAAATGGTCTTGCCAAACTTTTGTTGAAGCCCACCATGGATGAATGGATGAAGAATATGAAGGAAAGGATGAAAAACGACCATATTTGGGTCGACCAGCCAAAGAGGGGCGTTACACTTCGACTCCCAATAGGGAGTGTAACGTCTTTGTAGTCTCCAGCCGTAGGAATCTGCGAGGGACATTTGCGTGCCATGTAGGTGTCCCAGATAGAAACACCCCCACTGACACACAAAATAGGCACCAAGTGGAGTGTGAGCAGCGAGCTTAAGTGGAATTAAGTCTCTGCCTTAAGTTTTCTAAAGTGTAAGGGGGTAAAGGGGAATTTGCGTTAGGGGTGCAAATTCACGCCTATACAGTTTCAAGAGGACATAGTGTTATCAATATGAATCCATATGATGTCTCTTCAAAATCTCGAAGGAAAGAAAGAGTATATGCCGGTAAAAGGGATATCAATGGAAAAGGGAAATATCGATGAGACAAAAAAATTGTCATCCCGATGAATCGAAAGTGTTGACAAGACCGCATCATGACAAATGGACAATTTGGAAGTGGTGATGAAAAATCAATGACTGATATTCAAAATAATTAATTGCTCACTTGATGACATGAATTTTCCATTAATGAACCAGAGCCGAGAGCATTAAAAATAAAATTTTGTCACATTTGGAAATCATTGAGCAACCAGAACATGAAGGAGTAGAGTATAGAAGGGAACGATAACACCTAAACCAAGAAAATGCGTTATCCAAGTAAGTAACTAGAAGCTTGAGATAAAATTTCCAAAGTATCCACAAACTAGTTCAAGTTATTGAAGCACAAAACTAGGATTTTTGTTTTTTACAAATTCACATAATGCTTCCACCTCTGAAAACCCTAAGAATAAAAGAAAAAAATAGGAAAAAGGGAATCTAAATCAAGATTTAATTGACGAATGTCCTAGCTCTAGACAAAGGTCTATGAGACATGTAGACATGTACAATTGAACGCTCAGGCTAAACAATTAGAAGACATAAACAAATAGGTGGGTGATACATGGACCCTGACGAGGGGTTATGATTTGTTTATATACCACTACAGGAAAATGAATAGACACAAGCTAGTGTCCAACCTGCAGAAGCTCAGTTTAGGGAAACTGGTAGTGCCCAATGTGTTTGTCAATGTTGAATTGATTAAAGCACTTGTCAGTAGATACAACCCTCAAACCCGCATGATCAAATTACCAAATGGATCTTCTTTCATGCCTATCACCAAGAACCACATTTGTATGGTATTCCAATTAAACACCAATATCAATATGAAATTCAGAATCAGGGGACCTCTTGAATGAACATCACAACTTGAGCACCAGATATAAAAGATGGAGATTATCATTACACATGCCTCAAGAGGAAAGAAATAGGCTTAGATTATTCTCAAGGGAGGAAAACCCTCCATATTCTATGAATTTGTTTAAGGGATATTTTCAATATACATATTATTTTGTTCGCCAAGTGCTTGGCTTAGACACCCTATACTCATGGAAATAGCACCAATGGTCTTGCTAGTCGATAAACAAAGTCAAGATGCCTGGCCTTTTGACTATGTTGATTAATTCATAGATGAAATTCACAGTGACCTTAATTCCATCAAGAATAAAATGGAGGTTTTTAGTTCAGACAGTAGTCATTATTAATGCATGTCATTTTCTATGAGGGACAAGGTTTGGGAGTGTGGGATGAGTGCTTAAGAGTAAGAAACTTTGATGATGAAGGAAACATTAGACCGGTGCAGATGTGGACTGCTATTTGGGATAGTCGATGTGTGATATCTCATTATTTGTAAATTGAGGAATATTTTGTTAAACCTATATATAAGTCATAAGGTCATCCATGTGATTACAGTTTGTCACCTGAAATACAAAGGTTCTTAAGACCTAAATATAAGGATGAAAAAGGAAACGTGAATCACAATTGGGGCGACTGGTACACCTATAGTGATTGCATAAAAATTAGAGTATATAGATTTGAAGGAGCACCATTGCTACTACCAAAAACTTGCCCAAACGGGATTACTTACTTGGAGATTGTGAGGCAATTGGACTACTCTGATTTCATGCACCTTAATAATCATAACAAGTAATCATTGATGTCTGGGACATTGTGCTTCAGAGATTTCAATGTGGTTGTTGAGAAAGGCTATGATTCAATTGATAAAAGGCTAGAATACTATAGTCTGCCTAAAGGAAATAAAAGGGAGAAATTTGACCCCGAACATTTTATAAATAATTTCAAAACAAGCAAAAAACTGGGAGGCTATCCTCACATACTCTTTGAAAATGATGATCTAATAAGGAATGTTGATGAGCATTATGCTACCAGGAAAAGAAGCTTATATAACAAGGTGATGATAATAGAAGCTTGGAAAGCAGACAATGATCCTTCATATGAGGGTGCCTTTCTGGACACTGAAGATCCTATAAAAATATTGAACGTCGTAGTTTCACATGAAGTAGAGCTAACCAGATATGTATCTTTTTGGGTATTCAAAAAGAGAAGAAATGAAGATATTGGAGAAATACAGGTTGAAAATGAAGCTACACTCTGTCAGCTCTCTCCTCAGCCTACGTCGAATGTCACTCTTTCTGTTGATACATCTATTCAAGAACAAGAAGAAGTGGGGAGTGAAGATGAAGGTGTGCAAGTAGATAAACCAGTGATTGGAGAATATGAACCCCCAGTGGAAAGAAATATTATGGTGATGGAATCCCCAAATGATCCTTTGAATGATGTAAGACATAGTGCCATTGAGAAATTTATTTTTGATGATGATTTTGTCAAAACTCTTGAATTTAAATAATTTATTTATCAATATAAAGGAAAATTGGTTAGGGAAGGGATCAAGGATGTTACACCTAAGAAAAGGCAGATGCCTTAGAAAAACTACAAGAGGTAGTTAATAGAGAAATGGATAACATCACACTTGAAAGAGGAAGGGAATTACTAGAGGAAGCGGGGATTATGTTCCTCCCTAGGTGGGACATGAGTAAAACTATTGTGTTTGAAAAATTTAGAATGAATCAGAATAAAAACTTGCAATTGAGCATAGAAGGGGTGGACAAAGTATACACTGGATCAGGTTATGACCCAAATAATGCAACTTTGTTAATGTGGGCCTTATACCCACCCAATAAAAAAACTTTAGTTATTGATGATCTTAATAAAGCATTTCATCACTTCCTTGTAAAAAGAACTGAAGACACTAACCCTCTGGAGACTATAGATCTGAATGTTAATGTTGCTTGGTTCACTAAGGCTCAAATTAAAAAAATAGTGAAACATAATAAAAGTTATATAGCTAAAAATGAGAACCTAAGGCAAGAGATTTATAGTTATAAGGACAATCTTCCACCTTCTTTAAGCACATACTCTCCATTGTTAGAGGGTGATAACAAAGTATTGTAGGCCATGGATGAAACCACTTATTAGAAGCACAAAGAAGAAAAGTTCCAAAAAAGAAGTGATAAATTATAAATGGAGATGAAGTCCATCAAGTTTAAAATGGTTTCAGAATTAATAAAGAGAAGGTTTTAAAAGATGCTTAAGAATGCTAACAAAGTTTGGGAAATCCACAACAAAACACATGCAACTTACCAAGAGCACAAAAGGCTACACCTTGGGATGATGGAGACAAAAGAAGAATTAGCAGCCAACGAAGATATTGATGATCAAGTGTTCAAAGTTTATAAGGAATTAATTGATATGCATGAGAAGTTTCGTACTGTCCAAACACAAGATCTTAGTGATTTTGACCAACCCTTGGATATGGAATTGCCCAATTTCTTCGATGATGAAGGAGAGCCAAAATAATAGAGAATTCGGGAGAATGAACTAGCTCAGTTACTACCAATGGCTCTTAACAAAGTGAAATACAAGACGATGGTAATGGAAAATATGCATGTATATTTGGAACAAATCTTTACTCTAGAATTTTTTATGAAGGACATCATTGCCAACACAGATACATATGCTAAAGAAGATTACATTGATCACCTTCCCAAAATAAACATATTTATTTCTTGGGCAGCATAGGGGTTGAAGGTATTATCAAAGTTGTTTGGCATCATGTACATTATCATGATAAGAGGACATTCAACAGATCTTAAGTGGTCACGAGTGCCTCACAAAGAATAATGGACTACAGTGTGTTGTGATTGTTGTGGAATTCATTGTCATCTTTGTTACATTGATATGTTGAGTATTTTAGTTTATGTTTAACAAAATACAAATAAGATAGACCACTCTATATGTAATGGCCTAAATTTTTTTGCTTCCCATATATAAGGGAAACCAAGGTCAATTTTTGTCATCATGGGATATCATCATGAATAGTAGCATCATTTTCATAGATATTTTATACAACATATAAAATACTTCTAATATGTACTGCAGTATTTTTTGAACCAATAAAATGGAGAAGAAAGTTTAATTTGGTGGCCAAATTCTTGGTGTTCAATTTTTTTTTTGGTATTAATTCATATATGTTATCATGTTGTCTCCAGAGTGGTCTTTTCCTATTATTTAAATTGAATATATCAAGGATATACTTAATTTATCAAGGCATATTTATTGTTCTTGTGTGATTAATTTGATTGGATCCTTCAAGGAAGGATGAAATTGTTTTAAATAATCACAGTAATTCAGAAGGATATCATTGGGATTCATAAGAAGAGCTCAGTAACTAGCAATCTTACACATTTATACAAAGTATAAACTATTAAAAATGTCAAAACAATTAGAGTTAAGCCAAGAAGGAGAATCCACACATCATACAAATCATGACTCCATCTACCCTATAGGAATAGGCACTGGTCACACTCATCTCAAGTGCAAGGAGTTCTCAATCACATCATTTAACTTCATTCATTAGCCAAAAACATTGTAATCCTGACCATAGAGCTTGGCATCCTCTTAGGGTTTGCAATAGGGTGAAGAAGCCCAATGTGGACCCATGGATCATATTACCCCTATATAAACTCATGTTGGTTTTACCACAAGAACAAAGCTAACCAGTCAAAAAAATTAGTAGGAAATAAAAAGACTAAGAGAGGAGCTTAGGATAAAAGAAGTGCTAAACACCAAAGAAAAATTAGCTCAACAGTTGCTCCAAGTTGATGCCCAACCTACAACAAATGGATAAAAGTATATAACTCCCCATGAACAGGGAGGGAACACAAACCCAACTAACTCACAAGGGTCATACCAGAACATAAGTGGCCCTAAGGCTTCAAAAGTACCTCACAATGCAGTAGGAAATCCAAGCAACACAAATTATGTGCAATAAAACATTCCAACAGAAAACCCATAACCACAAAATATCCCTACCATTTCCCAACCTATGGCTAACGCCTACCCACCTCTTGGTCACCACTATGTTCCACCTCACCAACATCATATACCTACACAAAATGTGCAAAGTAATGTATATCCTCATCAAAATATATAACAGAACGTGTCTTACCATCAGTGCCAACAAGGCCCTCAATACCAACAATACCAACCTAACCAGAATCACTACCTGGAAGGACCCCTAAATATAAACAGATACATGCAACTAGATTTATCTAGATATCAAATATGTCCAAATCCAATTGGTAATGATTTGACAAATGCAATCTCAAAATTTTTAGGAAATCATTTTTATCACAATAGAAGAATATATAAGGAATTTTGATGTAGTTATGGATGAATACAATGTACAATATGAAGATATCTCAATAAAATTATTTATGTCGTCCTTGATTGAAGATGCAAGGGATTGGTATAAGAACTTGCCCAAGGCTTCGATCAGTTCTTTGGTAAATTTCAAAGATCAATTTAAGGAACACTATGAAAGTTATTATGACCCAAATTTTTCTATGCATGAATTAACATGCATCTAAAAGCACCACAATGAATCAATCATTCATTTCAACCAAAGGTTCTCAAACATATGCAACAAAATCTCACCTGGATCAAAGCCCTTAGATGGTATGGCCTTGGCCATTTACCTAAGGGCCTTCGACCCTATGACTAGGTATGAACTGAGAAATAGAGCTCCTAATACCCTTTGCAGAAGCTTAGAAGGATGCTATCAACATTGAAAATAATAGAAGGGTTACTAGAAAATTTAGCAAAAGGGATAATGTCAAAATCCCACCAAACTAGAAAAACCATCAAACAAGGCAACCAAACTATTATAAGAATGAGAGGCCTAGGCTGCACGATATGCCCTACAATGCTAATTGGAAGGATGGGAGACTAGTGGATAACAATAAAAGAAAGAATTATAGAAAGAACACCCCTGATCCCTTGAAGAAACATGGGACACGTGGTAGAAAATAGTCCATGGCGCCATGTAGTCTACCACACTCACCTGAATATAGTGCAGTGGCACAATCATTACAAGAAGATGAAATGTCTTATGACTAGGAGAGAAATTATCATACCATAAACATTGTGGGGATGCAACCCCATAAAATTGATGAGGAATACTCATCCTTTGAAGAATATGTGTTTGAATATGATGTGAGTAATTAAAAATTCAATGTCAACATGGTTCATCAGGAAATCTTCTTTGATCAGGAGGATGATGATGAAGAGACTGATTATGCATCTAATGTGATCCCACAGTTCTAGCTAAGGACACCAACTAAAGAAGAGAAAAGGGCCCTTACATTAGTTGTTGTGGTGTAGGCCATAAGCAGTTACAACTTGAGGAACAAAACCATAAATCCAGATCAGGGAACACCTAGGAGATTGTTCATAAAAGATCAAAATAATAAGGAAAATGCCCTAGATAACCAAAAGAAAGGTGAGAAAGAAAAGGCTCAGAAAATTATACCAAAGGAAACAACAAATATAAAGCAGGGCAAGACAAAGGACAATGCTAAGATACAATCTGAGGAAACAAATACCACTAAGATACTAAAGACTAAACAATCAGTGACCACCCCCTCATTTGACATGGTACAAGCATTTTCTCAGATCAAGATGTCAATACCATTACTAGAGATGATGAAAGTGGATGAATATAGAGACAATGCCCTCAAATTGATCCAACAAGCAAAAAAACCAGAATAAGAATAAAGAAAGTAAGGTAAATAATGTTGAACGAGATATCATGAAGACACCAGAAGTGTATCTTGGTGACACTTTAACAAAGAATCCCTCTCAAATAGACCCATTATACACTACACTATTAATTAACAATACATTAGTGAAGAATTGCATGATCGACTCAAGAACTGCAACAAACATCATGTCGATGGTTGTTATGAAAGAATTAGGCCTATGGGTGGACACCACTTATGGAAAATGTTATGCAATGGACAACAGGTTTTTCCTGGTTGTTGGAGTTATATGGGATGTAGAGCTAAAGTTGGTTGCATACCCTAAAGCATCTTATAGAATTGATATCACCATTGTAGATACTCCTCCTATTATGGCATGTTGTTATCCAGGAAATTGACTATTGCACTAGGGGGAAATTTTCAACTAGACCTATCATATGCACAATACTAGTAAATGGGAAAGAGGTCAAGTTGTATAGGGAGCCAAGATCTAAGCATGTTATAGAGGACTTTGATCCAAACCAAATGGATTATTTCTGTGATGTGGATCTTGTAAATTTTAGAATTGAAAAGTCACAACTTGAATTGCAAAACACAAAACCAATCAACAAAGAAGCCCAACTTGATGAAAATGGTGTATTGAAAATGTACTTTGATGGTGCATGTAGTAAAGGCGGGAATGGGGCAGGAATAGTATTCATCTCACCCACTAGCAAAATATTCAAGTATTCATTCTTGTTAATATTTGAATGTATTAACAATATAGCTGAATACAAGCATTGTTGTTAGGCTTAAATATTACTATAAGGAATGGGATCAAGTTGCTAGCAGTGTATGGAGACTTTGAACTCATTGTCTCACAGGTCAAGGAAAAATATTCATCAAAAAATAAGAGGTTAAAACAATATAGAAATACGGTATGGGACACTATTGAACTCTTTGATGCTTTCTTGATAAACTAGATAGAAAGATCTAAGAATATAATGGCAGATTTCTTAGCGAATATGGATCTAAAAAAGGAGGACATTACATTGGCAGGAATAGAAAAAGTAGAGTTGAAAACAAGACCTACAATCCCATATAACATTTACAATTGGCAAGTGTTCAATGATGATGAAGACCTAATAAATTTTCTTCATTGTATTGATCAGTATGAGTCTTGAGAAATAGATTTCAATGCCTTTGTTGAGGAAGTAGATGGAAAGGAAATTATCTTTGGGCATGAAATGGTACAACTTAAGACATAAGATTCCAAAGGGGCTTTTGGCATTAGAAAGAGTATTCGATGGACATGATAGATTCAATCCGAGACCTACACCTGTTAAACATGAAGATGTTGAAGAAATTGATCTCAGGACAAAAATTGCTCCTAAGAAAGTTTATATTGGCAAAAGGATTAATCATAAAGTAAGAGAAATGCTTATAGTCCTACTCTGAAAGTATAAGAAATTTTTTGCCCGGTCCTATGATAATTTGAAAGCATACAAAGAGGATCTCTTCCAACATGAAATACTATTGAATCCTTATGCTAAACCATTTCTACAAAAGAAATGACCCATAAAACCTACATTAGCACCAAAAATGAAGGAAGAGCTTATGAAACTTAGATATGGAGGTATTATCAAACCAATCAGACATTCCTCTTGGGTCTCAAACCTAGTACCTGTAAGGAAGAAAAATGGAGATATAAGGTTGTGTGTGGATTTTAGGAATTTGAATATCTCACCACTCAAAGATAACTATCCTCTTCCAAACATGGAGGCAATGCTATAAATGATGACATGTTGTGAGCTACTATCTATGATGGATGGTTTCTCAGGGTATAACCAAGTGAAGGTCAAGGAGTTAGAACAATACAAAACTGCATTCACCACTCCCTGAGGTACACATGTTTATGTGAGGATGCCTTTTATCCTCACTAATGTTGGAGAAACATTTCAAAGGGATATGGATGTAGCCTTTGCTGACTTCATCAATGCTATAATGGTGGTATATCAAGATGATCTAACAACATATTCTAAAAAATTAGATCATTGTGCACATCTAGAAAACATTTTCATTAGAGCATTAGAATATGGCATCTCTCTGAATCCAAGGAAGTGCCATTTTGCTATCACAAAAGGTAAATTATTAGGGCATATTGTCTTGAAGGATGGAGTGAGGATTGACCCATAATGGGTGGAAGCTATTGAAAAGATCACCATTCCAAAGAATATAAAGTCCATCCAATATTTATTCGGACAAATTAACTTTGTCAGGAGATTTATTTAGGACTTTGTAGAGATTGTAAAACCAATATCGAAAATGTTGAAGAAAGGCTCAAGGGTTGAATAGACAGAAGAATCCATTGATGCATTTGTTTCAATCAAGGGAGAAATCAAGGAGGCACCTGTATTGAAGTCTCCATACTTTGACAAACCATTTTAGATATTCTCCTTTGCATCATTTTATATAGTGGAGGGTGTAATGCTACAAAAGAATGATGAAGGCTATGAACAACTAATCTCATTCTTTAGTAAATCACTCTAGGGGGATGAATTGACATACGAAATCACTGAGAAACAAGCCTACACCCTCATAAAAGTGGTCAAGGAATTTAGGCCCTACTTGGTAGGGGTAGAAGTAATCGCATATATACTAAATGCTATAGTGAAGGATTTTTTTCAAAAAACAAAGGTGACTAGAAGGAGATATTGATGGATAAACCATATATAAGAGTTTAATATTAATATTCAAATTACCAAACTAGTAAGAGGGCAAGGACTAGCAAAATTGATGGTTGAATCCAATTTAGAAGCAACATAGGTTTGCAATATGGAAGGAGAAGAAAATTGGGTATCAAGTATTGAGCATACAAAGTGTTACACCAACATAGCATACTATCTTAAACATATGAGATGTCTTGAAGGCTTAAATGAAAACCAAAGAAGTACCTTGAAACTCCAAGCATCAAAATATGTCTTTATAAATGGAGACCTATATTGGAAGGATAAGGATGGTGTCTTGTTGTTATGCTTAGATGAGACGCAAGCAAAATATATCTTAAAAGAAATGCATAAAGGTGTGTGTGGAGGTCACTTCTCAAAAAAAAAAACCACTACCCAGAAGATATTAAGATCAGGCTACTACTGGCCTAAAGTGTTCAATTATGCCCACAAATATGTGAGGAAGTGTGAAGAATGTCAAAGATTCTCTGGTAGACCAAATTATCAGGGAGCCTTACCATTGAGACAAATACAAATTGAAGCCCCTTTTCATAAGTGGGGAATCAACTTATAAGAGAAATTACAGATAGATCGAGTGGTGGACATAGATGGATCTCAGTGGCCACTGATTATTTTAATAAGTGGATAGAAGTTGTTCCAACGAAACAAGCCACCAGTAAGGCGGTGATCAACTTCTTGTTAGAGAACATCATCACTAGATTTGGGGTACCTATGAGACTCATTATAGATACTGAAATGTGCTTTAGATCAAAGGAATTTAAGACATTTTGTGATTCATATGGTATAATAGTTTCACATGGCTCACCATACCACCCTCAAGCAAACAGACATGCAGAGTCCAATAATAAGAGT
Source organism: Sequoiadendron giganteum (assembly GCA_007115665.2). Lineage (NCBI taxonomy): Eukaryota > Viridiplantae > Streptophyta > Pinopsida > Cupressales > Cupressaceae > Sequoiadendron > Sequoiadendron giganteum. The sequence goes on from CM021107.1 coordinate 291,824,129, forward strand.
ATCATAAAAATAATCAAAAATATGTTGGATAAAAACAAGAAAGCTTGGGATTCCAAAATGATATTGACTCTATGGGCAGAAAAAATTACTATAAAGAGGGCTACTAGGAAATCTCCCTTTGAATTGATTTATGGAGCCCAAGCTAGATTCATAATACATAACCTTTTGCCAGTTTACAAGTTTATTCTACAAGAATATATAAATGTCCCTAAGCTTATGGAAGAGAGGATGGATCAATTGGTTGAATTAGATAAGGACATATCCCAAGCAAAAAAGAAAAATGAGAAGATATAATTACAAACCAAGTATCTATTTGACAAAAGGGTGAATGAGAGAAAGTCCAAGTTGGATGATATGGTCCTTATGTGGAATGCCAGAAACCAAGACAAGGGGAAGCATGGTAAATTTGAAGCACTATGGTTGGGTCCATTTATCATGACTGGTAAATGTGGAGAAGATTCATACTACCTTTAGAACATGGCTAGTGAAGCTCAAGAATTGTCAGTACATGTACAATTCCTAAAAAAGCTTATTTTTCTTAAAATCTGATATCATTTTCCATTCACACTAGTTTAGGGTTTTCTATTTTTCTTTTTCCTTTTTTGCCACCTTCACCCATTGGTCTGCATCCCAAAGAGTAATTCTATATTCTCACAATGACCTCACAATCATTCATACCCAATTGGAGGCGCTATTGGGACTAGAAAAATTCACCCCATTTTTAAAAAAAAAACATTTCTTTAGCAAAATCCTATCACCTAGCATGCCATTTTAAAAAACCTTAATATTAAAATACATCATCTACCCACCATCTAATTCATCACCTTAACACATTCGCATTCATCATCCTACCCGTGTGAGAAAGTAGCCATGTCAACGAGACTTCATCATATCAGTGAAAGCCATTCTAAAGTCCCTTTGAAGGAACGATAGAGCAAGACAATGTAAATGTTTTCGAGGAAAGAATATCATATCAAAGGAACTTATGAAAGTGCCTCTTTGATGATCATATTCAAGCCCTTTTGAAGACACATTAGCATATTAGATGATGATTTTTTGAGGTCTCTTTGATAATATGAGGACTAGACCACTAAAGGGCATAAATATTTTGATTCCCTTGGCATGAATTTTGAAAAGGGTACACCTCAACACTCAGGAAATAGAAAAACATCTCTTAGACATGACTCATTAATGCATCGAAGTGACAATATGTCAAAGGGACAAAACACATCTAAAGAATCAAGGAGAATATGGAGTATTAGGATGAGTGATTATGGGTCCCCTCGATCTCATGTAAGTGGTAAAGTTCATCGAAGAGAAAAATATGCATTGATAGAATGAGGAAACTTGTCTCATCGATAAGGTGATGATAATTAACGAAGGATTTCAAGATGGTTTTTGAGGGCACTCTGAAGTATCAGAGTAAGGTCATTCATAGTCCCCCCAAAAAGAAAAAGGGAAACATCAACTGAATGCCTATCAAGGAGAAGAGTCTCTATTGTTAAAACCCAAACATCAGTCCCCTCGACAACTCTAAAACAAATGAGCCAATGACTAAAGTAGAGGAATTCTTTGAAGGGAAGAATACATATCGGGAAAACAACAATACTAGTCCCTTTGATAAAATGAAAATATTTGTTGCCTCGATCGGATAAATTTATGAATAGATCAAAGCAATAAGAGGATATCAAAATCAACATGAAGGTTTTGATAGGACATAGTGTTATCAGTATGAAGACATATGATGTCTCTTTGAAATCTTGAAGGAAAGGACAAGGATATGCCAGTAAAAGGGATATCGAGGGAAAAGGGAAATATCAGTGAGACAAAACAATTGTCATCCTAATGAAACAAAAGTGTTGACAAGACCGCAACATGATGAAGGGACAATTCGGCGGTAGTGATGAAAGATCAACAATTGATATTCAAAACAATTAATTGTTCACTCGATGACATGAAGTTGTCATTAATGAACCAGAGCCGAGAGCATTAAAAACCAAATTTTGACACATTTAGAAATCAATGAGCAACAGGAAATGAAGGAGAAGAGTATTATAGGGGATGATAGTGCCTGAATTAGGAAAAAGTGTTATCTAGGTAAGTACCCAGAAGCCTAAGCTAAAAGTTCCAAAGTATCCACAAACTGGTTCAACTTATTGAAGCACGGAAGTAGGATTTTTGTTTTCTGCAAATTCACATAATGGCTTCCACCTTTGACAACCCTAAGAATAAAAGGAAAAAGTTGAAAGAAAGGCATCTAAATCAAGATTTAATTGATGAATGTTTTGGCTCTAAACAAAGGTCTAAGAGACATGCACAATTGAACCCTTAGGCTGAATAGTTAGAAGACGGACCTCGACGATGGGTTACGATTTGTTTATATACCACTATAGGAAAATGCATAGACACGAGCTAGTTTCCTACCCATTGAAGCTCATTTTAGGGAAACTGGTAGTGCCCAATGTGTTCGTCAATGTTGAATTGATCAAAGTACTTGCGAGTGGATACGACCCTCAAACTTGCATGATCAAATTACCAGATGGATCTTCTTTCATGCCTGTCACCGAGAACTACATTTCTATGGTATTCCAATTGTACACCAGCATCGATATGAAATTCAGAATCAAGGACCTCTTGAAGAAATATCATAAATTGAGCTCTAGTTATAAAAGATGGAGATTTCCATTCCATGGGCCTCGAGAGGAAGGAAATAGGCTTAGAGTATTCTCAAGGGAGAAAAACCCTCCATATTCTGTGAATTTTTTGAGGGATATTTTCGATATACATATTATTCCATTTGCCAAGTGCTTGGCTTAGATTCCCCTATACTCATGGAAATAGCACCAATAGTCTTGACAGTTGATATATAGAGTCAGGATGCTCAGCCTCTTGACTATGTTGAGTATGTGGCTGATGAAATTGACAATGATCTTGTTTCCATCAAGAATAAAAATGGAGGTTTTCGGTTCATAAACTAATCATTATTTATGCATCTCATTTTGTATGAGGGACAAGGTTTGGGAATGTGGGATGAGTGCTTATGAGTAAGAGACTTGGATGATGAAGGAAACATTAAACAGGTGCATATCTGGATTACTATTTGGGATAGCCGATGTGTGGGATCTCATTATTTGTATTTTGAGGAATATTTTGTTAAACCTACATATAAGTTACTAGGTCATACATGTGATTACAGTTAATCACCTGAAATACAAAGGTTCTTAAGACCTAAAGATAAGGATGAAAGATGAAAGGTCAATCACAACTGGGTTGATTGGTACGCCTATAGTGACTCCACAAAAATCAGAGTATATGTATTTGAAGGAGCACCATTGCTACTACCAAAAACTTGTCCAAATAGGATTGCTTACTTGGAGATTGTGAGGCAATTGGCCTACTCTGATTTCATGCACCTTAAGAGTCATGACATGCAATCATTGATGCCTAGGACATTGTTAGGTTTTCAAAAGCAGATATCTAAAAGCTAAATGCAGATTTTATCAAATAAACCAGAAATAAAAACACACATAAAAATAACACAAAGAATTTAACGTGGTTCACCCAATGTGGGCTACATCCACCAAACCACAGCCATCCAATGATTTCATTAACCACTATAAAACCCTATTACAATATCACGAATAATCGCCTTTTCTTATTATATTGTAACTCTATTACAAACCCCTTATAACCAACTTTTTTAGAAGCTTCCAGATTAGGGTTATACAAAGTTGGGGTTTTCCCCTTTTCAGTGATTTTTCCCTTTTTTCGGTAATTCCGTGAAAAGGCAGGAGAATTTTTTTCTCGAGGGCTACCGCCCCTGAACCCCGATGAGAATACATGAAGAGTGTATAGTATACAATAATCAGTCGCCACATACCAACAATCTCCCACTTGGAGACTGAACTTGGACGACACCGCTGCACTTACAACTCCCACTGGAAATAAGCACCTTGGACCCTGCTGCTTTGTTATACTTTAATTCAACCTTGAAGGCCAATCGAAGCTGAAGAGGAGCTCAACTTTTCCCTTATCACCACCTTAGTAAACATATCCACTGGATTTACATTTGTATGTATCTTTTCCAGCTTTACCTATCCATCCTCCATCACTGACCGAATGAATTGATACCTCAACTATATGTGTTTGGTTTTAGAGTGCAAGGCAGAATTCTTTGCAAGATGTATAGCACTCTGGTTGTCTGTGAACAAGTAATTTTCAGCCTGTTGTTTTCCTAACTCTTCCATGAAAATTTGCATCCATATCATCTCCTTTGCTACCTCTGTGGCAGCGACATACTCTGCCTCTATGGTGGATAAAGCAACCACCTTTTGCAACCGAGAAATCCAACTTACTGTTGTCCCACCAACGGTAAATACATAACCTGTGGTACTCTGCCCGGTATCGATATCCCCTGCCAAATCTAAGTCAACATAGCCTTTTAAATCTATATTAGATCCCCCAAAACATAAATATTTATCCGATGTACCTCTCAAATACTTGAGAATCCATTTCACGGCATTCCAATGCTCAATTCCTGGATTACTCATATACCCGCTAACAACTCCTACAACATGTGCAATATCTGGTCTCTTGCATACCATGGCATACATTAAACTACCTATAGCTGAAGCATATGGTACCTTGGACATTTTTTCTTCCTCCTCTTGTGTCTTTGGACACATATCCTTAGTCAATTTTACATGACTGGGCAAAGGTGTGCTGACAACTTTTGCATTCCCCATATGAAATCTCTGCAACACCTTTTTAACATAATCAACTTGAGATAAAAACAATTCCCTATTTTTCCTATCTCTTGTAATCTTCATACCAAGGATTTTTTTTGCTGCCCCCAAATCCTTCATAGCAAATGAATTTGCTAACTGTTGTTTTAACTCCTTTATGTGATCCATGTTAGACCCTGCTACAAGCATATCATCAACATATAAACATAAAATAATGTAGCTATCTTCACCTAACATCTTAAAATAAACACAATGGTCTGAATTACACCTGTTGTAACCTTGCTCAGCCATAAAACTATCAAATTTAAGATACCATTGTCGAGGTGCTTGCTTCAAGCCATATAAGCTTTTCTTCAATCTGCACACTAGTTTCTCCTTACCTTTGACCTCAAATCCTTGTGGCTATTCCATATAAATTTCCTCTTCCAAATCACCATGGAGAAAGGCAGTTTTAACATCAATTTGTTCTAAATGCAAATCTTCAACAGCCACAATACTTAACACAGTACGAATAGAGGTCATTTTAACAACTGGAGAAAATATTTCATCAAAATCAATACCCTATTTCTATGCAAATCCCTTTACAACTAATCTGGATTTAAATCTTTTCTTACCTCCATCCTCCTCTTTCATCCTATAAACCCATTTGTTTGCTAAAGCCTTTTTACCTGCAGGCAACTTGCATAATTCCCAAGTCTGATTTTTCAGCAAGGAGTCCATTTCTTCTTCCATTCCATGCTCCCACTGAACCTTGGTATCCACCTGCATAGCTTCATGATAACATTTTGGTTCACCAACATCAATTAATAAGATAGAGTACAAAGAGGGAGAAAATCTATCTAGAGGTCTACTTAACCTTGAAGATCGTCTAACATTCATTGGAGTTTGTTGTATTTCTTGTTGTTGTTGTTGTTGTGGAGCATGAGGATCCACTGAAACATCATTGTTTGGAGTATCATCCAGCATTGCATAATCATTTTCTTTCTTCTCATGTTGCTGCAACTGATCTTTGTACAACACTTTCTCATTGAATATGACATCCCTGCTTCTCACAATTTTCTTATTTTCAAAATCCCAAAGCCTATAACCAAATTCATCAATGCCATATCCAACAAATACACATTTCCTTGATTTTGCATCAAGCTTGGTTCTATTTTCAGAATCTACATGTGCAAATGCTTCACAACCGAAGGTTTTCAAAAAAGAATAACTCACCTTCTTACCTGTCCATGCTTCCTCTGGAATACCACAACCCAAAGGATTAGATGGACCTCTATTAATTAAATAAACAACAGTGTTTACAGCCTCTACCCACATGTTTAAAGGCAGCCCAACATGCAATCTCATAGTTCGTGCACGCTCCATTATTGTTCTATTCATGCACTCAGCCACTCCATTTTCCTGTGGAGTCCTTGGAACCATTTTCTGCCTACGAATACCATTAAAGGAACAATAATCTTCAAACTCTTTACTGTAATACTCACCACCATTATCAGATCTGAGACATTTTAACTTTTTACCTGTCTCATTCTCAACCAAGCTTCTCCATTTTTTAAAAGTTTCAAATACATCAAATTTATGCCTAATGAAATAAATCCATGCCTTCCTAGTTGCATCATCAATGAATGTGACATAATAATGAGAGCCACCAAGAGAAGATATCTGAGCTGGTCTCCATACATCCGTATGCACAAGCTCTAATTTCCAATCTTTCTTTTGTTTCCCATCCTTGAGAAAACTAACTCTCTTTTGTTTGCCATACACACAACTTTCACATAAATCCATATTAACACATTTTAGACTTGGTAAAACATTCTTTGAATGAAGTACTTTCATACCTTTTGCACTCATATGCCCAAGTCTATTATGCCATAGTGTTGATTTAGAATTCGCAGCAGCTATCTGATTTTCTTTCTGCTGAACTGCAACAACTGTTCCTGAACATTGATTTTTATCTACAATAGCTAAAGTAGAAGGAACAGTATGACTTGTACAAAGATATAAGGTGCCTACTTTCACACCTTTTGCTACCACTAAGGCACCTTTTGTAACCTTCCAATTTTTATCACTAAATGTAACAACACAACCTTCATCATCTAGTTGCCCTGCTGAAATTAAATTTCTTTTTAGCTTTGGAACATGCCTTACCTCATGTAGTAGCCAATGATTCCCATTCTGCAGCTTAATCTTGATTCTTCCCTTTCCAACAATTTGATAGGGTTCATTATCTCTCAAATAAACAAGCCCAAAATCCCCTTGGACATAATCAAGAAAATAATTTCTATGGGGTGTAGCATGAAATGAAGCCCCTGAATCTAACACCCAAGAATCATCAGCATTTTCAAGAGAAAGAATCAAAGCATCCTCATCAGATTTATTACTTACCACATTTGCCTCTTTATTTCCTTCATGTTTGTCTCCTTCTTTATTTTTTCGAGACCAACAATCTTTCTTTACATGACTTGGCTTACCACAGTACCAACAATCTCTCTTGTCTCTAGATTGGGACCTTCTGTCCCTTGATTTTCCTCGTGACTTCCCACAACTCCCAAAATTGTTTCGTCTCTCGTTTGTTTTGCCCCTGCTTTCTGCATTCAAAACACTGCCTGATGTGGATGTTCCACCTGAGCTTTTCCTACGAATTTCCTCGCTCAAAATAACACCAACAACATCATCAAATTTTAATGTATTTGAACCAAAAATAGAATTGCTAACAACCATTACCAAGCTATTCCAGCTTTCAGGCAAAGAACACACAATCAAAAGAGCCCTAACTTCTTCATCAAAGTTAACTTTTACATAAGTTAATTGACCGGTAACCGTATTAAAATCATTCAGATGATCAGTAACTAATCCACCTTCTACCATTTTCATATTAAATAAACGCTTCATAAGAAATACCTTATTCAAAGTGGAAGGCTTTTCATATAACTTTGCTAGGGTTTCCATCAACTCTAGAGTTGTCTTTGTTGTTGTAATATTGAATGCCACCGATTGTGCCAGGCATAAGCAAATACTGCCAAGTGCCTTTCTGTCCAAAATATCCTAGTCCTCATCTGACATTGTTGTGGGTTTCTCGGTTTTCCCTTCCAATGGCTGCCATAAATCCTTCTGATAGAGATAGTCCTCCATCTACATCTTCCATAACTGATAGTTTTTCCCATTTAACTTATCAACCTTCAACTTACCCTCGTCTACCATTTCTCCCACTTAACTGTGAGACTCCCACTAAACCGTGAGACTTTCCTGCAGACGATAATTGAAAACAACCCACTCTGATACCACTTGTTAGGTTTTCAAAAGCAGATATCTAAAAGCTAAATGCAGATTTTATCAAATAAACCAGAAATAAAAACACACATAAAAATAACACAGAGAATTTAACATGGTTCACCCAATGTAGGCTACATCCACCAAACTGCAGCCATCCAATGATTTCATTAACCAGTGTAAAACCCTATTACAATATCACGAATAATCGTCTTTTCTTATTATACCGTAACTCTATTACAAACCCCTTATAACTAGCGTTTTTAGAAGCTTCCAGATTAGGGTTATACAAAGTTGGGGTTTTCCCCTTTTCAGTGATTTTTCCCCTTTTTCGGTACATGAAGAGTGTACAGTATACAATGATCAGTCACCACATACCAACAGACATTGTGTTTCAAAGATTTCAACATGGTTGTTGAGAAAGACTATGAGTCAATTGATAAAAGGCTAGATCACTACAATCTACCTAAAGTAAATACGAGGGAGAAATTTGACCTCAAACATTTTATAAATAATGTCAATACAAGGAAAAAATCGGGAGGCTATCCTCACATACTCTTTTAAAATGATTATCTAATAGGGAACATTGATGAGCATTATGCTTCCAAGAGAAGAAGCTTATATAATAGGGTTATGATGGTAGAAGCTTGGAAAGCAGGCAATGATCCTTCATATGAGGGTGCCTTTTTGGACATTAAAGATCCTGTAAAAAGATTGAATTCCATAGTTTCGCATGAAGCAGAGCTGACCAAAGATGTACCCTTTTGGGTATTCACAAAGAGAAGAAATGAAGACATTGGAGAAATACAGGTTGAAAATGAAGCTCCACTTTGTTAGCTCTCTCCTCAGCCTAAATCGAATGTCAGTCTTTTTTTTGATACATCTATTCAAGAACAAGAAGTGGGGAGTGAAGATGAAGGTGTGTGGGTAGATAAACCTATGATTGGAGAATATGAACCCCCAGTGGAAAGAAATATTGTGGTGATGGAATCACCAAATGATCCTTCGAATGATGTAAGACATAGTGTTAGTGAGAAATTGTTTTTATGATGATTTTGTCAAAACTACTAAATTTAAAGTATTTATTTATGAATATAAAGGAAAATTGGTTAGGGAAGGGATCAAGGATGTTACACTTGAGAAAGAGGCGGAAGCCTTAGAAAAACTACAAGAGGAAGTGAATAGAGAAATGGATAACTTCACTCCTAAAAGAGGAAGAGCATTACTAGAGGAAGCAGGGATTATGTTACTCCTTGGTTGGAACATGAGTTCAACCATTGTGCTTGATAGATTTAGAAGGAATTGGAATAAAAACTTGCAGTTGAGCATAGATGGGGTGGACAAAGTATACACCGGATCAGGTTATGACCCAAATAATGTAACTTTGTTAATGTGGGCCTTATTCCCACCCAATAAAAAACCTTTAGTTATTGATGATCATAATAAAGCATTTGGTCACCTCCTCGTATAATGAAATGAAGACATTAACCCTCTAGAGACTGAAGATCTAAATGTTAATGTTGCTCGGTTCACTGAGGCTCAAATTGAAAAATTGGTGAAGGATAATAAAAGGTATATAGCTGAAAATGAGAACCTGAGGCAAGAGATTGCTAGTTATAAGGATAAGCTTCCATCTTCTTCAATAACATACTCTCCATGGTTAGAGGGTGATAACAAAGTATTGGAGGCCATGGCTGAAACCACTTATTGGAAGCACAAATATGAAAAGTTCTAGAAAAGAAGTGATAAATTGGAAATGGAGATGAACTCCATCAAGTTTAAAATGGTTTTAGAATTAATAAAGAGAAGATTTTAAAATATGCTTAAGAATGCTGGAAAAGTTTGGGCTTTCCACAAAAAAACACATGTAGCTTACCAAGAGCACAAAAGGCTACACCTTAGGATGATGGAGACACAAGAAGAATTAGTAGCCAAAGAAGATATTGATGATAAAGTGTTCAAAGTTTATAAGGAACTAATTGATATGCATGAGAAGTTTTGTACTATGCTGACACAAGAGCTTAGTGATTTTGACCAACCCTTGGATACAGCATGCCCAATTTCTTCGATGATGAAGGAGAGCCAAAGGAACAAAGCATTTGGGAGAATGAACTAGCTCAGTTACTACCAATGGCTCTTGATAAAGTGAATGACAAGATGATGGTAATGGAAAATACACATGTACAATCAGAACAAATATTTACTCTAGAATTTGTTATGAAGGACATCATTGCCAACATAGATACATATGCTAAACAAGATTGCATTGATCACCTTTCCAAAATAAACATGTTTATTTCTCAGACAACATAGGTGTTGAAGGTATTATTGAAGTCGCTTGGCATCAGGTACATTATCATGAAGAGAGGGCCTTGAACAGATTGTAAGTGCTCACGGATGTCTCACAAAGAATAATAGACTACAATGTGTTGCAATTGTTGTGGACTTCGTCATTATCTTTGTCAAATTCATATGTTAAGTATTTTAGTTTATGTTTAACAAAATACAAATGAAGAGACACCACTCTATATGTAATGGCCTAAAGCTTGTTGCTTCCCATATATAAGGGAAACAAAGGCCGAGTTTTGTCATCATGGGATATCATCATCAATAGTAACATCATTTTCATAGATATTTTATACAACATATAAAAGACTTCTGATATGTAATGTGTTATTTTTTGAAGCAATATAATGGAGAAGAAAGATTAATTTGGTGGCCAAATTCTTTGTGTTCAGTTGTTTTATTGATATTAGTTCATAGATGTTATCATGTTGTCTCCAAAGTGGTCTTTTCCTGTTATTTAAATTGAATATATCAAGGATATACTTAATTTATCAAGGCATATTTGTTGTTCTTGTGTGATTAATTTGACTAGCTCCTTCAAGGAAGGATTAATTCTTTTAAGTAATCACAGTAACTCAAAATGATATCATTGGGATTCATAAGAAGAGCTCGGTAACTAACAATCTTAAACATTTATACAAAGTATAAACTACTAAAAGTGTCAAAACAATTAGAGTTAAGCCAAGAAGCAGAATCCACACATCATACAAATATTGAATCCATCTACCCAATAGGAATAGGCAATAGTCACACTCATCTCAAAATAATACTTCATATAAACTTTATTCACATACTTGAATTTCAACATTAGGAGTAGTAGTAGCTATTAAGTTTGTATCTATTTCATATTTACATGCCATTGTGGATAGATCCCTAAAGTTAAAGAATTCATATAAACTTTAAATATGCATTAATTATTAAGGTACATCCGCCTAGGTCTAGCAGAGCTTGAAGTGCAGGGAGTTCTCAGTCACATTGGTTAACTCTGTTCATTAGCCAAAAATGTTGTAAGCCTGACCATAGAGCTTGACATCCTCTTAGGGTTTGCAACCTGCATTTTTGGAAACTAATGCACACCTCAGGTGCTCCTGGAGCAATTCCAATCAAAACAAGCCACTTTTTAGTAGGATCACATTGAAAATTTATTATTTGGTTCCCTGTTAAATTGGTCGTTCGCTCACACATTCAAAAAAGTTTAGAATCCCCTGTATGCCCCCAATAATTTGACATGTTAAAAAGAAAGAAAAAATAGAAGAAAACACATCACCAAGAGAAAACAAGCTTTTATATGAGTACACAAAAATAGAATTTCAATTAAATTCAATATTGCACATTGATTTGCTTTAGGAATATTACTAGCAATCACACCTTCGTGTGCAATGGGTACACTGAAGACATGTGGAAGGTTTTAGCTTAAACAAAACTGCAATATATTTATAAACAAAACAATTTTTAATGGTAGAAATGATTGCCAATTATTTTGACCTCTTAAACATGTTCCATTGCCAACCAAAAAAAAACAGATTTAAGATAGGTCCCCAATTCAGTTTCCTTGCTCACATCATGGGAAAATATTGATTATATATGTATATCCAATAATAAAATTTGTAGATTATTACTAAGAAGTCCACCTTTAAGCGTGTCTCATTTTAAACAAATAACAACTACAAAAATATGTTAACCCTCTCAATTACATCATTTAAAGATCTAAGATGAAAGGAGAGAAAGTTCCAAATGTTTTTGACAATTAATTAAATAGTTTCCCAAAAAAAGAGCTTTGATAAATAAATAAAAATCTTATGAGCTTTGATCAAAGATAAATAAACTATATACGTTAAAGATAAAAACATGTTGCCCCATGAAACCTTACAGGGCTAAAAATGTGCAAACACATGTTCAAGATGAATACTTGAATAAATTTTTGTTCTAGAATTACTGTGAAGTTGTCACATAGATCTAGGCAAATTCACATGCAATAAGTAAAATATAAATGCTTGCACCAAATTTTTTAGAGTATCCTTCAAACAAAGTGGCATATTCAAATATTAAAGGGCTTGTTGAAACATGCATTTCCATGGTAAATTACAATTCATGAATAGTCAAACTTGAAAAGAATGAGAAAGAGGGGTTAGAACTACTTGCACACATTCTTTCCAAGAACAAGTGCATATAAAAATGGATATAAAGCAACCAACATTACTATTTAAACACTTTATAACCCTCAAGTGTCCTGGTACATTACAATATCAAACAATATCCATTAAAAGATTGAAAAGAGACAGGAAAATTCATCCTTGAATGTCTGCAACTATGTTCTTAAAAATATACAAACTTATCCTTCAATCCCTACAATCATGTTCTAAAATTACATGGAAAACAAGTACATTTCTTCATTTAAATGACAAAAACATAGATCTCATCTAATATATTCAGTAGATCAAATACAAAGCACCAAGAAAAAGTAATTGAGGGTAAACTTTAATTGCACTACCTGAATAAAATAAAAAATAGATAAAGGTTGTTTCATACCCAATGAATGTTTTGGAGGATGCGGAAATATGGGAGCATGAAAAGAAAAATGTCTAGAATTTTATGTAAATCTATAAATATAATATGTATATTGGAGGTAATGTAAACTCATAAATCCCTGATAGTCTAAGCAAAGATTTTTTTTGTAATGTTATTGAGTTGGCTACTTGGTCACCTAGCATATTGATTGTTTAGGGATATACACACCATTATATAAATGATGTCTTATGTGGTAGAGATAGACTCTACATATTGATAGTTGATATGTTTCAATATGTATTCATTACAAACATTTTCATGCATATTCATATCCACTTATGTATAAGCATATATACACTCTATTAGATATATTTTCTTTTAGGATTAACCACTTGGAATATTTAATACTCAAGTGATTCTTTCAATGAGCTATCATTGTTACACTCATCTCTTTATATATAGAAATCTACACATTTTTACATGCATATATGTGTCTATGTGTATATACATAAAAACACATAGGTACATGTAAATGTGTATACACATAAACACAGATATACAAATGTACGTATATATGTATAGAGTAAATTATATATGCAAATCTCTCTCAATCACCATTATATGGGAATTTGCATTAGGTCAAAAATTGTTGAATTAGGTATTTACTTGTATGTACCCCATATGTTGTTGGTGTAGGGTTGGGATATGCCTTGATTATAGAGCATGATCCCTAGATTTGGGGACATTTAAAATATATTTTTTCCTAAACATAAAGCAAAGCAAAAAACACTAAGCAAACCTGGATATAAACAATTTACAACCATTGAAGAGACATTTTGCATGATTTTCTCTTTATATTTTCAAGGATCAATAAATTGAATTTTTGGAAGTAGCTACACATTTAGAGACATTTATGCATCTCTCTATGGTTCAATGTTTCATTGAACCCTCCAATTCTATTTTTTGGGGATGTAGGGGAGAGGGAGTATGTGGAAATATGAAAAGTGAATGCCTAGAAGCTCTCCTAAAATGCAAGGAATATAATTTGAATAAGAAATTACCACGGAAATGGGGAGTACATGATTGGGCCAGGAGGATGAGAAAAAGGGAAATACAAAACAAAGCGATGATTGACAAGTTTTGCACAAGGAATAGCTATATTAGTATATATGAACAATAAAATGCTCTTTTATAGCTATATAAAAATTAAACTTCTAATTAACAAGTAGTGCAACAATTTTTCTTTCATGAATTCACTATGAATTCTAGTTGACCAATAAGCACACCAGAATATTCTAACTTAGTATGATGATCCTCAAATCATAAAACCATAAATATGTCAAACACGACCCGATTTATATCACAAGCATTTAAAATGACCATGTGAGAGGAAGGCTCATCTTGAAGGAAGATAACATTGATGGAAACCATGGTTGGAGGTAGAAGCAGGCCCTAAGTCCATATCAAAGTGTAGGCGTTGAAGAATTAGCATCATCATTATCACTAAATGAGGCAAATAAAATTTGATAATACCCATAGAAATTAAACTTAGATTAGAGGGTTTGGTGTGGCAATCTTGTGGGAGTGCAATTAACTACCAAAAATTAGAGAGGAAGTAAGCAATGAGCATTTGTTTTAATCTCTTGGAGTATGGATGAGGAGTGAGGAGAAGTTGTATGTTCATGAAGAAGAACATCATATGTACCGCACCTAATGTGATAGAAGGAGGTGAATAAAATCTATTGATTTGGCATTCATTTTCATAAAAAGATACCATAATAAAATCCCCATATCACTGGTTATTGAATCCACTGCAAAAAGATATATTATTTAAAGGAATCCCTTGAAAAGGTGCTTTGAACATTAAGAAATTGCTATCATCTAGAAATGTGTTTGCACAACTTTTAAAAGACTACACCAAATCCATCTTGTAAACACTCATGCACGATATTATATGGTTAAAAGATCAAAACCCAGATTATATAAGTATCCATGCTACAGACTTAAAACTTATGTTTGGTACAATGCAGTATAGTGTTGTCTTAAAATATAATAACATTAGCCAGATAGTGTCTATATGAAAAATTCCCTCGATTATGCGTAGGGCTGCATTTTTATAACATAATATTGGAAGGTTTTCTAGGAATTCTAGAATAAAGCCTATTGAAACCCTAATTATTGGAACTCAAACACTAACCCAAGGACTATAGTTTGCATAATGCTAGAACTTTTACATGACATTTTAAACAAAAACCCTTACATTTGGAAGCTTTATAGGGCTTCTCAATATAAACTCAAAAAACACCAAAATACGGGAAGAAGTATGCACTGAGTCATACTACATTACCGATATCCTTGTGTCCTAAAGTTATACTTGTCGAAGAAGTCCTCTATTCTCCATCAACTGTTTGTAAAAAGGCTCGAGCTTCAAACCATAATCCTCTTCATACATGGCAAACTTGTTCATCAATGAGCATTCAACGAGGACAAGACGAAGGATTTTTTGTACTAAAGATATCAGTTCAAGCTTACATTCCTTTGTAAGGCTTTCAATTCTCAAACTAACGAAAGGACAACAGAGGAAATATTTGCATCCCACCAATAATTTCTCAATTGTAGCAATGGAGAGGAAATGATTAGCATCCCACCAATAATTATTCAATTCAAAATATATATTTTAACTACCCACTTTTATTTGTGTGACTAACTATTTAGTCATTTATATTTGTATGACTAAATAATTTTTTAGTCGACAACCAAGTTAGTCATTTATTTACTCATTTGTAGTTGAGTTGCAAAAAATTAGTAGAATTTAGTCATTTTTAGTTGTTGTGAGTAAATGTTTTAGTCACATAGTCATTTATTTGCCAAATTCTACTAGTGTATCAAAGAGGGGTAAAATATAGACGCTGAAAAATGTCCCGAACCTGCAAGTAACATTTTTCATACTAATTTCCATCTTCCATACATAATTAAATAATTTTAATTATTTAATTATTTTCTAAAGTTATATTCACCTATTAATTAAATAATTTTTAATTATTTAATTAATTCATTTTATCTTTATTTCTCTTTTGATTAATATAAATAAATGTCAATTTATTTAAATTATGTCACTAATTATTAGTTTTCCTCTATAATTAAATAAGTCCTTATTTATTTAATTATTCATTTTCATTTTCCCTCCCTTTATTTTATAATTAAATAATTATGTTAATTATTTAATTATTCATTATCATTTTTCCTCCATAATTAAATAAATCCTTATTTATTTAACTATTTATCATTTACCTTCCTCTATAATTAAATAATTATTTTTAATTATTTAATTATTTATCATTTTTTCCATCCTTTATTAAATAATTATTTTTAATTATTTAATATTTCACATCCCACTATTCTTCTATAATTAAATAATTATTTTTAATTATTTAATTATTCATCCATCATTTCCTAAATTAAATAATTGTTGTAATTATTCAACTTACCTATTCTTAGCCAAGCCCTAAATCTCAACTAATTTCTTGAGTTTGGTCCATCCTTCCCACCCTTATCTCTTTTCTTCTCAATTAATCGCATCCATTGATCATCATACATTATCATTTAATCCTCACCCTTCATTTGAATTGGGATTTCTATAAAAGCAAGCTATCACCTTCATTTTAAGGTTAACCACAATCTTCAATATTTTACTATTATCTATCTTGAGATCTCGCTACATCAACATTGAGCTTATCATATACCTTGCATACTACAAATCTGAGAGCAAACAAAGCAAAATGGAGAAGTACAATAGAGGAGAATCAACTTTGACATAGGAATGGAGGTTTATTGATTTATTATTATTTGATTTCTATTGTCATTTGTGCTTCATTGCTAGATTAGGGTCTCTATGGCTTGAATTTAGGTAGTTTTGTGGTTTCTATCATTGATTCATGCCTTTTCCCCAAATTTTTCTTATCGACAATTTGTAATGATTCTTTTAAGTCTCAAACAACCAAACTTGTAAACCTTCACAATTTCTTAGAGTTGGTAGGTGAGCATTAATGGAACTTGTGCAAACTAGTTTAAAAATATGATCTAACTTATTTTTCTCATTATTTCATATTTTCCAATCTACAATTTCCTCTAGATCTCTATCATCCTTGTCCTCCTATTAATTTTGAGCATTTTGATTACTTTCTACATTTTGTAGGTTTTACCCCGATTCCATTTTTTTTAATTCCTCGAAAATATAGGTTTTCATTAAAATCTACAAATCTAATTTTTCTCTACCAAATTTAGTCTCTTCTTTCAATTTTGAAGTGTAAATTTACTAATTTTATTTTAAAAACTCATTTCAACATAGATTTATAAGAAATAAATTACAAATTTTAAAGATTTCAATTTTCTGTGTTAGGCACTTTAGGTAACATGTGCCCTAATTTCTAGGCACTTGAAAAAATTAATTTAAATGCTATTTTTTTCTTGAAATTCGTTGAAAACCTATAAAAACCATAAATGGAAGTGTTTAGATACACTAAGACTTAGAGAATATTATATTTTTACCTTTCTCAGTATACCTAGTTTATTTTATATTTTGAAAAACTTGTAAATTACTCTTTAGCACCATGACTAACTTTGAACTAGAAGGCGATTGAATGAATTTACATTTACAAGTTTTTTTCAAGTTTCAAGTGGATAGATGTAGTAAAATAATTAAAATTTAATCCAAATGACATTTCAAATACTAATAAATGGATCTTGGATATTTAATAATGATGCCATTCTATTAGTGTACCAATCACTTTCCTATATTTCTAAGAGATGCAATTATATAACTTTTTATCTATGGGTATAGAGTTGAGATAAAGTAGTTCCAAGTACTTGATGCTTTATATTCAAAATGAAACTAGGTTGGGTCAATTGACAATATTCTAGGTATAATTCTTATACACTTCAAAATTTATAAATCTTAAGAGGGAAATCCTTTGAAATCTAACATGATAATCAAATAGAAGCGTTTTACTACTTATTACAAAAAAAGATAAACCTTAAGATATAGATTTGAATCCTATAAATACTTTGTCACTAACTCTTTTTATGATGACTTTCATGCCCTTGTTGGTAGAGATTTCCTTAGAGAAAATTAAAATTAAAATCAACAAGTGTATAAGTAAAGGGTTTAATAAATACTAAGTCTATTTAATAATTATTTATACATTTAAGTAATGAGAAGACCTATGGATCATGCAAATTATAGATTAAGATATATAATTTGATTAATAACTATCTAAGACCAATGCCTAATTTGTTAGAAATGAAGTTAGTAAAATGAATCTTACTTGCAAACATAACACATACTACTTTAGTTTTCAAATGGGCTTAAAAATATATTTGTCTCATAAAACTTAAACCCTCAAACATTTCCTTAAGTAATCCTTGAAAATCATTACTTATCATAACATTCCACATATTATAAAAAATAGTTTTTACAACCACCTTGATAGAATACTAATTGTTCTTAATACAAATCCATTAAGTGTGATCTGAGAGATTTACTAGATCCCTTAACATGCTAATCAAGCAATAGAGATAGACTGTAACAAAATAAAAGATTTATTTTATATTGATCTTCTAAAATATTATATATATATTAAATACAAAAGAGTCTAAATTATGATATTGCTTTGGATTTTCTAGGAGTTTGTTAATGAATATTACACTAAGTACTTACAACATAACTAAGTATTGATCATTGTTATATAAGAGATAATTGATGCATATAGTGGAACTTGGATAATGCTCATATCACTTATATTGTTAACACTTTTCCAACTTGTCTTACCATTATGAAATTATAATAATCACTTAAAATACAACTTAGAACAAAGAAAAAATGGTTGCAACAAAATTCTCACTCCTTCCTTTGAGAGAGATATTTGGAAGCCAAGAATTCGAGATTTGTTAAACACTAGAAGATTCCCTATCTTTTTTAAAGATCAAGTTTCTCATTGCTTGGTGAACCTTTCTACCATTTTACCAATTTCCTCTATCCTTTGATGCAACCTCTACTATGCAATGACTTTGACTACACCAAATTTGGTGCAATACTTAATTTCTACCATGTTACTTTTGAGGATCTTCAAATGACAGGAAACCTTATCAAAGTCTATTTCCATTCTATCCAATCCACTCCCTAAGAAGATTTTTCTACTTGAAGATTAGCTAAGTTCTCCTTGATTATTTGAATATCTCTCCTAGTCTCTACAAGATCAAGCTCTTCATTGCTATAAAATTAGAAAAATTTGGTTCAATTTATTACCCAAGACTACTCAAATCCTCCTCCAAGAGTTTGAACCTTGAGAAATTTATAATTTAAATTTATCGCTAAGACTATGCAAGCTCTATTTTTATTTTAAAGATCTAGATACATGATTACTTAACACCATATGAAGACACTTGTCTTGATATGCCTTTTCCTACTATATACACTTGCTCTATAAATTATCAAATCAAGATGTTTTGTAAAGTCCCAAAACTAATTATACAATTTAATAAAGGATTATATGAAGCTATAAAACACTCCGAGATGCTTTTGAATCCTTTATTTTTTTCATTCCCTTTGAGTGTCTTTGAAATAGTATTTACCTATTGAGTGCATTTTTCAAATTGATTCTAGGTATGTGATTTTGTCTACCATTATGTATGGAAATTTACAAGGGACAATCTTTGCTCCATGCAGTCTTAGTATTGCATAATCTTCATGTAAGAACCAATCTCTCTCTTTTTTAAATTTTCACTTCTAGATTGACTTCTAGAGGTCCAATGATTTCCTAGACATCTTGTGACAATTTAGGTCTACAACACCCAAGCTGCAACAGAGGATTTAAAAAATAGGTTTCAAAGATGTTATATTGGGAGAAGTATTTCATAGTCCACATGGATTTTCCATAGTTGTATAAGCTTGACCTAGTCCCTTAGTAGCTTAGGAGACGTGTACTTGATTCTCAACATGTTATCCCATTCTTCTGCTAAGACACATTGGAAAATATGACAAAAAAAAAACATCTCTCAAATCTCTTCTCGATATTGGATTTCTTAAAACTTATTATCTTTATATATTACCTTTGCTAAATATGCTCCAAATAAAAAAAGTATTATTGTGAGGGTTTTGGTCAAGTATCCACTAATACTAGAGCACCTTATCATATCCCCACTCAACATCCACCTTAGTGATTTGACATAATCCTTGACATGCATCTTGGAAATAGTTCTCAAACTTATCCATATCTAGGGGCATAATATCATCTATGGAGTTGGTTCCAAGTAGGCAGACCAATGCCTTATCCTACAATGTGACAACCAATTTATTTATAATTATTTTTATATTTTTACATTCAAGAGATCAAATCTAAAAGTCAATGGTATGCTTGCTTCTAGTGTCAAATTACATAACTTTTCAATTAAATACATTGTGAATATGGTCTTTCCCTTTAAATGCCTCATACCTATAACTTTCTCATTGTAGCATATGAGTTGTGACCAACAATATCACATGCTGAGAAATAATATAGGACTACAACATTGGTTAGATCCAAGTTCCACACATTACTTAGTGGCCTAACCTTCAATCCATTTTTATGCATAGTAATGAATATATCTCTCTTAGTCCTTAGAGTCCCAATATACTTAATGAATATATCATTATATTACGGTGAATGATTTTATTATGTTTTTTCTTTCTTGCAGATTATTTCATATCATATTTTTTATTCCTCCCTCCTCTTAGAGTAGTGTACATAGTGTTTTTGTACCTTAGCTTCCTTTCAGTCCCTTATGCATTGATTAGGTTCTAAGTTGATATATTTTGTGTGAAAGTTGGAAAATACATTTATGCTAGCATATCCTATCATCATTCATACATGTGATACATGTATATGATCTCAATAGTTAACCTTTCATTACCTTGGTTTAGTTTCACATGTGCATAATTGGCCCATGCCATTTCCTTGGTCATGGATCTAAATCTTGTACCTTTGAACTTCTTAATTTAGGCCCATTTTGAGAAAGAGAGATCTATTTAGCACATGTACAATTCAATTGTAAAGGGAAGAAATTGTTACATCATCATAGACATACCACATGCTTTCTTATCATATTTGATCTTTGTTCATCAATACAAAATCGATCCTCCTAGGGGCTGAGGAGAAATTGACCCTCACAATTTAACATATTTATCAAAGGTGTTAGTAAACACCACCAATTCCTTATTGTGATTTAGACATCATAATATTGAGGTGACCTATTTTTTCTCATCAAATTTCTACCATGTTCAATTAAGTGGACATAGGTTTAGGCCCACACATCTATTCACTTCTGTAAACACAAATATGGACTAGGGTATTACACAGTTAGATTGTAAATTCTAAAGAATTCATATGATCCAACATTAAAATTTTAGTAAAACACTGATTCACATCATTTGTAATATATTTTTTCATAAAAAACTAACCTAAGTATCACATTCAATTTATTTAATTCCCATGAATTTAATTATAACATTTATAATTTTAGTCTCAAGTCATTTATCTAGGTTGATTATATATTTAAATGCTTCATATATTTAATTACCTTAGATATTTTTTGTAAGTGTGATTTATTCACTGACACTTATAAAATGCTATTTGCATTAAAAATGGTTGTTGTTATTGACATTTTTAGTTGTAAAGAAACAAATTAAAATGTGACTATTTTGAAACCCTTTTAGAAGTAAGAGCATATTTTTAGGCATATTGGACCTATAATTTTTTTAATTTAAAACAATAATATTTTATTTGTGTAAACTTGTGTAATGGTCAAATTTTTATACCATCTAATTCCCATTTAGTTTTGGGCTCATCTTGATGGAATACCTTAATACAATTACATATCGACAAATGATACATTTTTATGTAAAGTTGTGCTCATTCCCTAATCCTTCATCCTTCCTCATTACATTTCACTCTATCCTATCCTCATATGCATATAATCTTATACATTCTCTATTATGATCCATTTATTACATCTATGTTTGCATCCATCCTTGTACCTTCTTTCCTTGCCTTGATATTCATACTTTCTTGTCTTGGGTCAATTCCACACTATACAAAATTAAGCCCCATGAGTCAAAACTTCAAACTCAAATCTTGTTTACTCTTGCCTATTTTATTTGTTGTTATGAGTTGACTTGGTAAATGTTTGTGATTAATTGTTGTCTTGGTATTTAAAGGCGTTTAATGTGCATTAATTCATAAGCAAGAGTCAAAGGAAAAATCCCCATGCATTGAAGAGAAGTATCACTTTAGGAAAACTTTGTTTGGAGCACTAAAATGAATCTAATTTTCATCATTTTTTTAAAAATACATGCATGGTTGATTGTTGTCTACCAACATTCACCATAGGCTATAAAAATAATAAAATAGAGGATTTACTAAGGAGAACCTGACCCTATTAATTTAGTATTTTCTCGAAAGAACTTCTAAATAATGTCAATCCTCAAACAATAATAAAGAGTAAAAATTGGAGTGACTATACATTAGGAGTACACATATTACTAGATTAGATCTATGGATTACAAGTAGAATCATATCATGCATAATTCATCCAAAGGTATCATATCAACTTGCATAGAATTTTAGCTTAACAAAATATTTTAAACAATTAATATATTGAAGATATGGTTTTTTAATACCCACAACTAAATTCTTTATAACCTCAAACTTAATTCTTCATCATAATTCAAACAAATAAACATTCTATTATGTTACATTTAACTTTTCTCAATTAATATTTATTATACAATTATATAAATTAGTGAGGAAAGTTATTTTTCCTTTGTATCTTGGTTTGTGTTTGCTGTCTTTATCATAGAGAAGCTAAAAAATCTTTAATTCTATAGAAGAGTGTATCTTTCTATTTAAGATTGTTGTAGGGTATTGCTCGGTGGTCCTAAATTTATTTCTAACTTCAAATTCTAGTAATTTTTTGAAGTTTGTGCCTCATTTAAAATCGTGGCTTTGTCCTTTGCTTTGCAAATTAAATGTAACAGCCCAAGGAGTACGGGGGTATAAAAATCTTAGCCCAGGCCCTTCTAAATGTCTGTCCAAAGAGGTGCATGAAGCCCCGACTCAGTTTTTAGCAGATGAATTATAAAAGAACATATAAAATAGAAGAACTACCTAACAACTTTACATAAAATTCCCCACCAATAAAATAGTAGACATAAATTTCTCAACTGAAATGGTTTACAGAGGCCTTTCTGCATGTAACTTGGGTAAGGTGGGCAATGGCAATGCAAAATAGATTTCCCAGCACGGGATGTTGCATCTTTTGCCTGGCTGCGAGTAGTTATGTTTCAATGGCACTTGCTATTTTGCTCTTCATATTGTCTTTTGGACGGTCGCCAACAGATGATCTTCAGAATAAGCACATCAGTGCCATGGAGCATGTTGTGGTAAGTTACATCATTTTCGGGCTTAGAACACATACCTTTTGATAATCAACTCGCAAGCCAAGCATTAAATGATCGCTTATAAATGTCCTTTTCACTCTATTTGTATTTAATCGAAGATAAGATTTGATGGGGTTTGAACTGGTACCAAGCTGCACAACAGTTAGGGGTACGTCCAAACAATTCTGAACTTGGGTCATTTTGCTGACAAATGTTCCACCATACTACTAGATCACATTCCAACAGACTGCTAGAGATTTATTAATATTTGTGAATTTCAGTAGGTTGGTTTTTTTAAATGTTTGCCTTCTTTCTATCCAAAACGTTATTTTTAAATGAGTTCTATTAACTATAACTATGACTGTCCTGAGATTTAAGATGTATACAAATTCATTTATGGGAGGGAAACGTTGTGTTTGATGCTATTTATTTTTAATTTCTTCCTCAGGAATTTTTTAGCACCGCTAAGGGAATTCAGCACTTTGATCTTACGGTTTTTGCTTTTCTTGCAATGAGATAGTCCTTTTTTGGGTGTAGCATATAATTTTTTCTGATTGGCCTTGGCAGTTATAACAACTTCAGATCGGATCTGTAGGGAGACTCTCATTTTTTCTTAGTTCTCCCCGTGTACTTGAACCACTGGGGACTGATGACCCCTCTGGTCCCCTAGATGTTACAACAGGGCAACTTAAGATTCAAGGAGACTAACTGGTAATAGATTCAACAATTTAATTTCGAGAGTTGATTGCCCGTTTTAAATAATTAAGTTGAAAGAAAAGACCTAATGCATATACTGACCATGAAAATATAATCTCTTTGACCCTAAGAGATCACTATTAAAAAATGAAAGCATGTGAATTGTACAAGAATCAGGAGCATATACACCATAATAACTAAAGCATTCGTACATCCGTTGTAATTAATCATAGCTTTACTATTGATCTATTTACCAATCTATTTACCAATCTAGCAATGTACAAGAATCAGGAGCATATGCACCATAATAACTAAAATATTCACAAATCCTTTGCAAGTACATCATAAGGTAGAAATTATTAAATGCTCTCATAGCCTTACTATCAATCTACAAACATGGTTCAGAATCTCTTTTTATGCCGAGCCATCCTAGTTCTTAGTAGCAATCAAAGTACAGTCAAAAGACCTGATTCCACGACTACAACAATCAATCAGGGTAACCAAGTACCTGTTCATGATAAAATAGACGCAAAGAATATGGGTCATAGGAACATGAGCCAGGGAACCCCTCATCTCTCCATTCATTACCAATTGAATCTAAGCACATTCACATAAATTGGTACACTAGAAGGATGACTGCAAGTTCACATCAGAACCATCAAGCTACTATAGTTAGCATCATAGTTGGCAGACTCGGCAAGTACTTGCCAAGTTGGGGAGTACTCACTAGATTTTTTGTCTGGCGAGTTCTTTTATAAAACTCAGCGAGTTTGTGCCATTAACTCGGTGAGTTCCTGCACAAAAAAAAAAAATTCATTTTTTTAAACATTTTTATAAACAAAAATGTGCCAAATACCTAATTTCTCCCTTAAGTGATAAAATTGTGAAAATGGTGTGCAACATGAAGTTTTGTGTGGTTTTAAAGGCCTTAATTTCAACTTGGTGGTGTGGACTTTGATAGGGGTGTTACCCTTGGACTTTGTGAGGGGTGCTGCCCCTCGACCTTGCTAGGGGTGTGGTCCCCAGATCCCCATGAGGGGTGTTGCCCCTTGACCTTGTTGGGGGTGTTGCCCCTTGACTCTGCTAGGGGCATTGTCTCCAAACCCCCATGAGGGGGGCACTGCCCCTCAACTCCATTGTTGTCTCCATTCCCAAACCCCACTAGTTATTGTGATCTCTTATTGTATAAGAAATTTGATTACAATGAGGGAGTTTAGGAGTGGTTTCCAAAATTGACAACTTAAACAATTATCTTTATCACTATCATAGCATCATTTGATCAATGATGAAGTATCATACTATTAGTATCAAAGATCCAAATTCCCTTATTATTTTAAAATACAATACAACCTTCAATTTCACACAAGAAAGGTAGAGGACAAATCAAAGGTCATTGATTTGGGTGACGTTGATCTTATAGCGATTGGAGAAGGCAAGGTGAGGAGACCCCATTGTTTATTGCAGATGAGATTCTTGATTTTGAGAGGTAAGCAATGAAGGATGTGGCTACAGCGAAAGGAGCTACTAGAATGTCATTGGATGACATTGATGAGGTAGAGGAGTCGTCATTTCCATCTAGCAGTAGGATGGAGGTCAAGTCAGAGCCACAAACACAACCTTCAATGTAGAGCGAGGAGCTATAATGGAGTGCAAGGATTATAACTTTTCCTCAAGTTTTCATTAGACCAAGGAAGAGGAAGATGTAAAATGTTGTAATATGCAATTTATGAATTGTGATGATTTTCAAAGGCAATCATTTTAAATTCATAATAGTTGCCAGCTAAGTATTGTATCAGGATTTCGCACGATGATGTGATTTTGTACTCAATTTTCATTCAAATGAATCAAATTCAATAGAAAACACTTTTGTACTCATTGGATATATTTTGTCATTGAATTTTGCAAAAAAAAGTGTTTTTAAAGAAATTTAAGCAATTTTTTAAGTTGCCGAGTTTTTTCCTAGTCTTTGCTGAGTTGCAAATTTTGGGTCTGCTGAGTTTTTGCCAAGTCAGAGTCTGCCAACTATGGTTAGCATGCTTCAGTAGAATTATGACTTCTAAGTTTAGATCAGATCGTTAATAAACTTCATGATAAAACCAACTATTGTAGAACATGTATTTTGCTATGAAAGTCCTTAAGAAAAGTTTCAGAGGGCTACTAAAGAGCTCAGCATTATCCAATCATGGTAAACCGAGTCAATAACAAGGAACATCAATGTGCTGTCAAGGTTCAGTGCAACCCAGTCAAGAGAGTTACACTAGCTCTGCTGCTCAAGGTTAAACTACACATCACAGTGCCATAACAATCCCCATAGGCAAGGCTTAGAATAGCTTTAGTTTTAGCAAGATATATATACATACTCCTACAGAAGTACGTAAGAATTATCAAAGGCCAAGTGAGTAGTGGAAACCCTATTTTGTCATTTGATTGCTGAGATATTGCTGTTGGCAAGAACTGGGTGTAGACTGAAGATCCAAGCTTTGGTCTCTTGAAAGTTGTATTTACACCCTAGTAAGAGTGGTAAGGGAAGGTTCATGGATCATGTGGTAGGTTATAGAATGGTGTGGTAGGGTAAGACAAGCAAAATTAAATGCATACACTCATTTACATACATAACATCATTCACACTCGATCCAATACCCAAATCTCATCATGTGGTATATATAACAGTTCTTTATTCAATAAATATGATACAATATCCAATTACTCTCTTTCTTGTATCATAATATCTTATCTCCATATCATTTCCTTTTTCTTGTCTATTTTTCTATCCTGTCTTCTACTTCTATTTGTATACAATTGTAGGGAAATTTGTCCCTTGTCTTTGTGATGTCTTTTGGGTGTGTTGCGGGTTGGTTGGATGTGCTACAAGTCACTTGCGGCAGGTTTGCTCTGTTTTTGAGGTGTGGCTCTATCTTGCCAACATCATCCCCCCTCTGAAACCATGTCTTATCCCCAGAATATGCTAGCTCTATCTGCTAAAAGGACAAGAAATCATGGAGTATGAAGTCAAATCTTGCAAAAATTATTATTGCAAAGGTCAAAATTGTGATGGCTCCTTATGGTAAAATATTTTTGTAGATCCCCTTTAGCTACACATGGGTGTTGTCCCATTGTTGAATTGGTTGCTGCTGTAACTAGATTTGTCTGCTGTTGGTCAGTAGAGTAGTCTGTCCTTTTGCAATATTTGCTGGGTCTAAATAGAATGTTACTTTCATAGCCTCTGTCAATATGCCTATCACATGCACCACTTGCAAATTGACCACTTCTTCTCTCAATTGTTTGATTTGTGCTCACAATCTTTCTTGCTAATATTGGTTATAAAGGGTGCAAGCTGCACCTGAACATTCCCAATTAAATCCCTCATTGCATTGTATGTGTTAGATGCTTGCATGATTTGATTCTCTGTATTCTCCATTTGAATTTTTAAACTAGTAGAGTGTGTTGATATTATTTTTAGTAGTTTGCATGTTCTGCACCTCAACCTCTAGTCTGGTATGTGTGGTGACACATTTCTTCCTTATTTGTTCAATTGGTCTCTTCTCTACTTCTGCTAACAGTTTCTACTTGATGGCCTCTTCTTGATTTTGAATTTCAGTGAGCATCTCATCTGTTAGTTGTCTTATTTGCTGGCTCAATGGAGCTGAGGTGTCTCTGCTAATATGTAGTACTTGTGTGTGAATGACACTTATGGTGTATCATGCAATGTCAGTTCACCTAATTCTTCCCATACCCTCTTAGGCATGACACTAACTTCTGTGCCAAGATCTTTTAGTACATTCCTAAATCATTTATTTTGAATGCATAGTTCAATCTTAATAGGATTCTTCTTGTATTTCTTATAAGTTTTTACCACATTTCTGATCTGAGGCCTCAGGTTGATGGTTTTATTCTTATTCCAATATTTTGCAAATTGTTTTAACCTTTCTAGTATGTTTTCTTCTTACACAAGATTGGTCAATTTTTTTAATAGTCGAGCTTCTTTTGAAAAAAAAAAGAAGCTTTGCAGTAATATTCCTTCTTTTTCTCTTCTGCAATAATCTTCTTAGCTTCTTCAACTACTAAATCATGTTTTTGTTTGGTCAGGTTGTACTCATCCTCCTCTGAATCTTCTTCAAGTATTTTCCCTTTAGTGGTGTCTTTTCTTCTCCGGTGATTGCTGCAACTTTGTTCTTTCTTCCATATCATATCGGAGTCTCCAACTGTTCTTCCTTTGTTAAAGAGGATTGACCCTTTTCCTCAATATTGTCCAATTTTGCTTTTAAGCATGGTCTAGCACCTTGGGAGCTTTGTTTTGGTATTCTCATCATTAGCTTTGCCCCTCGAAATGCATGTGGCCTAGATTGCTCTTCACTCTTCATGGGTGAGGACACATTCTTATAGTATTGTTTGGCCCTTGGGCAACTGAAAGAATCATGACTAGGGTCATCGCAAAACTCACATACTTGCCTCTTTTCTTCTCTACACTCATTTGTGTTGTGGCCCATATCACTGCACTTGTAGCAAGTGACCTCTTCTCTTCTCCTTTGTCCTCATCCTCAACCTGTATAACGACCTCCTCTATAATCATTTTGGTAGCCGCAGTTTTCATTTTGAGGATAATTGGTGGGTGGCGTTTCATTCATGATTTGTGGCATTGTGTTTTGTATTGTATTTATATTGTGTTGGTTTCTCCATTGAGGTTGCTTGTAACCATGGTCTTGTGTATGAAATGCTCTATGCCAAACCTTTGGCTCTTGCCATCTCTCTGTGCATTGGTTCATTATCCTTGCACTGTTGATTACACTAAGGCTCATGTTCATCATCTTCCCTTACCCAAAACAAAAGGGATGGGTGGTCATCCATTTTATGATCGTTCCACTCTCTCTAGATTTCACAATATATACTTATTAACTTTCAAGGTGCTAGTATCATATTTGTTCTCAGTGTTGCTGTTCATTTCTCTCCTTTCTTTATTTGGACACTCATTTCTTAGATGTCCCTTGTTGGAGCAATATGTGGACCAAATTTTCTTCCTGATTATTGATGACAATTCTTGGTGACTCTCCTTTGGCTAAGATTTCTTGTTTGATCTCTAATTGTTCAAGTTATAGCTTTATTCTTTCTATTTCCTATTTTTCTCCTTTATCTTTTCTTCTCTAGGACTGCACCTCTATTTTGCATGCCATTTCCATTGCATTAGAGTATCTATTAGAAAACCTTTTTGCCTAGAGAGGCTCTTAAGTCCAGCAATAGTCTAGAGATAAACCATTCTACACATTGTTTCTCTGTGATTGGCTGCCCCAACTTTCACACCACGGCTTCAAAGCTTTGATCAAATTCTTTGATGGTTTCTTCTTTTTTCTAAAGCATCTCTCTCATCTTACTTACTCTTTCTGAAGGAGCCTTTGGGGACTCAAAGTTACAAAGATAATCATCTTTTACATCATGCCACTCCATGTCATGTTTTGGATGTTTCTTTATATACCGTAGGGCATTGTCTTTGAGCGTTCCAATGAAATCATAACATTTGGCTTGATTGGATCTTGTTCCATTTCTTTGCCAAGTGGATTCGAAGACAAAATATGTTCAGAACTTCCTTAGTGTCCTTGCTAAAAATTGGTAGATGAATCTTGTTCTGGTCCATAGTATGTGTGATAGGTACCTCAGATTTGTTGCTATTATTAGAGGTTTCTCCTTCATCATTGGTGGAATTTCTTCTTCTGCCCTTAGATTCTTAGGTTTCTTTTCCTCAAATGCTTTACCAATTTTGCCACACTTTTGTTGTTTCACTAGTTTCACTAGTTTCCTATTTTTGTTTCTATCCTTATCTCTTGATAATATAATCTCAAAAATTTCCTTTCCCTAAATCTCCTTGCAATCACTTACAAACTCTTTTTGCCTTTTCTCTTCCTTTTTACACAATGACTCATGGAATATATCACCTATAGTCGCTCTCCTTGTCTTAAGTGGCACAAGAGTTGACTCTTGGTTTGGGGGGGGTTACCTCTTCAAGGTGCCTCTTCATCTTAGGAGATGCAACATTTGGTAATTTTTCATTAGGTAGAGACATGTCATTAGATAATAGAGATTTATCCCTTTCTTCTTAGAAAACATTCATTGCATTCATGACAAATTCGTTGAATGTAGCATCATCATCATCATCCTCTCTTTTCATTTCCTCTTGATATCCTCCCTTCATTAATCTCACACTCCTACTGACTAGATCATCCAAATAATCTTTATTAAAATCTAGAGGCTTTAGTTTTGAAATTGGGGTTATTAAATGTCATGCCCCACAAATTGCGATCCTAAATTCAGATCAGATCACTATTCAATGAACCAACCGATCATGCAAAGGGAAACCATTATTTGGCTAGATTGAGAGTTAAGAAATAAGTGGCATTATGACAGCAACAAAAGGCAAATCGTCCCTCACAGCAGCGACAAGGAGAAAAGATAAAAGGAGTCGAACCACAAATGAAGGTGACTAAAGATTAAAGGATAATATTAATGTAATTAATTATCCTTTAAATAATTATGGTTGGTTAAGCAATTAAACAAGAGACATATCTTTAATAAAGAGACACAACCATCCACCCATCGTGGATATAAAAGATGGAATAATTCAAAACAGAAGATCATTGATGAAGGATTGAAGACAAGGAAGATACAGACCAGCAATCACAAGGAACAACCCGTCCAGTCCATCCCAGCAGATTATTATTATCAAATATATATATTCAGGGGTATATTCTGCCAATCAATGTTTTACATGTGTATACATATTGCTTATAGATAATAAAGAATGCTTAATGTATAATTTCTCATGATAGAATAGGAGATATGCTTGACTGTCTGAAACCCACCTTGTAGGAAGGGCCTAGGGTGTAAGCAAAAGGGGTAAACAAGGCTAAGTAAGTAGGCTGTTCTAGAGTTGACCGTAATGGCTCCTAGGACCAGAGGGCACTTACGCAGAGAGCCAGGTAACTCACTTACGACCCCCACCCAATTCCACAAGATGGCAAGTGTCTTTAGGGGGTTGAGACATTGATGGGGAAAGCAGATACAAGCCGCCAAGGGAGAGGGCTGTGGTAGACACCCTCTTAGATTTGGTGTAGAAATGGCTTTGGGCGGACCCATCATGTCCCTTCTCCCAAAATCCTAATTTGCATTATTGAATGTGATGTAATTGCCTAACTCTAATAAGTAAGCATATATATATTGCGTTTTTTGTTCATGTGGTGATTGTAGGATTCAAACCTAGGATTGCATCATTAAAGAGATATTTATTCGGTAAGACAAACTCCTAACCCCAATTTGCTGCAATTTGTGATTAGTAGGCAAATTCTAGGGCAAATCAGGAGAGGGACATTACATTAAACCCTCAAACCCTTCATTTATGGTAACCTTAAGGTTCAATAATTTGATTCCAAAAAATGGTTGTTGAGTAAAAATTCTACCAGTTGAGCACCCTTGCTTCCATGTGCTGATTGAGCACTACAACTTCCAAGCCTTTTGTTGACTCCTTAAACTTGTCTTAATCCTTTAATTGTTTTGCTGTTTCCGTTAGGTTTCCTTTGGATTTTCTTACTTAAGTAATCAAGCTCTCTATTGTATCATCATACATCAGTGGTATTATTTGTCTTCCCAATTGGGAACTCTCTAAACCTTTTGTAGCAGCCCTCCCGGTGTCCTCTAATGAGGCCTCCTTGGCTCTCTCAATCCTTCTTCTATACCTTTCCTCGCTTTCCTAAATTTGTTTTAATCTCTTCTCATCAATGCTCATTTTAGTTGCCATCTTAAGTTGCTCAAAAATCTCTCTATCTCGTCTCTTCCTTTGGCCATGGGTGTTTTTGATTTGGTATTCCATTAATCCTTTTTATCCATCCCTAATGGCTCAAACTAGACTTGCTTGAGTAGTTGCATCTCTTGGAGATCCTTGTCTAGGATCCCCCCTTTTCCATTCGTCATCCCTTAGGTGCTTAACCCCTTCTCGTGAGGTTGGAACCTAGAAAATCCTACTATAAACCAAACAAAATTATTCATCAATTATAATTTTCTCTCCTTGGATTCTTTATTGCTGCAAAATATTTAATCTTTGTTTTGGTCTTTCCTTACTACAAGGTTCCAACAATGGAACGATTTGTTGGCGAGAATTGGGCATAGGTCAAATATTTGAGCTTAAGTCTCTTGAAAGTGGTATTTATACCCTAGTAAGAGCGGTAAAGGAAGTTTCAGGGATCATGTGGTAGGTTACACAATGATATGGTAGTATAAGACAAACACAATTAAATGAATCGTAAAACACACGTGTACATACATAACATCATTCACACTTCATCAAACATGGGATATCTCATCATGTGGTATATATAATAGTTCTTTATTCAGTATATAGGTCTTTGATACAATATCCCATTACTATTTTTCTCTAATCATAATATCTTATCTCCTTATCTTCTTGTTGTTCTTGTTTACTTTTCTATGCTACCTTCTACTTCTATTTGTATACAATTGTAGGGAAACTATCCCTTGTCTTTGGGATGTCTTTTGGATGTGTTGCAAATCAGCTGGATGTGCCACATTTCAGTTGTGGTAGAGTTGCCCTGTTTTCAAGGTGTGGCTCTATCCTGCCAACAATTGCCAAAGGTGCATAACCATCCTAGAACAACCGGCAATGTGAGAGGCAATTGATTTTATCATTGTAATGAAAGATGTATTGCCTTCCTTTATTCCATTATACCTCATTTGAAAGACCTTTTCATATATTAAGTTCATCAAGATTTGAAAAAGCAACAAGAAGAAATATTATAGCTAGATTCAATCTAGGTCCACTGTAGTATAATGGCAGTGCTAAAAAGGACTTATTAGAACTCAGCTACATTACATCATAGAAGGCACCTCTGCCTAAAGAACACTTAGGAATAGTCTATGTACAACTCAAAATCTTTCCAAACATCAATGGTCCAGTATCATGTCCATTTTCCATTAATTATACATAACATAAAGGAGCATTAACATTTTGAGAAGTCATATCAGTGAACATCAACAAGAAGTACTGAGTAACTAGCAGAGTCATCATACTTTGTAATGATCTGCTGTAAGAATATACAATAGGATTCGTAGCAAAGACTCCACTATTGTGAAATAAGCCATGATTCTGTTCTAATTAATAGGGAACATACTCTACTCTTATGGTTGCATCACAATTTGATTTCCGTGTCAACTATTAACTCGGTAATTCTACTTGAATGATTAACTAAGAGTAAACGGAAATAAAATAATAACAGAATATAACAATTACTCATAACAATGCTCAAAAGCTATGTCATATATTCATTCATTCATCAGATATACAATAGTTACAAGATACATGCATGCGGTCCCCAACTATGAGTAAAATGAAGAAATATATAGCAATCCGACGTTGGTTGAGAACACCAACTATCGGTAACTACCAATTGACAACCAACGGATGGGGACTAATTACAAAACAACTTATTTATTTATTTATTGACAATTACATTAGCCCCCCCAAAAAGAAAGTTGTCTTCTAGACAACTAACAAAATTTGGAGTTGAACAACCCAAACCAAAACTATTGAGAAGGGGGACAAGAAGACGTCCTTGGATGTACAGAAGATGGGGTGGACGTCTGGGATTGGAGTTGTCGAAGCCTGTGGACCTCCTCGGTGCACAGCCTCAAATGGTGGTTTGTTACCAATTTACGCTCCCTTGCTGCCTTCACCATCTATGCAACTTCCACCAACTGATGTTTGGTGCGCTCAACCTCCTCCTCTGCCAACTTGGCCTTTGCGGCCATCACTCTATGCTCAATTTCTTCCTTTTGTGCCAGCTTGGTCTCTGTAGCCATCACTCTAGCCCGTTCTGCTACAACAAGTTGTGCTTGCTGAGCCAATTGTGCCTAAAACTTTTGTATACACTTAGCCAACTTAGCCCATATTGTCTGTACCATCTGGAGGGTTGCATCCTTATGCTGTGTGAGGTCGTTAGTGGAGGCGATATGATGCTTCAACCTATAAAACACATTTTTGAAGGAGGTCTCTATGCCAAAGTGGGCTGAAATCACTCTCCCATCTCTCCCCATGCTGAAGGCTTGGCAGAGTGCCAAGTTGCCAGCATCTCCAGAGTCTTTACTCTTGGCCATCCCCAAGAAGTGAAGCAATGGGTAAATTCCCCTTCACACTCCGTTTGCACAAACATCAATATACGTTGGGCTTCTTGTGCCACCAGCGGAGAATGCCCTATGTCTATTCGCTTGGAGATGTCTCCAACCTCTTGCATAACCACCACCATAGATTGGAGATCTTGTATGTATCGTTGGACCGTGCCAAGTGGGTCTATCTCATTAGGCTTAGTGATCTCAATGATTATCCCCTTGGATTCACTTGATTCTTGATCCTCACTCGATGGGTCAGTGGCTAGAGGGTTGGCTTTTCGAGGCACTTCCATGTATCGTCAGGCAGTACGTTAACTCCCGATCCTTCGTTTAGATAGTGTTTGTTTGGTTCTTCCCCATAATCTTCGTTTGGACAACTGACTTCTTCTTTATGTTCACTGTCAACAACATTGGGTTGATGACTTGTTCACCTTTGGGCGGCTTTACTATCATGTCTTCTCTTCGGCCTTCCTATCACCGGCATTGGTCATCATTGACCATGTTTGTGATTTCCACTCTTAGTTGTGGCATAGTTTGGAGTAGATCTGTCACCTTGATTGGTATGGCTGTCTATAACACCTTCCGTACTATGTTCTTTTATGAATTCGACCGCAATGAGGTACTTGTAGTTTCGTTGGAGGTTCTTCGTTCTTTTGCCATCTCTTATTCTACTTCGGCTTTGGCTTCTTGAAGTCATTCCTTTTTTGTATGAGGGTCTAGATATACCGCTTTCTTTGTTTGTGCTCTTGTAATTGCCAGAACTGCCTTGTCTCGCTCCTCCACGTCCAACATGTTAATTCCTTTTTGCTTCGGGCAATCAGTGTCTTCATGATCACCCGGTCCACACCACTCGCACAATATCCGCGTTTTGTTCTGGTTACTCTAGCATTCTCTGGTGAAGTGACCCAATTCGTTACATCTTCGAGATTGGATCATTGGTCTTCCCTTCACATCATATTGGATTTTGCTTCTTGGTCCACTGTTGTTGAACCAATTATTATTTCCCCATCTATTCTAGTATTTGCCAGCAGATGCATTAGTGTTATTGCTTTGTGCTTTTGGGGGTGTGGTCAGAGGGGTTGATTGTTTCCCTTGGGTGAAGAGCACTTGTGTGCTTCTTGTCTTCAAATTGTATGGGCATTCCTTGATGGAATGTCCCATTACTTGCCAAATGTCACAAAATAATTTTTTTGGACAGTTTGTTTTTGTGTGACCTTCAACCTTGCACTCGGTGCACTCAACCTTGCACTCTGTGCACCGCAATTCCTTATTTTCCTTTGTACTTTCTTTCTCGGCTTTTAGCTCCATTATTCTCATCATATCCTTCCTTAAGGCTTGAATAATCTTTGATTCACTATTGTTGCTGTTGTCTGTGCTCTTGTTTTTCGTTCATCCTCATCTTTCCCTAGAAGATGTCTTATCTTTGCTTTCTATATCCATTGCTCGATTGTAGGCATTAGCGTACGATGATTGAGATACGACTTTCATCTTCTTCCTTAGCGAAGGAATCAATCCTTCGATGAACCATCTCTTCTTCAGCTCATCGGTTGACTGGTTTTCTAGTTTAACCAATAATTCCTTGAGTCTATGATTGTAGGCTCATACATTCTCATTCTTTTCTTGTTTAGTGTTGTATATTTCTACTACAATTTCATTGTCATCTCTCATCAGTTTGAATTCCTCTTGGAATGCTCTTCTCAATGCATCCCATGTATTCTTAAGAGTTGCTTCCAATTTGGTGTACTAGTCTATGGCTATCCCTTTAAAGTTGCTGGAAATGCTCTTACCCAATATGTTCTGTCATCCAAACCGTTCGCTACCTAGATTGTCTCGTATGTTTTACAATGTCTTACAGGGTCCTTTGACCCGTTCCCAATAAACTTTGGAATTTTCTACCGTTCAACATTTAGACTTGTTGGTAGAGTCACCATCTTGCCTCCTTGTTGCACCCTTTGTGATAGTAACTTGTTTGGAAAGTTTTGATTAAGACGTTTCAGTGCTTTCCCCGCACTCTCGGACACGCTACAATCCTTCAATCGTCCCTCTTCAACGTTTATCACCCTTAGGTAGCCTTTGGGGTCCTTTCAATGCTCCCTTTGTCTTGATGTTATTGGCTCCAATCTTCCAATGTTTGATTCTCTTGTCAGTGTCCAGTCTTCAATTTGGCGTATGGGCTCTGTCAGACTGTCGGTAAGTTCTCTCTAGCCTTCCCCTTTTGCTGGTTCTATTGGTACAAATTGTTCTTAAATGGTCGGGTTGGCGGTTCCCTCCTTGCCTTCCCCTTCACCTGATGGTGAACCTTCTTTGTCACCCAGCGATGACCCTTCTTTAATGGTGATGGTTCGTATTACTCCCTGGCAGGGTTTTCTTCTTCACTTTCCCCTTCGTCTGACGTTGATGGTACAAACGGTTCTTTGGTTTGATCGGTGAGGTCAGTGTGTGTTTCATCGGGAAATGGTAAGTGTTAGGCTATTTCTACCTACTCTCCCTTCGTCCATTCTCTTGTCGTGAAAGTTCTCTTCCTCTCCCAACTACGACTTCTACTTACACTTCGGTTTTTGCTCTTGGGTGGGCTTTCCCTTAAGAACCCTTCACCTTCTTCAACTTCACCACTCAGTTGTCATCGCCGTTCTCTTTCTTCTTTTATTCTTAAGGATCTTATTTTTTGGTCGATTGAATTGCGACCGCTTTGTATTAATTTACCATTCTTATTCAAGGTTAAGGGCATTACATGATGATATGATCTTGATTGCTGCTGTAGATGCTTGATAAATTTGTTCTTCAATGCTCTTGACAATAATATTCGCTCTTGTGATCTCTTGATTATGCATGTTAAGTTTGAATTGATTAAATAATTGTATTTATAGGTGTTTATCTAATTTCCTGAAAATTAGATTCCATAAGCCGACATTTGAAACTTGAATTTGAATCATTAAAATGCTGCTAAAAACATATTAAAAATTAGGACCTAAGACTTAAGGAGGACCCATTTGCCCTTGGGCGAATGGGTCCCGGGACCTAAATCTAGAACACACAATTTCCAAGGTGTTTAATTCAATGTTCTATTGAAAGGTGGGTCCTTACACCCTAACCTGTGAGTGACGGGTTTCTCCAATACCCATCTCATCGGTGAAGCAATTGTGGGGTTGGGTGGGGGGTTATGTTGGTGAGGCTCGACTTGAAGCATTTGTTTAATGCCGGTTTCCCTTTCGGAAAACGGGAATAATAAGGCTTAGGAATGCATAATTTAGGTCATGAGAAGCTTAATTATATGATTTTTATATGGTTTTTGTATAGATGTACCTAGCCCCACAATTTTTTTTTGTTGTACCAAAAAAACTATCATAGTTGGCATAGATCTTGGTTTGTACTGACTTTTTGACACTAGAGAGGTTTAGGAGCATGCATTGGCTGCAAAGAGTTCGTCTTCTATCAATACTCTTTGGCATCAACGTTTTGGGCATCTCAATCTATCTTATCTCTCTCAGTTGGTTCGAGAGAATATGGTAGAAGGTTTACTTGAGATCTAGCAATAGATATTGGGTGTTTGTGGAGCTTGCCAAGTAGGCAAGCAACATAGATCTTCGAATTAAGGACAGGCGTGGAGAGCACAGAGGGTTCTTTAGTTGGTTCATGCAAATGTCATGTTCCCCGAAATTGTAACACCCAAATATGAAATATTGAAATACTAATAAATAAATAAAATGAATATCTGAATGAATATTGAAAATATAAATACCAATTTTAATACTATTATAATTATCATCAAGGAATATAATAATAATATTAAACAATACAAACAATTGATATTCTTAAATAATTATTATAATAATAAAATATTAACAAATAAAATAAATATCAATATCAATATATATATATAAATGAAATGTAAATCTGAATGTTGCTATAAATGATATTATAAAGATAATACAATTATAATAATTATTATTAAAATAAACATCAAAATATATATATCAAAATATACTTTGCAATATAAATATCACTATAAATAATATTATAAATATCATGCAATTATCAAATAGAATAATTGGTATTAACTACAATTATTAATAATTAATTAATACTAAAAGATTCACCAAGTAATTTATTTACAGCTATTACTACCTGATGTTATTTGCAACTATTAACATGCTAAGTGCACCGGTTATTAAGTGATGCTATCAAACAAAGTAGCGATTGCTAAATGGAATCGCATGAGTCAACCAAAAGCTTTACACCGATCAGAATTTGATCAGTCAAAGGCAGCAATCAGAAGTTATGACGTTTCAAAGGTAACAACGTTGATTGAAGGGGTGCAACCTCTTCCAGACATTGCAAGATATTTATAGTAACCCAACGTCATTTAAGAGGAGGAAAAAAAAAGGACATCGAATGGAGGAATAAAAAATGAATATATGCTAGTGCCACCGTGGCTGGAGAAAGGAAGGAATAGAATAAATTAAAATGAAGGAATAAGGCGTTGATAAGGTGAGGGCATTACTTATATATAGAAATAGATCAGGTTTAGATGAGTAAAGAGATACTTATATATTTCTGAGTAGAGAGAAGAATAGGTGGGGTGGAAAGATTAAAGGGGATAAGATACTATATATGATCAGATACATATAAAGTAACAAATGATAATATTTCTGATCAGATATATGTAAAGTAATAATATATATGATCAATGATATATGAAGTGATATACAATAGTTATATATATTATATATAGAGAGAGTAACATATATGATATATGAAGTAATCTATATGGAGTATATATATATATATATATATATATGTATGTATGTATATATGTATATATATATCAGTGGTTTATATATAATAGATGATAAAGTATATAAGTGTAAGGTTATATTGATATATATAGATGTATAAAATATATATAATGATATATTGATATATGAGATATTCTATATGGATGTAAGATTGATATAATGTTATCTCATATTCATATATACTTCCCACAGAGAATAAATATTCATAATCCGTATAAGGAACAGATTATTACCTATAGTTATAAAATCATTAATATATTGAGATGTAAGCTTGCATACCTTGTACAAATCAATCATAAAGATTTATAATTTGCATCCTAAGGCCAAATAGCGGGCAATAGTCTGAAGAGAATCTTATAGAAATCTATTTGTTAAGCAATTCTGTGTCACGAAATAGTCACTTAGGCAAAGATCAGGATGCCTCCTAGAAGGGGTCATTACA
Organism: Sequoiadendron giganteum; assembly: GCA_007115665.2. Taxonomy (NCBI): domain Eukaryota; kingdom Viridiplantae; phylum Streptophyta; class Pinopsida; order Cupressales; family Cupressaceae; genus Sequoiadendron; species Sequoiadendron giganteum. Next base: position 291,863,564 of record CM021107.1, read on the forward strand.
AAATGTATGTGGACCAATGAATACTGCATCGGTCACTAGTGCCAGGTATTTTCACTTGTTTGTAGATGATTTCAATAGGAAAGTGTGGGTATTTTTCCTAAAATAAAAATAAGAAGTGTTTAAAGAATTTGAGAAGTTTAAATCCTTAGTAGAAAAAGAGTTAGGATGTGCGATTATAACTGTTAGGTTTGGTAATGGGGGTGAATTATGTACCAATGAATTCACTAACCTTTGTACTAAACATGGTATTAAATGCCAATTCACAACACCCTATACCCCTTAGCAGAATGGTGTAGTTGAGAGGAGGAACCGTACTATTATGGAGATGGCCCGATGCATGTTGGAGAACTAGAGTGTTCCCAAGAAGTTTTGGGTGGAAGCAGTGTACACTGCAGTATACCTTCTCAATAGGTCTTTGACATAGGTAGTGAAGGAGAAGACCCCTGAGGAAGCATGGTTTGGGAGGAAACCAAGAATTAGGCACCTTAAGGTTTTTAGTTCTACTGCGTACATCTAGATTCCAAATGCCAAGAGAACCAAACTTGACTCCAAGAGTCAAAAGTTGATAATCACAAGATACAATGACAATCATAAAGCCTATAGGTTGATTGATGTGGACACTAATCATTTGACATTCAATAGGGACGTGGTGATTGATGAAGAAGTCGACATCAAGAGTTCTATAGATGAGCCTCTGAAGGCTAAAGACTTAGGTGTCCAACTTCCATTAGCTACACCTAAAGGTGGGACTTTGATAATTTTGGACATGTAGAATCTCCTAGATAGGAACTAGTACCTATACCAGATGATTTTCTTCAGGAGAACTTGGATTAACATCTAGATGATATAGTACCAAGCAACGTCATGATGAGCCCACTGATCTGGATGGATAGGGTTCTACAAAGAGACCTAAGTGGTGGGAAAAACTCATTGGTGGTATTCGAGATGATGAAATGATCGAGGGCTGATCATCTAAAGGAAAGATCACACAAAACACAATTAACTTTGCTCTGATGGCAAACACTCAGGGTATTTATGAACCACAAGATTTTGTAGAGGCAAAAGGTAAACTTGAATGGGAAAAGGCCATGGAGACCAAACATCAAAGTCTTATGAAAAATAAGACTTGGGTTCTTTTAGATCTTCCACTAGGGAAGAAACCCATTGGCTACAAATGGGTGTACAAAGTCAAGTACAAAGATGGTGGTACACTTGACAAGTACAAAGAACGATTGGTGGCTAAAGGATCATAGAGAGAAGGAATTGATTATTTGGAGACCTTTGCTCCTACAACAAAGATAACACAATTTGTCTTGTTCTAGCCATGGCAGGACAATTTGGCTGGAAAGTTCATCAAATGGACATGAAGAGTGCCTTCCTCGATGGTGACTTAGAGGAAGAAGTGTGGATAACTCAACCTCAAGGATTTTAGGTTGCAGGAGAGGAGCATTAGGTATGCATATTGACGAATGCTCTTTATGGCCTGAAACAAACACCTAGGGCATCGTACATATATATTGACAGGTATTTGGATGAGCAAGGGTTTCAATGAAGTCCTTTAGATCCAAATTTATACATCAAAAGCATAGGCAATGATATCCTCCTTCTGGTCATTTATGTGGATGATATTATCATTATAGGTAGTGGGGCACATTTGATTGAGCAAATCAAATGGAATTTGAGTCAGACTTTTGACATGATAGACTTAGGCCTCTTACATTATTGCCCAAGTGTAGAGGTTTGGCAGACAGGTGGTGGTATTTTTATTTTTCAGTCTAACTATGCCAGGAGTTTGCTAGACAAGTTCAGAATGACAAATTGCAAAATCTTGTCTACACCTATGGAGAAAGGGCTAAAGCTTTCAGCCAAAATAGAATCAAAGGTGATCAATGAGTCAACATTCAAGTAACTAGAGGGCAGCCTTATCTAACTTATAGCCATTAGACTTGATTTGAGTTATGTTGTGAGTTACATTTCCCGTTTTAAGATAGCCCCAAAGGCAAAACATTGGGTTGCAGTGAAGCGGGTATTGAGATATGCGAAAGGGACACTTGACTTTGGCATTTTGTATAGCTGAAGCAAAGATACTAGGTTGATGGGGCTCACAGATTCAGATTGGGCTGGGCAAGTTTTTTTGACGACAGGAAATCCATTTTTGGATATGTTTTTCAATCTTGGTATAGGTGCAGTCACATGGACTAGTAAGAAGTAGTAGGCGGTAGCTCTTTCCTCAACAGAAGCAGAGTATTAGGGAACAATCAAAGCAACATGTGAGGCAATATGGCTTTGGAAGATGCTTTTTGACATGAAAATGTCTCCAGTAGGGTCTTCACCCTTGTTTTGTGACAATCAAGAGGTGCTAAAGCTTGCCAAGAATTTAGTCTTCCACGAGCATACCAAACATGTGGAGTGTCATTGTCATTTCATACGACAACTTTTAGAAGATGGATTGGTAATGTTGTAGTATTGTCCAACCGAGGACCAGACTACAAACATTCTTACCAAGTCATTGAATCCTGACAAATTTGTAAAATTTCGGGATAAACTTGGTGTAGTTAGTAGATTGACCTTTAAGGGAGGGTATTGAAGTAATATTGTAATATTAGTTTATAATGGTCAATTAAGTCATTAGGCTAGACTTTAGGAATCTTCTTTTATTTTTTCAGTTAAGTTCTTATCCTTTGCTTTTCTTAGTTGTCGATCTTATCCTTTACGGATGGATCTTTGTAATCTCTTATATAAGGAGACTTTCGCTCCTTAATTCAATATCAAATATCTTGGTAATTATTCTTTGTGTTATTACTTTCTGTAATATTAGGAACATTGATGAATTACATGAACTAGTGCTATGTATTCTTACTGTCAAGCACCAAAGAAATGAAACAAAATGTGAAAATATATAACTTTTAATCCAAACAGACAGACAAATAAGTGGACATTTCTCACTGTTTAATATGTCTATTCTGATTTGAGCTGCACTAAGCTGCGAGGGCTTCTTTGCTAGATCTGTGTGGGTACAAAACATTATTATGATTGATTTTGCATTGTGTCCCTGATGAAGCAAGTATACTTTGATTATTTGTAATTGTCAGGAAACTTTATAATATTTAATGGATATTTGACCATTAGTTTGGTTGTATGAATGTTGATTACCTCTGTGCATTTGTGTTCAGAAAACATGCATCTCGTCCATATGCACCCATATTATTAGGAGTTCCAATTTTGAATTGAAAAAAATCCACTTTTGTAAATTTAATTAACTGCCACTTTTTGGTGTTGGGGTTGTTTTTACTCAGGTACAAGAAAAACATTTGTGGAAGGCTCCAACTAGTCGTGGTTTAGGGCCTTGTGTTCATCCAACAAATTCATACACAGGTTGCTCATTTTTACATCATTATATGTATTATTTACAACTTGCTTCACATTCTATGCCATTAAGTATCTTATTTTGTTTGTCTGGTTCTATAATTTCAGAATTACTGTTATCCAATTAAGTGCTGTAGGAATGTTTAGCATGGGCCTTATAAACAGGCTAGACCATATGTTAGAAGATTTGACTTGAAGAAAGTAATTTCTAGAAAAGTTCATTTTCCTTTTCATGACATCATGGATCTTTCATGTCGTTTTTTGCCATATATAATTCAAATTGTAGAATGTCCTTTTTGATCTACCATATATGTATTTCTATAACACAAAAGATTCTGAATTTTATTTTTATACAAATTCTGAAACACCTGTTTTTGTTTGTCAGTTCCTCAAGATTGGGGTAGGTACTTGCTGGTCCAAAGTAATGGAGGACTGAATCAAATGCGAACTGGGGTAAATTGAAATTAATGTCTTTTGTCATAAAATCTTTAGAAAATATTTTCTGTCATATGCAAGACAAAGCTATCATTCTATTCAATTAGTTGCTCTTCTTGTAGAAGAAGGGGAGTTAAAGATTTTAAATTTTAAGTCAAAACATAATATCATGCATCTGGATGGCACTGTTTAATGTTTTTAATTCAGGTGTTTTGAGTCTCCTTTGAGACCCCTCTTCAGGGAATCTACAAGATAAATAATGTGGTTGTACATAGTTTATACAAGATCAAGAAGACGAGTTTTTTCTTAGTTAGGATTATCATTGTGGAGAACATACAATTTGAGTAAGGGTTATACATTTGTTATTGTGATGCCTTTTGCAGTTACAGACATCCTTTTTGATAAGAGTTTGAAATCATCTAATGAAAAATTCACGGGATACCTTTTTATCATTATATTGACTTGTTAAGGGAATAGATATTTATGGTTTGGCAAATGATGGATCATCGGCAAAGATTTCAATGGAGAATTCAGTCTTTTTATAATGGCAATTCCCTAATTGAAAGAGCAGACAGAGCATCTTAATGAAATCCATGCCCCTAAGTAATCTCTAGATGTGTAATATAAATTTAACTCATGTCTCTAATTACTTTATACATTTAGTTATAGAAATCATGTGAAGGCAATGATAGAAACAGGAAGCTTTCATTTCAATAAATGATCCAATATCAAAACTCCTTGACTTTGAATGCAACTTGAAAATTTGTTCGGACTCCATTTTTAGTATTTTTTCATGTAACTGAATAATGACTCAAAACTTAAACAAGACTAATATTTTTTTGATTTGTATGACTGGAATAATAATAGCTCTACAAAAACTGCCTCAGGAACCAACATTTACACTTGATTTCTGACTAATTAACATACTACGAAATATAGCACAAGTAATCTTCGACCTATTTATGTGTCCTTGTTCAATTTTTAGTAATATGCATCTGCTTTTGATAATGAACATGCAAGTTTGAACTCCTATACAAGTGAACAAATATTTTTTCACTTAGTAGCTTCCTGATATCATCAAATGAAAAACATCTAAAATAGGTATCCTATCCTCCAATACATCTCGAGGAAGAAAACAGTCATAAATCTAAATAAAACAGTCAGAAATCTAAATACAGCTCCTTATGTCTCGTCATGCTTCCAAAAAAGTAAAAAATAGTTCACATACCATAACTCTTATTAAATGCTAATGCGAAGTTATGTTATCACCAAATCAAAATAAGGTGGCAAAGAAAAGTTTTCTTATTAAATTCCCTTTGCATCAATAGAAAAACAACGTAGGCCTCCCTTATGGCAAGCTCTCGAAATAAAGTTATTATTGTGACCGACTAGCTTTGACCCATAAATTAAATAATTGTAGAGTACTTCGTGCAACTCACAAGCTGATTGTACGGCTAAGTAACTTGCCCACATACTTGTGGGCAAGGTTTGATGGGGTTTAAAAAAGAAATCGTAGCAAGTACATGTGATTACTCAGTGAGTCAGCAGTCAAAACTTGCCTGATGTGGTCTGCATGCAGAAATCTGGAAAAAAAACAGTTTAATTTTTTTTTAAAGCCCTCACACCTTCACTTTTCATTCACACAACAATCATTTGCCTTTTATCTCTTTTTGTACTAATTTTAATTTTAAGCAATTTTGGAATTGAGATTTCATAGATTTCAAGAATCTTTCAAGGTTTTTTAAATTTTAAATTCTTTGTTTTTCACATTTTCTATTTTGTTTTACATTTCTAAATTCTTCCAAGCATTTAGAAATGCTGTTTTTTACATGTATTTGTGTTTTACATGCATTCAAAGTAATCTATACTAGCTAGGGTTCTACAGAAAATAAATATGTTTAATAAAAAACGTTCAGTGATAGGCTTGCATATTTATGAATGTTTTTCAATGCCGAGGTTTGCAAGTTTCAACAATTAAATTTGTTTTTATTTTTTATTGTTTTAATGCAAGATGTTTGTACTCAAGGATTGTACCCTGCAACTCTAGAAGACACACATCAGAATCTTAACTTGGGGAACAAGGTCAGTTCAGATAAGTGGGACTCATGATCAAACTATAGGTGATTTAGGCCACTTGAAAAGAGTGGGCAACTTTTCTGCACTTCTAACTTTGTTAGGCCAAGGAGGGAATTCCTTGAGATTTTATAGGACAATTCAAGATAAAAAAAATGGTCACACAACTTATCCACACTTTATGTGTAAGGATACCCCAAATATTCATCAGTAAGCACCCCTTATACTGGCTTATTAGTCTTGTAGACCAAAGATCTCTAAACAGTTGATTACTATCTGGTTATTATGCAACTGAAGATGCAAAAGCAAATTTAGATCTGTAGATAAAACTTAATTTATAGTTTCATACTTAATGTAGAACCTGTAAAGCTCTAGAAATACATAACTCTTTGAAGATGGTAACCAATTGTAACTTGTAAGCTCCCAAGGTATATAGGAAAACTCAAGAGAAGTAAAAACAAAATGGCCACACAACTTATCCACACTTTATGCATAAGGATACCACAAATATTTGTCTGACTAAGCACCCCTTATACTGGCTTATTGGTCTTGCAGACCAAAAATCTCTAAACAGTTGATTATTATTAGGTTTAATGCAACTGAAGATGCAAAACCAATTTTCTATATGCATATAAAACTTCATTTATAGTTTCATACTTCATGTATAACTTATGAAGCTCTAGAATTGCATAACTCTCCAAAGATAGTAAACAATTGTAGGTTCTCAAGATATATAGCAAAGGTAGGTATTAATGAGTTTATGCAAATTGTTAGGACAAAACTTATGCTAATCTATAAAGAACAAAGGATGATTGTCAATATAAAGCATGATCAATTTGTCAAATGGGGACTTGTTTCTTAATCTATTGGTGATAGAGTCAAGACCTAAAGAAAGGGTAAAGTTAAACGCATTTATAGTTTTGAGCCTAAAGCTAAATATGAATGACCAAGGAATAGAGAACAAAAATTACATTTAAGATCCCATCACTCTAGTTGCAATTTCACTTAGATCCAATTCCAAGAATCGAGAAAAATCACATGGTGAAACATTCTCTGAGTCTAACCATCAATAAATGAACCAAGAATCCCATATACTTTTATGAAAAGATCCTACATCTATTATGATAAAATACAAATCATAACTAATAACAGATCAACAAATGTGGCCTCAAAGATGAATCTATCACCCCCTAAAATTTTTGCTAAAATATGGAGACATTCAGACATGGAGATGATAATTGCTTAGAAAAAATTCTCCAGATTTACAGAAAATGAGATACACAATGCTTTAGACTTGAACTACAACATATGACACTAGAGACTATACAAACCAGAGGACACGTCATAAAAATTTGGCCAAAAGGATTCAGCCTTATTACATATAGAGAACTTATATTTATAGTAAGCAACTTTGCCCAGATCTTCTGCATAGTTGACACCTAGTGCAATTTTTTTGTATTAGAGATAGTTCATCAAAACACTAACATTTCATCTGACATCACAGAGTTTCAGCTCATTCCACGGGGACGTGTCCCCCCCAAAAACCTCGCGTTTCCTAGACGGGGACGTCTCGGAGACTTGGGGACTTGGGGGGGATGTCCCCCCACCAGCCCACCACCAGTGCCACCATCCCATCACCAGTGTCGCTATCTCCAAGACACCGCTAGGACTTCGAGGACTCTGGGGTGTCCTCAAGACATCTAGGGGACTCCTAGTTGTCTCCAAGATGTATAATTCTTATACTTATACATCTTTTTATAACTATTTTTTCAAGTACTATATGTATTTCAGCACCCTGCCACCTCCCTGCTGCTGTCCCCCCACCGTCCCCTTGCCGCCCCCAAACTTAGACCCCCCGTCCCCCATCCCCGAAACGCGTCCCCTACCATCCCCGTCCTCGAAACCTCGTGGAACACTGTTTAAAAATTGACATATAAGCTAGCTACATATGCACAGTCTGTCTTGTATACTATTGCTTGAGATACATGCTGCCATCCATACTAGATACAAAATGCATAGGTAGTGCCATATACACAGTATACATAGGTGCATAGTTATTAAGGGATTACAAAAACACAGAGTTTAAACATTATATATAACATCTGGAAATAGATTGCTGATAGATATAAAGTTGCTGAGTAAAGTAGACCATGAGTAGGTTATTCATTGCAGCTCTGGCTGCCTTCTTCACTGTCTCCCCAGCTAGGCTCCTTAGCAGACACCAACACATTTGATCTAACCTCTTCAACATCTTGGATGACACCTTCATTCACCTGAGGCCTGGCCTGATGGACTTCTCTTGGCCTTTCTGCATTGCCACCTGCCATTTCATTGAACACCCTTTGGAACTCTCTCAGTGCCCTAAGGAAGGTCTCTGAGTCTTCATGATTGTGATGCCAAGTAAGTCCATATTTGACCTCATTCTTATTGACTATCATAGTGCCATCCCCAATGAGTCTCATGAATTTAGCCATTGAGATCTCCATGGTGACTGTGACTTGTAAAACAATAGTGAGAAATGTGAGTCTTTTTGAAGACTCAGTAAGCACCCTCCTGCAACCTTTGAATTTATCCTCATTCCTTGCTTTCCAAATGTGCCATAAGATCTCAATAGACAGACAATCCCAAAACAAAAAATAATCCTTGCTTAACTTCCTACTATTGAACAATATTTCTTTCCAAACAATTTTTCCATCATTATCCCAGATCTTTAGATCATTGTAGAAAATTCTCCATACTTCTTTTGCATAAAAACATTCAAAGAAAATGTGCAATACAGACTCTGGAGTTCTACAAACATTGCATATATCCGCATCAGTGTGATTAACTTTGAAAGGAGCTTTTTGTAATAGAATAAGCCATCTGAAACAATCCTTTTTAGGCTCCTTAATGTTGTGCCACACAGAATAAAAGGTTTTTTGCAAGTTTTTATTAGACAAAGAGGTTCCCCAGCATTTATTGACGTGATTAGTAGTGGAGACATTGCTGATAAGGTTCTTATAGATTGTTTTAGCTTTGATTTCAGATAAACTAGTGCCATCCTTCCAGACCAAGTCCTTAGCCAAGTCAATGTCAATGTCAGTGCTTAGAGGAAAGCTGGCATTTTTGCAGGCTTCCAAAAGAGTATTGTAAGTCCTTAGATTAGAGGGATGAAGTTTATATTCAAAAGCCAATATATTCCAGCTTTTTAGTTGCCCATTGGTTAAGATGTTTTGGAAGGTTTGGATTCCAGTTTGAGCCCATTTTCTTGCAGAGCATCCTTGCAGTAGAGCAAGGGATTTGTTGTTATGTTCTAGGCTCCACCAGATGGAGCTGTAGGTTGGCATTTCAGATTCCTGTTAATGCTTACTTTACTTAATTTAAATTCTACATTATTCTTGATTAGTTCCCTAGCCTTCCAAAGGATTTTAAAGACTAATGAACCTGCTGGGGGCATTGAGTGTTTATGAGAATATCACTAATAGGTAGCTTTTTCCATATCTTAGCTTGCTTTGGGGTAGCAAGCAGTATATTGTTTCTTACTAGGACCTTCCAAGGCTCATTACCCACCAGGGCTTTAGTTATTCATTTGGCAGCCAAAGCAATACCATGCAGTCTTAGATCTTTTAGACCAATCCCACCATTCAATTTGTCAAGGCAACACCATTCCCATTTAACTGAATGCTTTTTCCTTTTGCCTTTACCATCTGACCATAGAAAATTCCTTATTATTTTTTGGATCTTGTTGACCTGATAGTTGCTAAAGCACCAAACTGAGGTGAAGTAGATGTTGTAGGAAGAGAGGACCTTTTGGCAAACTTATATCCTCCTTGCTAGGGATAGGTATTGCCTATTCCACCCTTCAATCTTTTTCTCAATTTTGGAACTATTCCATAGCCACATTTCCTTTAGGTTGGGACAGACAACAAAGGGGATTCCGAGATATCTTACTTGCTTGTTTGGGCCACCCCATTGGAACTCAATACTTTTTGACCCAATCAAGTGGGGATTCCGTTCACACTAGAATGCTTGATTTGGAATTAGAAATTTTGGCCCTTGATGCTTTTTAGAATAGGTTGAGTTTCCCCATCAGTGATTCCATGTTTTCTTCTTCCAATACTAGGAAGATAGCAGTATCATCTGCAAATTGAATATTGATTAGCTCAGTCTGATTTGGAAAACTTATGCCCTTGACTCTTGGTGAAAGGGTGTGTTCCCTCAAGAGGTAGTATAGGGCATCTGATACAATAACAAAGAGGGCTGGTGCTAGTGGGCACCCTTGTTTGATGGACCTTTCAAGGTTAAACTCCTTTGAGAGTGATCCATTTACATCCACCTGTGCAACATCTTTCAAAAGTGTATCCACCATATTACATAACACAGTAGGAAAGCCAAAGGCTTCCAGGGTTGCTCTTAAGAAGGACCACTCAACTCTGTCATATGCTTTTTCAAAATCTAGTAGGAGCATGGCTGCATTCTGCTTGGAATACCTTGCCCATTCCATAGATTCCCAACTTGTGATGAGATTCTCCAAGATGTATCTACCTTTGATAAAACTTGTCCGCATGCTATTAATAAACTTGGGAAGGATGTTGACAATTCTTAAGGAAATTACCTTATCCAGTATCTTATAAGTTACATTCAGTAAGGTTATAGGCCTCCAGTTCCTTATCAGAGTTTTGTCACCCCTTTTTGGCAACAGTTTGATGATGCCTTTGTTGATGCTTCTTCCCAAAGAACCCCTATCCAAAGCTTCCATGTGCACTTGCAACAAGTCATCACAGACCCAATCTGCAAAAGTTTTATAGAACTCCACAGATAGCCCGTAGAGGGACCTGTCATTGTTCATGGAAAGTATAACATTTTTGATCTCATCTTTAGATATGTTTGCTGACAACGTTGCTGCATCTTCCTCATTTATTTTCCTTAGAATAATAGCTTTTATGAACTCCTTGGCATTATGACTACCTTCAGTCCCATCTTTAGAGGTGAACAACTTCTTAAAATATGATTGGAATTGCTTCAAAATTTCCTCCTGGGAAGTGAACAAGTTACCCCCCTCCCACATTTGTCCAATCTGCTCTTTGAAACTCTTCTCCTTTATGTAGTTGAAGAAGAACTTAGACCCTTTGTCCCCACAACTTAGCCAGTTCAATTTAGCCCTTACCTTTAACCCTTGAATCCCATGTGTTTGGATTTTCCTTAATCTATTTTTGGCAAGAGCTAGCTCTTCACACAAGTGTTCATTACTTGGGTCCATTTGAACCTTGGACTCTGCCAAGAATAAACATTCCTGAGATCATTTTCCTCTCTTCTTCTGTCCAATTCTTTTTTCTTCCCAATGGTTTGGAAGAGCTTTCTCCATCCATCAACATTTTGGTTCCATCTGTCAATGTTAGACCAATCTTTCAACATCCAATTATTAATCTCCTTAAGTGAAGTGATCGCATCTCTGCAATCCTCATCCACCAGTAGGTGAGTATTGATGATGAATCCTACCTTCTTTAGGCTCTCCCTAGGTTGGCCTTGGTTGGCAATTAATCTTGCCCTTATAGGGTGATGATTTGAGAGGGTATAGGGGTATACACCAACTTTGAGACCATCATCATTTGGCATGAAGTTGAAAAAATCCTTGTTTGCATATATTCTATTTAGCCTGCAATAGATCCTTTTGCTACCTTTTTGTGCTATACACCAGGTGAACCATATCCCATTGCAATCCTTCCTACCCTTCTCCTTAGGATCAACCAAATTTAGCTTGGTTTTCAGCCTTTGCCAAAAATACCTTTCGCTACCTTTCCAAGACATGTCAATCCCCCCCTTCCCCCATTTATCCTCTAGATGTTCCACCATGTTAATGTCAGCCCCCAAGATCCAAGGAACATCTGGTAGGCTGATAAGTCATTTCCATAGTCTTGTTTTGTCTCTGTTATTGTTGGGGGCGTGTTGTGACCTTTTCACACATCACCCCATTCAAAATGGGTACCCCCTAATTTTTTGCTCCATTCGGATCTTGTGGCTTTGGTTTTGGGTTGTTTTGCGACAGTCTCTCCCAATTCCTTATGTCTTTCCGGCATAGTTGGAAAACTCGGCATTTTCAAGTACTCGGCAAGCCCGAAAAACTCGGCTCGGCAAAAACTCGGCAAAAACTCGGCAAAAAACTTGGCAAAAAACTCGGCAACTTAAAAAATTGCTTAAACTTCACTAAAAACGCATTTTTTTTGCAAAATTCAAAGATAAGATGCATCCAATGAGTCAATAAATGAGTACATATAAGAAACAAGTTGTATTTGATTGATTTGAAAGAAATTGGATACAAAATGGCATCCTCATGTGGAATGCTCAATGCGCTGATATGATAATAGTCTGAAACAAAATGAAAATAGCAAATTGTTATTGTAAAACTGAAAGTAAATACTATATTAATATATTTTACAAATATATATCTTCCTCTTCCCATGTCTAGTGAAAACTAGGGGAGAGGTAGAACTAGATGATATTATAGATGAAGACTTGTAGGAAAACTTGGAAACTTGGACTTGGAGAGTACCTAGAAAACCAAATGAATTCAATTTGATTTTGAGGGCAATGACCCGAATGGGGTCAGGGTAGCACCCTGGGGTTTTGGGCAGCACCCCAGTGAGGAAGTGGCCCCAGGGTTGGGGGCGCCCACGAAGTCGAGGGGTTTGGGGGGCGCCGGGGATGAGGGGGCTCATGGGGGTCATCCGAGGAGTCGGAGTCTGCTGAGCGCACCTGAGTCGAGAGGCGTACATCCAAGCCTGTATCGGTGGGTGGGGTCAGGAGGAGCCCATCCCAGCAAATTAAGACCTCCAAAACCACAAAAACCTTCATGGGAAAGTGTTTTTGCTAAGGAAGAGACAGAGCAACTGGTGGAGGCAAAAAATGAATGAAAATTGCCTTTATTCTAACAACGGGGGTCTTTTTTGCTGAGCAGCCGAGTTTTTAAAAAAGACTTTTCGAGTTTTTGCAAATAAACAGCGAGTTTTTAGGCGAGTTTTTGTGAAAAGTACGGCCGTACTTTTTGGCGAGTAAAACTTGCAAATACTCGTTTGGCGAGTGAGCCAACTATGCAAGTTTTTGGGGATGTACCCGTCTTTGCGCCCAATTTGGAATTTTGGCTAAGTCTGGAGTGTGTTTTGTCAGATTAGGGTTTTCATTCTTCAGGTTAGTTTGTGATCAAGTTGAGTAAGCGGATTGAAATCTGAGCTTGGCACTGCAATCAAGAGGCTTCAGGTAGGTTCCCATTAAAATTTCAATGAATTCTGACAACTTACCATTTTTAGTAAGTGCTCCATTTGGGACCTTTTTCTTAGGGCTTTTGAAAATTTGACTGCTACATCATGTTCAGAACCCTTTGAGCAACTTACATGCAAAATTTGAGCGAATTCCGAGAACTTGCAATTTTTAGCAGGTCCACTTTTAGCAGGTATGATGTCACCCGAACAGTTCCAGCTCCTTAGTTTCCAAAATAGAGTAGTACGTAGCAGAAACGACATCGAATGGAGGTCAACAGAGGCACGTGCAATGAAATTAGGGTTTCCTACTTTTATGCCTAAAATGAAGGGCAAAACTCAGGAAAAACTGAAAATCGATGTATCCCACTGCGATCAAAGTCTTCCAAGGAATCTACTGTTGAAATTTGAGTGCATTCCACACACTTACTATTTTTAGTAAGTCACTTCCAGAATGGGGCCTAAAATAGCAGGTGAGTGCAGTAAGCAGGTGTGAACAGGCCAGTTAGGCCATGGGGACCACGTTGAACGAGCATCGAGCCTTGAGAAGTTGTAGATGTTAGAGAATCACAAGAACCTCAAAAGTTACTAAAAATGGAAAGCAAGGGCAGGCTGGGCAAAATTGCCTAAGTGTTCAAAACCCCCTTTATACACGAAAATACACTTAGGCTATGTCTGGGGTGAAATTCTTCACGAAAAATGGCTAAGTTGAGAAAAATTTGAGCTAGACCCCCCTAATGCGCCCAAGGGGATCAAATGGGGTCAAATATTTTCAGGCGTTGGAAATTTGAAGAAGACCCCCTCAATTGCACTTAAGGTAAAGATGAAGAAGATGGGTCAAAATTTGTCTAAGGCATTGAAAATTCAAAGAAGATCCCCTCAAGTGCGCCCAAGGAGGAAGAAGAGGTATGAAATAGTTTCTAAGGCATGAAACGAGATGCCACTAGGCCAAATGCGCCCAAGGCATGATAGAAGGCATGAGAAAAGTTTCTAAGGCGTTGAAAACACAAAGGTAGACCCCCCTAATGCGCCCAAAAGGATGAAGAAGATGGTTCAAAATTTGTCTAAGGCGTGCAACATGAGGCTAGAGCCCCCTAATGCGCCCAAAAACGAAGAGGTATGAAAAAGTTTCTAAGGCGTTGAGAAACATGATGAAAGAAGGTCAAATGCGCCCATGACACAAGGTCTAATGCACCCAAGGCATGACAACATGAAATGCGCCTAAGGCACCAAGTGAAGTACCTCCAAGAGAAAGATAGAATGTGCCCTCTCAAGTGCGCCCACAACCCCCCTCTCAAATGCGCCCAAGGCATGATAGAAGTGCACAAGCCCAAATGTGCCCAAGACGAAAGGGGTAGAGGAACGCAAGGGGTGGCATGTGACAGGAGGTGAAATGCGCCCATGACATGAGATGGGTATGCGCCCAAGGCAAAAGGGGTAGAGGAACGCAAGGTATAAGGTGGCATGTGACAGGAGGTGAAATGCGCCCATGACATGAGATGGGTATGTGCCCAAGGCAAGAAACATGATGCAAGGGGGCCAAGTGCGCCCAAGGTAAGAATGAGATGGATGAAAAAGTTTCTAAGGCAAGAAACATGATGCAAGAGGGTGAAATGCGCCCAAGGCAAAGGGGCAAGAAACATAGCACAAGGTTGGAATGCGCCCAAGGGGTAGAGAAATTTTTTCCAAGGCACGAAGTTTGAGGAAGACCCCTCTAATGCGCCCAAAGAGGAATGAGATAGAAGACATTTTTTCTAATGCACGAAATTTGAGCAAGACCCCTCTAATGCGCCCATGGAAGAATAGGGTAGGCGAGATATTTCTAAGGCATTGAGATTCAGCTAGACACTCAAATGCACCTAAGTTACAAGTCAATATACGCTTAGCACCAGAGGTAAGAAATGCGCCCAAGTTATAAGTTGATGAATGCAAGGTGTAAAGTAAGAATGCGTCCAAGTTTGACATGTAAGGGGTAAAATTTTAAAACTTGGCTAAGGCGTGGGAAATGTTCAGGAGGGAGTCTTGAACACGCTTGAAGCGTTATTTACTAAAAGGTTGACTCCGGAGGAGGTGACTGCGGATGGCTTGAAGAGAAGATTGGAGCCTTTCTTTTCGGATGTAAGGTCATTTGCCCAAGTGGATTTTGAAAATATCTCAACCTTCTCCAACATCATTTAGAATACTTAGGATGCCTTAGTTGCTTGGGGAAAATCTTGTACTCGGCAGGGGCAAGTAGTCACGGTGCTTGAGTTTCAACTCAACCATATTCCACCCATCTCAGTTTAGGAAGTTGAAGCAGTATTGGCCAGATTCATTGAGTTTGCGGTCAAAGAGAAGGAGAATGGAAACGCCTTCCTGGATGATGACCTTTTGGATGATAGTGGGCATTAAATGCTCATAGTGGTATAGGGAGAGAGTGGACATTATGGGCTCATTTATTACCCCACTCCTCCACTTTGTGGCAATTTTTAGGTAAAGTCTTGAATAGGGCTTATGTGGCTCAATTTGAGCCGTTCATTGTAATTGAATCTGAGCCATCATTGAGATTGGGCCAGCTATAAAAGGGGCATCCCCCCTCATTTGTAAGGAAGGAAGGAAAGTTTTCAACTGAATGCTTTGTAAGAGACTGTTGTGAACACTACTATAATAAAAGAGTTGTCATTGCTTGTGGTTTCATCTTTTATTGTGTGGTAGCTAGCAAGGTTTCTTCATCCTTCCAATTAGCATAGAATCTTAAAGTAGAACTTAGATAGAGTAGAATAGATTTTATTTCATGCAAGTAGATAATTGTGGAATGTGGTGGTCGATTTGAGCAAGCTTCACTAATCCATACCACTAGCAAGCTCATTGATGGTGGGTTCGCCTTGTGTGGTCAACTGGAATAGTTTGGACCTAACTTCGGTTATAATTTACATGTTGGTATGCGTCGTTGTGATGGTGTCTTCATGTTAAATTGTAATCTGAATAACTCTAGTTCACCCCTTTGAAGATTGCACCAGTTTTGTGGAAGCTGTCCGAGGTGAGGCAAAACAAAGCTTGGTTGGAGTTTGTGAGATTTGATCGCCATGTCCCGCGCCTAGGGTAGATGAGAACTTTTCTTAGTCCCTGCAGCCATTTGAATTCAACATTTTCTGGTTAGTTTAGGAAACTCGAGCTTCATTGATAAATCTCCCGAATCTTGAAAATCCTTTTCTCCCGAGTGAACAATTGTGTAAGTCCCCTTGAAATACCAGCAAATCACATCAAACCAACTGAGTCTACGTCCATTGCATGAAGGAACCTTGGAGTCTTTCACAATCTTAGCATGCATGAGATTTTGATCAAGAGAGGATAGAGTGACCGTTGGAAACTTTATTCTATGTTGGTGTTGTTAATGTTCAGTGTCTGGAGAATAACTTCCAGCCACGACTTGGAGAGATAAATTTGAATATAGCCTTTTGGCTATTCAAATTTATTCTATTATATTTAAATATGAAGGCGCCTCATTTCACGTGTCATTAATAATTAATATTAATTATTAATTATTAATTGAAGAGCCGACTTTCTAAGGAGAAGACGTTTTCTTGTTGAGGCCGACCTAAATATCAAAAGTCATGTCTTTTGTTGGGTCGACTTAACAACAATAAGGAGACACGTCTTTTGGCATGTCTATAAATACAGGTTGCTGATCATTCATTTGATCATCAAGTTCATTTTATCATAATTCGCATTCCTAGAGGGAGTTGGCCATTTCCAGCAGTTCATCATTTTGTAGCAGCAGACCTTCATTCTATAGCAGCAGATCAATTAAAGGAGAAACATATCCTTTGTATCTTTGCATCTAGGAGAGGTGCTATTCATTGTATTAAACAAGCATTGTGTTGGGCCTGAGTTGTAAGCAGATTTTTGCTCTTATCAAATCAATATATAGGAGATATATTGGCTGGGTTTTTCTCCCTCAGGTTGGAGGGTTTTCCCAAGGTATCTTGTGGTGTTCATTGTCTTATGTGTTGCATTTTCTGAGTGCTTCTGTTTTGATATTATCTATCATATAAAACTAACATGGTATCAGAGTGGGTATAAGAAGATCTAGATCAGATTTATACAAGCAGCACTATCCTCCTTTATTGTTCTCATCTTGAAAGCATCCATCCTATTGTCAAGATGGTGAACTAGGACAGATCTTGAAGGCAAAATATTGCAGATCTGAGGTTACAATTTATCAAACCTAAGGGCAGATCTTGAAGGCAAACTAGGGCAGATCTTTGAAGGCTATAGATTTGAGCTTACTTCGACCTCCCTTGTTCGTGTATTCGATGTAAGTGAGGTTCTTGCGAAGAAGATACTCATCAAGATTTAGAGCTCCTGCATTGGGCATGTCTTTTGATACAAATTCATGCAATTTCGAGAATTCAAAATTTTGTGTAAAGAGAAATCAAGACTCTTCATTCAAAAAGTTTGTGGAAGATATTCGTGAGATATTCCCGAGTTGATTACCAGGAATCTCGACTCTTCATGAAGAGATAAGTATTCTTTGTTTTGTTTGAATTCACTATTCTAGGCTGAAATTCAATTTGCTAAGTTGTGCAAATCTGACCTTGGTTATTTGAATCATGTGTATTTAGTTATATCGTAGGTTCTCTTGAATAGTGATCATTGGGACAAGATCCTTTGGAGATATCACTATTCCTTGCAAATTGTGGAGATCTTTTGAGTGTGACTCTAAGATGAAAAGAGAACTGCAACTTCATTGTGATAGGATGATCACATCGATAACATTCTCCTTTCGCATGGGCTGTGATGGTGCCTAAGAGACCTGATTCTATGTTGTATATGTTGGCTGCATAATGAGTCTAAGAAATCTGAGTTGAGCAGATTGTCTCTTGTTGTGCTGAGAATAGCTCCTTTCGAGAGAAGTAAAAGATTGAAGAAAGATATATCAATATCAATAAAGATAAGTTCTATTACTTATTTATCTTGATCTTTTGATATTTGCTGCATTTTTCACTTGTTTGTGTTTTATAAACTATCACTAATCCTTTAAAATGAAGGATGAGATCGAATTGCAAAATGGCTGCAACCAAATCACTTAAGAGATATGTATTTTATAATGTTCATGAATTATTATGTAGTTATTAATTCATGCTATAACATTGTTTATATATGCTTCTAGCATTTCTCTTTGAGATAAGTAATCTCTCTCTATAATGCTTCCAGGACGGATCAAGAAGCAATAGGGTGATGAGAGATCGCATAGAAGAGCTTAAGGCATCTTGTGTGGAAGTCATGCTGAATGAAGAGATGATCAAGCTTGGAGTCATAGCTTGCAGTCATGGGACTATATTGATGGTTGGAGATATCTCTCGAAGAGAAAGTACCTTTCAGGTTGTCATTGTGATCAGCTCCTTCGAAGAGGAAGAATTAACCTTCAGAGGGAGTCTGGCAATTCATCAGAAGCAACCTTGGACGAGGTCATCTCGTTTTGCGTGCCCCCTGTTTTTGAGTCCTGAATGGTCAATAAGTCCTAAAAGTCATCATCTTAGATTGACCAAGTTTCACCACCCTTGAAAATTTGGAGTCATTGGCCTTGGTGGAGTTCCCTTTGTAGTTTTTCTTAAGACTTTGAAACTGCTGCATTTCGCCGCTTGCGGGCCCACCACTACGGGCTGCCCTATGTGGAACTCCGTTGACCCTTCGCCGTTTGCGCAGTGGTCGGGCCGTTCTTGCCATCCGCCTTGCGGTTCCGCACCCTCTGTTGCTGTCTTTGCCGTTCCCGAATAGCGAATGCCTAGTTGCCGCACGCCTTGCGGGCCCCGCATTTCCTACTGCTGATCTGCTCGAAACTTGTGCTCACCAACTCTGCCTGCCAACGTACTGGCATTTATTGCCAACATTAAATGCACAAAATTCTATAAATAAGCGAGTTGACCTGTCATTTTCACCGACATTCCTTTTAGAAAAGTTGTCAAAGCCCTCATGCCTTCGCCGCCTTTGCGCCCGCGTCCTTCTATTGCCGTTCGAGCTTCTCGGCTGCTGGGATTCGTCACTTTCGTGTGGGTTGTTGAGGTAGGGTTTCTTCCGCTACTTAGTCTCAAGTTTTTTCTTAAAATTCGCAAAATTGTTAAACTTTTCGAAAAGGAGAACTTCATAAATCAGTAGAAAAACCTTCGACGCGCAAAACCCACATTTTAGAAAGTTGAAAAGCCTACGAAATTGGCTAGTTCGGGTCCGGCGAAACTTGAGATTCTTGATGTTGTTCTTGAACTAGGGCAACCGAGCCCTTGCGGCTCGCAAGACTCTCGTCGCCGCTACTTCCGCCTTCGATAAACTTTGACCAAGCTGCTATTACTCGTGTCGGGCCCGCGTCTGATTGCCGTTGCCTTTAAGACTTAACAAAAAATCCTAAGTTAGATAAAGTTCGATGACCCTTGCGGGTCCCGCCTTGCGGGATTCCGCCGAGTGATTGCCCTTTGGCTTCGCCGTTGTCTGAATGGGCATCTCGTCCTGCCTTTCTGCCTTGTGGGCTCTGCGGATACATCTTTCGTTTCCCTCGGAATTGAACTTAACACCTGGCTAACCTCCTCTCGGTTGCCTACCTTTGCAAGTTTGCCTTTGCGGGCCGTCCTGTGCCGACAACCTTATTTGTTCGCTGTGTTCGGAGCGGCTATCATACGCCGCCTTCCCGCTTCGCGGACCATTTGCGCTACATAACCCTTTTGTAGGCTGACCCCTGCAAACCACTGTCCGATGTTTGCTGCCGTCCATAACGACCAACTAGAATGGCGAGCTATACCCATCCATCCGCTCAGCGGGTCCCGAGATCTTTGTCACCTTACAGGTCGCTTTCTCAAAATTGACTAAGTGTCGAGGTACTTGCGGGCTGCCATCCGTGCGCCGTTGCCGTCTGCGGGCCGCCCTTTGATGATTGCCGTTATGGAATGACTAACTCCCTTTGATCGTCCACAATGCGGGCTCCGCACTGTTGATCTCCGTTCAGCCTGTTCACGTGCAAAATGCCTAAGTAAAACTTGATTGTGGGCCAATCTTTGCGGGTCGCCGTCCGTGCGCCGCCGCCGCTCGAACACCATTTCGAAACAGCCGCGCCTAGCTTGCCTCCTATTATGCGGACCCTGATCCTCCTTCGGCCGTTCGACAAACGCTAAGCATCGATAATCCTTGCGGGCCTGAAGGTGCAGACCGCCGCCTACGGGCCGCTGTCTCGCCTTCGCTATTTCTAAGCATCCATCACCCGACTGCCTTTCGTGGTCTTCCACCCGCATTCCTGCTAAGCCCGAGTCTTAAAGCAATTTCAGTGGCCATCCGCCCTGCCTGCGGGTCTCGCCTTGCGGGATTCCGTTTGCAGGATTCCGCTCATCCAGTGCTGTTTCCTAACGACGGACCTCAAAACAGCCACTAGCCCAGGGAAACCCGCACCCCTGGGCCCGCATTGGCCAGTCTCCCTCAAATGAAAGGCAAATGATGATTTTTAGGAGATGTTATGATCTTTGAAGGATGAATTATTTGATCTAACGTCTGTTTTGCAGGTTTTCGCTAACGCTCCCTTGTTTTATATATGAATTTGCTTATTGCGCCTATGCTTGCAGGATTTATGGAACCAGCTGTGGGACCATTGTGGGCATCCGTTGAAAAAGAAAAGGGAAAGAAGTCAGCTAAGGCCCCAAGAGGGAAGGAAGATAAAGATCAAATGAAATTCCAGTTTCACGGAGTGGAAGTCACCTCCAGGGTCACCATGGAATGGAGGACGATTTCAAACAATATCTTAGGCCACGTCAACATCGACGAATTCAGGCAAAGGGTCATAGTCAACCCTACCACAAAAAATGCAAGATGAATAAGGAAAAGTGGGTTGGCTAAGGCGGCCGGCTTCCCGCCAGCTCTAGTGGCCCAAAAATTGGTAATGGCTTGTAGAGAAGCCTACCAAGAAAAGAGTAGAAGAATTGTAGAACGGTATGGTCGAGTATTGGATGATCTATCTGCCAAATCTATAGCACAAGTATTCCACATCCCTACTCATGACTGTGTAGAACAAACATCGATAGAGTATGCAGAGAATATGTGGAAGGTGGATCCACTAAGGTGCAAAATGTTGATCAACCAACATTGGTTGAAAGATAAAAGGGGGAGTGCAAACAAGGTATCCCAAGAGCTATTTATAAGCAATTTCTACGAAGATTATCACGATTTGGTGACTTTGCTAAGCAGAGTCATGGGTATTCCAACTTCGGCATACTTCTTCGAATGGATGTTTTACTTCATCGAAGAAATCATCAGAGGCACTGCCAAGTTCGACTGGGCTTGGATGATTAGTAGGAATTTGCATGACCAATTCCTGGTGATAAAGAAGTCCCACCAATTCTACATGACCTCTTATGTGGTCTATCTTCTAGCTGCCACCCCATACAAAGGCCTATTTGTGGCACAAAGCACAATCCCGGGGAGGGAATTAAAAGTATATGACAGGCTCCCACAGCTCCAGTACAAAAACTTCAAGAGAGCTTATTGTCGGGTGAATGACGCATTCATCAGATACATCATCAGACTTCTCAGAGGTGACTTCGAGAGAAAGGTTACTCACAACGCCCGTGCCTTCATCCAAAGGTTCGGATTCCTCTTCATCTAGTTTCCTAAATTCACTTACATCCGAACCGAAGGCTTCAACGTCAAACCATACAAGGTGCCTCGGTATCCAAACGACCGGATGGTATTATTAGAAGTATCAAGGCAGCTGCAAAATGCCCACACTCTCCTTGCTGGCAAGCATCGGGCAGTGGTGTCTTATCCCCTCACATTTGGGCAAGGAATGTATGCTCTCCCGACGGCCCAATGTGCTGAATATTCAAAAAAGGAGCTTGTGGAGTATAATTTGAGCCAGTACACTCCTCGCCCGAGAATGAACCCATACGGAAAATTAAGGAAATTTGTGGGGAGAGAATATGCCCACTTGCACCGTATTGAAGATTTTTGGGCTAACTGCCAAGATGATAAGGAGGTGCACATGCGACATTACATGCGTATGACAACATACTTTGTTAAGATAGTCAAACTATTTCCAGTACCGGATCAGGTGGTCGAAGATGAAAACACATAGATATGAGATTCGACGCTGTCGCTAGCCTGCCATTGCCCACCATAGACTGGAATGAGGAAGAGGTCAATGACCTCGATATTCTGACAAAACCAATCGAGCAAAGAAGTAGACAATGGGTTGATGCACAAGCTGCCCAGCTAAAGCTTCAAGGGGCTGATCTGACCTATGGTGAGCTCGAAGATGAGTTTGAGAGTGAGATAGATAGTGGAATTGCTATTGCAACGAAAGAAGCACCCAAGTCTCCTCCTGCCACTAAGTCTCGAAAAAGAAAGGAAGTGCCAGAGTGTCAGCCGAAGCACAAAGTATATTCGAGGAAGCTGTCAGAGGCCGAGACCTCAAAGAAAGCTAAGAAATCGGGGGGGTTCTTTGAGATGTCAACAATTCAAGAAGATCCAATGCATGAAGGAGAAGGAGAAAAGGCCGAGCAACCCAAGTCACCAACCGATTGGCTCTATCCTTGTTGCTACTACTACTGCCACAACTATTACTCCTCCTACGGCATCACAAGCTCTAGCTACCTCATCCCCGCCCCGGTGGACATCTCAGTTCACCTTGCTGCCACCTCGCCTGCTGCACCTATTGTGGTAAGAGATTCCTCCTCTGCCACAAATTCTCCGCTTTCCTCTTCCTCAATGTCTCCATCCATGACAATTCCATTGGCCTCAACCAGGACTATGCCCACTCCTCACTCTTCCAGAGGCATTTGCCAAGCATATGCAAAATATTTCTTTGGAGCTCTCTGGAATGTTGATGAACCTCGCAGTGCAAGCTGCTCTAGCCCAAGCTGTTGCTGGTCTCCCTGCCCCTCCTACAATAGAGCCACCCAAAATGGAAGCGACAGTGCAAATATCAGAAGAATTGGAGAGACAAGAAAGGGAGGCAGCAGGAAAGGAAAAGGAGGCTAAGCCCGATGATCCCTTCAAGGATGACTATCACACGCATCCGGAGTACCAACACCTTGTCATCGATGAGCTAGTATATGAAGAGGAAGGGAAGTCACAATCCTCAGAAGAAGAAGATGTCAAGGACATCAGTGATAAGTATGTGATAGAGTCCTCCGAACCAGTGTTCGAAGAGGAGTCGCCCAAGCAACTCAAGGATACGGGAGAGGAGATGGGGAGGCAGTCTTCCAAAGACGAGAAATAAGCCCATAAAGATATGGAAATGTCTACTGAGCCTCCATCCAACGAGCAGGATACAAGCCTTGGCCAGCAAGAAGAGATACCTCCCGAGAGGGAAGAGCAAGAGAAGAAAGAATATGAAACTGAAAAAGAAGGTAAGCCTGAAGAAGAGGCCGAAGCAAAGAAAAGTCTTGAGGAGGAACGTCATACGGAGCTCAGGCAAGAAGGAGAAAAGGTACTTGAAGGGGAAAATAGCCCCAAGGAACAAGAGAAGGCCATATTTATCCGTGACTCAGATGAGGAGGTTGAAGAGAAAACAAAAAAGGAAGCCTCAGATCACGAAGAAAAGGAGAATCAACATATTCAAAGAGAAGAAGGTGGTCATGAATCACCAAAAGAGGGATCTCAAATGTCTGAGTGGTTGGAGAAGCAAATACAAAAGAAGACTCCCACCCTCATGGACCCCAAGGCAAGATTGGAGGCAATCCTGGCACGAGCTCAAATAGGAGCTAAGAAAGAGAAGAAGCCAAAAGTTAGGTCACATATCACAATGGATGCATCAGGATCTCGAACAATGCAGATTGCCACCCCAGTGGTAGATAAGGAAGAAGGGGTGAGTTATAATATTTCCACTATTGATCTGGGGACAACTACAAGAGAAGAAAAGATTGATCAGCTCCAGGATTCCGTGGCTACGATCGTCCATCAAATGAACAAAGACCAGTCCTCCAAGGAGGAATTAAAAACACAGTTGGCAGATCTTACTGCCTACATACAACAATGGTCTTTTGCAGAGGAATTGCCAACAACATCGTCACCCCCACCGCTGCTGCTATCAAAGGACCACATGGACAAGTTAGAGAAAAGAAAGAATTGGTCCAAGGCAACTGAGGATTGGTTTTGGTGTGTGATTTATAAGGGAGACATGGGCATTGGCCACGCCGTCCGAACAATAAATAAGTTTCGACACCTGCAAAAACAATTGGAGGATGCTGAAAGGACTTGCCGCCGCTTCACTGAGCCATACAGGATCACCTATCCTAAGCTTGAAGCCATCCTTAAGATTCCAAACAAATTATGGGAAAAAGAGTTAGATTTGGGAAAGAATGATCAATGGCTTGTTGAAACATGGAAGATGAGCTTGGACCACCGAAAGGAAGTCTTGGAGCAGGTGCTCCATGAGGTAGAGCTCGATTTGGAATGGGCCAAAGAACACAAGGCGGATGCTGAGGACTATCTCAAGCTAATGACAAATTATGAGATGCCGGTCCTCGAACTCGATGCAGGGAAAATCAGGCTACATTTCCATAAGAAGATGGAAGACGGAACAACAGATTTGCTAACGTCGGATTTTATGGACTTTGCCGCCAATGCCTCCATCCAATTCAAACAAATGGCCTAGGCTACGCCCAAGTGCCTGAAGAATTGGGAACAAATGATAGGCCGATCAAAGAAATTGTCGTTTCAGATACTTCAATCTGACATAATGGAGTGGGATAAGCTTCAAACGATGATCGACAAATTTGTGGAATATGCCACATTGCAAAAGGAGGCTGGGAAGCCTGTAATAGATGATGAATTCTTCATTGATTAGCCACAGCAAGAGCAATCAGCTAGAAGACAAAGTGCTATAGTGCTGGACACTAGAAGACAAAAATGTATTTTAAATTGTAATATATTGGGGGTAGGTGAAACCTTAATTTGTAGTGAATCTTGGCCACACAATGAGATTAAATCTTCGCCACTCATTTTGCTTTTTGAGCACTATAATTAGGGGGTCTCCTCTCATTTTCAAAAGAGAGTTGAGTTGTTGTAAGGACATGTTGCTGAAATTGTAATAGAAGTTCATTGATTTTGGTGGATTCTTGAGTTTCATTCATGTTTCATGATTCTTCTCCTCATAGTTGATAGATGTGAGTAGATTTACTTAGCTTTTCTATGTGTTCTTGCATGCTTTAGTAGATTAGTAAATGCTGTTCATTGATACTGAAGGATTCTGCTAAGGTGACGCCCTTCCTTGTTCATGCTTTTTGTTGTTTGTTGATGATAAACAACTGTGTAAAGCTAGTCTGAACATATATCAATTGCTGCATCTAAACTTCATCCTTTATTCATGCTTATGGTGAATGAATGATTGAAAATTTGCAGACCTTAGAAGATAGCACTGGTTTCATGATACTGTTAGCTGATTTGGTTAAGTGGAACTTAGTTCCAGGAAAGCTGTCCACTGCAGCGCTCTCTATTATCACTATTCATTGGTAGTTTCAGGTCTAGGAACTTCTTCCTTTCCCTTCCCTTTTGACCTTTCTTTGACATAGTAGTTTAGGCAAAGTTCAAGCATCATTGTAAAGCCAAATCTGATGATAAAGTGGAATCTAGATTGCTGTTCTGAACTTGCAGCAATTGCATATCAATTCCAACGCTTAAGAATTCCATTCAGAGAACCAACTTCCCTCCAACTTAACACACGTAAGGCTGCCCTGTGATTACCAGCAAATCACATAAAATCAACTGAGATATTCCGAGCATAGTCATGACCTGACACCTGAGAGACCTTGGGGTAGTGATTTGTAACTCGTTTGCAGATTTCTACCTTTCAAGAGAGGTGATGCAATTATGCATTACCTGTGTTGAGAAGTGCTAAAACACCCATCAACATCATCTTGACATATCGTTGAATCATGTCTGAAAGGGAATGCTGATGTGTAATTAAACATTAAAACATTTTACTCCTTGATAATCATTGTATCAAATTGTCAAAGAGACCCGAAATGTTACTCTCCTATGTATCAAAGTGTTTCCGATAAGATCTTGATCTGATTGTTGGCGGAACATAGAAATAGGTCTCTTCAACATGGTATACTCTCTTCGAGAATGTTTATGTGGTTTCACTTCATCGCTTCTTTGAAGAGGCCCCGAAGTGAGTCTTGTCGATGTGATGTAGTCTTGGCGACATGGCTTACCTTTTGCATGGGTATGATGAGGAAAATTTATTAATGTGATGGCATGGAGGGCAGGTAGATGAAATGTTTTGAAATTAAAAATGATAGGTTGCGGAATGGAGTTAAGGAAATGAATTTTAGGGAAAATTTTTAAGGCTGATTTTTCCAGTCCTAACACAACCTTTGCCTTTGCTCAATAAAGGTGGAGGGCTCCAATAGTCACGAGGTAATTGAATTGGATGATATTGATCCATACAGTGACTAAACTGTCTAGGATGAGTACTAATGCTTGTATAAGACAAGATTGCTGATTTTGAGAGGCAACTGGCAAGTAAAAGAGGGTGCAGCAAAAGCAGAAGTAGGAGGCATTGGATTGGATGATCACATCATGATTGAGCATGATGGTGATCTTGAGGAGTCATTACCTTCGAAGGTTGAGCCCCAATTGATTGCAACGAGTAGGACCCCGACCATCACTAGGATGAATAGGGGAAAGAAAATTATAATTGTTGTCACTTGCATTGAAATTGCAACTTTTGATGATGATTTTTAATCATCATGAGATTCATACCATATTATTGGCTGTTGTATTATGTTGATGCTATATTGTACCCCTTTTTAATTGAGATCTAATGGAAGACACCTCGCCAACATTCTACAAATTCATTTCATATGTTATGTAACTGTATTTTGCATTAAATTTATGTTTCTCAATAAAGTTAATTTTTTTTAATTTGCTGAAAAGTTGGGTCTGCCAAGTCGCGAGTTTGAATAATAGGCTTTTACTAATTGCATTGAAGAATGGGAAGCAGACTTAATGTAGTTATATTCCAGTAAAAATGATTTAATTTATTCAAAATATATTCAAAGTTTCTGCAAGCCATTTTATCTTACTGCTAACATGTCTTGAATGTTTTGATATGCTGCCAAACTCTTGAATGCTCAAAGCAGAATGGTTCCCTTGTTTAATGTAAGAACAACCCCTGATTTTTTTTGTGTTTGCTTGCATGTAGGAAGGAGATGTAGTATGCAGTAGTTTCATATTTCATTGATCATTTAATGACATACATTTGCAATATCAAATATGCAAGAAATATCTTGATAATTTCATAAACAATGAACAACTGAATACATTACCAAAGGCCATTGATAGATAACTCAAATACGAGTTTGGATGATTACAGACCTGATTACAGTCCCAAATAATGTTCTTACCATAGTAACGAGACTCGGACTCGGCTAGGGCGACTCGACTCGGGACTCGGACTCAGCGCAGACTCGGCAAAATGAAAAAAAGTTGAAAAAACCCTAGAAATTTAGAGATTTTTAAGGATTTAAAACTTGTTTCAAGCACCCTTTATTGAATACAATACAAATAAAATAAAATTTAATCACATACACAAGTATACAACGATCACATAAGTATAAAGTACACAAATTGTAGTTGCGCCGCTGAAGGAAATAGCATACTTAGATATATAAAATTAGTCAAATGTATACAAAACTCATGGAATATGAAATCCATAACATCAAATGTTCCATACAAATATGAAATATCAAAACATTAGCTATAAGTCTATGACTCTATGGCATAGTGGAGCCAACATCCTTCCTTCGAAGGCGTCTAAGGATCCTGGATGATGAAAAGTTACTTACATAAGTATTGTAAAATGAAAAGTTTTAAGTTTTTAACTTTAAATTTGAATTCGATAATGAGATACATCTAGATTCTAAAATAATACAATTTAAATATAAATTTTAGAACAATTGAACGAAAAAGAATTACCTGGCTACATGGAAGGGAATGGTGTAGTAGTACCAAAAGTCTACAATTGTCTTTTTTGTTGCATCATGTGCGTCCTTGTTCCAACCCATGCTCTCAAGCGACGGTTGAGAACCAGGAGTAGTGTGTGGTACAAAATATGAGTCCACGACA
The DNA here is from genome assembly GCA_007115665.2 of Sequoiadendron giganteum. NCBI lineage: Eukaryota > Viridiplantae > Streptophyta > Pinopsida > Cupressales > Cupressaceae > Sequoiadendron > Sequoiadendron giganteum. The sequence continues at coordinate 291,891,757 of CM021107.1, forward strand.
TCAAATGTTCCAAACAAATATGAAATATCAAAACAATAACTACAAGTCTATGGCTCAAAGGAGTTTGCATCCTTCCTACGAAGGCATCTAAGGTGGGTCGTAGATGACGTAGCAATTGCAGCCATAGTCTCTGCTTGTGACTCCATGCCACCCTCACCAACATTAGTTTTGGATGTGTTTGCTCATGCTTTAGCCTCCTCCTCTGCCATGGCTATAGCCTCAACCTCTCTATCTACCCAGTCAACCCAATCAAGGTCCTCATCACTAGCACAAGTATACATTGATCATATAAGTATAACTATAAACACAAATTGCAGCCATAGTCTCTGCTTGTGACTCCATGCCACCCTCACCAACATTAGTTTTGGATGTGTTTGCTCATGCTTTAGCCTCCTCCTCTGCCATGGCTATAGCCTCAACCTCTCTATCTACCCAGTCAACCCAATCAAGGTCCTCATCACTAGCACAAGTATACATCGATCATATAAGTATAACTATAAACACAAATTGTAGCTGAGTTGCTCAAGAAAATAACACACTTAGATATATAGTCAAAGACTCAAATGTATACAAAACTCATGGAATATGAAATCCATGACATCAAATGTTCCAAACAAATATGACAATAGCACACTTAGATATATAGTCAAAGACTCAAATGTATACAAAACTCATGGAATATGAAATCTATGACATATCAAAAGATTCAAAACAATAACTAGAAGTTTATGGCTCAAAAGAGCCTGCATCTTTCCTATGAATGTGTCTAAGATAGGTCATGGATGATGTAGTAGCCATAATCTCAGATTCTCAAGTATCAGGGAAATTGCCCTGATGGGGTTGAGAGGTAGTGCCCTTTGTGGGGGTTTAGGAGCAATGCCTCTAGTGGGGTCAAGGGTCAACGCCCCTCATGGGGGTTTGGGGGTTCTTCCCCCAATGGGGTCAAGGGGCAACACCCCTTGTGGGGGTTTGGGGGCAACGCCCCTTGCGATGATCTAGTAGCAGTGCCCCTAGTGGGGTCAAGGGGCAATGCCCCTTGCGGGGGTCTGAGGGCAGCGCCCCCAACAGGGTCAAGGGGCAGCGCCCCTTATGGGGGTGTGGGGGTAACGCCCCCAGTGGGGTCAAGGGGCAGCCCAAATTAAGACCTCCAAAACCATACAAACCTCCATGGCGTACATCATTTTGCATTCACAATAAGTAAATAAATTTAAAAAAAAAAATCCAAATTTCATGTATTTTTTTCACTTTCAAAACTTGCCTTTTGTCGAGTCCTGCTGATGGGACTCGCCTGGACTCGGCGAGTTTGGCGAGTCTACCAGACTCGGCGAGTCCAGCCAGGACTCGGTAGGACTCGGCCGAGTTCGAGTCCGAGCCCCCAGGACTTGGCCAAGGTGACTCGACTCGGGACTCGCCGAGTCCTGGCGAGTCCGGGAGAGTCTCGTAACTATGGTTCTTACAGTCATAAAATGGGCAGCAATACATTCAAATTATGCACCAAAAGATAGCTACGATAGGAGCTGACCAACCATATCACTTAATCAACAATGAACAGCTGCACGAACCCTAAGGTAGGCAGATTTCAGGCCTATACATCAGCAAACCTGAGTGTGTACAAACTCCCAAAATGGCACGATTCCACAGGAGGTGCGATTTTCTCCTAAAACTCAATACTTCACCAAAAAATGCAAATGAGTACTTGAAATGTGGCACCCAGCTGTGAGGAATCCTTTGGAACAATGCTCGGGCGATATCTAAATCAATGGAGCTACAAGCAGATTAACACTTCCAATCACTATAAAAAAGTGAATTTCCAGAATTCTGAAAATGCACATCAGACCTCTGAAAATGAGTTTAAACACCTCAAAACACACACCAAAATGAAGCAAAGCAACGAACGCACCAAAACCTCCGATCCCACATTAAAATACGGAGAAAGTCTTCATTCTAAACCTCCAAAATGATGAAAATCAGAAACTCTGTGAGTGCAAAGGTGATCCCTGAAGTAGAATCACTCTTTTCGGCTAGGGTGGATCTCTCACCACCGAAACCAACAACCAAAGATGAGGCTTTTTGTCCTCAACTCACAAAAATGGAAATCTAGAAGCATTCCAGCAGCATCCTGTTATGTTGCCAAAGTAGAAATAATGAAATGAGAGCCCAAGAGGTGATTATATAGAAGAGGGGAGGAAATTAGGGCAACACAAATTTGAATTCACTTTTCCATCCAAGAAACCCCACGCCCTTTTCATGAGCTTTTTAATTTTATTTTTAATTCTTTATGTCTCCCCCCAAGTTTGGTGTCCACTTTTGGAGGCTAAATATTTGCTTTTAAAAACAACTTTATTCACCTTATTCCTAGGCATGAGACAAGGGGTCCTTTTTATGAACACATGACCTTCACTTAAGTTATAAAGTAACTTTATAACATAAGTGACAAAAATATAAATATTAATTTGATTACCCTTAGAACTCACCGACGCCCAAACAAGAAATATTACACTACTGGAGAGACAAAGGTTGGGACTAGCTGTCAAAAATACACTTACTAAAAATAGCAACTTCTAAAAATAGTAAGTGTGCCCAAACACCAAACTGACACAATCTAAGATGCATTGAGACTTACTATAAATAGTAAGTGCTAAAAATGGCCATTGCTTTAAATAGTAACCCCTGTTAGAAAACGCTGAAAACCACCACGAAGCCCAACATAGCTTTTGAGTCCCCTAACCAACGCCACTTAGCCTACGGGAACCTTGGAATAGGCTAATGGATCTCCCAAACTGATCAGGTGCAAGAAGGGGACATTACATTTAATCTTCATTGCTGTCTCCCTAAGTTATGTGTCTGTGACTTTGTGGTGTCTAGGTTTTGCCTCATTTCATGGTGAAAATTATTGCAATGTTGTCCATAGATTATGTGGGCCATGTCTCAATCACTTCTTGATGTCTTCTAGGCTGCAAAGCTTTAATATTGTGCTAGAGTAATTACAATCAATTTTGCCAATGAAAATCTGTGACAAGTCTTTCGACACTGGTTTCCTAAAGTTGGACATGGCATGAACAGTTTATTATTCCATGGTGTATTTGGTTTTTTCTTTTCTTTTCGAAAACATGATAATGCTTTAGCAGTACTTAAGCATGCAAGATTATTGAACAACATGAAACTGAAACAATGCAAGAATAGGGCACATAAAGTTTTCAGAAAAAGATCAACACAATTTTTATTTAAGGGAATGAATTATATAAGATATGAACTCAGCACAGCTTTTCCTCTAAGGCTCAACATTTCATCCTTCATATCTCAACTTTAGTTTTGTGACCCCTATTTTAAACCATGGCATATGTTCCTAAGTCAACACATGTCAGTTGAGTGGCTTCCCTAAATGTTGTGTCAGTACTTCAAGTCATCAATAATGGTCTTTTGTTGTCTAAGCATAATTGATTCGAGAGTCAATAACCATTGACGGTCATAAGTGATTTGAAATTAGATTTTGGTCATCCTGAATTGTCACAAAGTTGTTGGAAATGTCTGTTAAGTTGTAAAGTTAGTTGCTACCTATGTTACAACATTCAACGAATTTCAAACATTTACATAAAATTCGTTAAATTTTGGCAAAAAAATCGTACGGAAAAAAGCATGTGTTTTTTCATTAAAATGTATTTTGGAAAAGTGTTATTTAAGGTTTTCGAGAACAATTTTTTGGGTTTTTGACCTATTTTTGTTACAAATCACTGCTCATGGATCGTTCTAAGCACACAGTATGTTTATGGTTTATATTCTATAAATGTGTCAATCTTTTTATGACGACTTCAAATCTATTTAGCAATGTTAAACTATTTTGCTAATTTTGTGGATATATTACTTATATTTAAAAAAATATAAAAAATTATATAAGGCGAGTTTAATGCCGATTTTATTTTTTCAATTTTTTTACCCTTGCTGAATTTCATCTGAATTTTATTGTTGCCGAATCCAAACTCAAATTTCAACATTGTGACTTAGGTTGCTACTGTTTCATGCTTGAATGTTCATGACAATCATATAACAAGGGTCATTTGTAGGTCATGGAAGTTGTGCGCTATGTGTGTCATCATGTTATATTACAGGAATTTAATTGCTCACATCAGAAAATTTGACAATGTGTAATCAGGGGTACAACATTAATTCACATTTGCAAAAATGATTGACAAGTCCAAAATGTTGTGGGTAGAGAAAGAGAGTTTGTAGGTAATTCCACAGTTTACAAAAGTGGTTATAAAGTCTGTAGGTACAAAATGGAGAAAGTCGATATTTGATGTGCTCACATAATCGAGCTGCATAACTGCACATACTAAATTTGACAAGATTTTTCTTTTCATGGCATGATCGATTAAAAAATCCCATATTTTGGTCTTCGCTGGTTGAAAAGCAAAATGGTGGAATCAAACAAACCATTATGATTGAAGGCAGGCAATAAAACACACTTGAATGGTTGTAATCCTGAAAAATCATATTTTAAAGATACCTTTAAAAATGGTATCCTATTACCTTTTAAAATCATTTCTAAATATGTTTTTGAATGTAGTTTAAACCTATGAGGAGTAAAGGAGATGTGGGACCTGCGTACTTATTTGCAAATTGCAACAAAATAAATTCAAATGATATTTGATTATGGAAGAGATCTGGAGTTTCTGTGCAGTCTTGCAGTTACTGTCAATGTGCTTGAATTCTGCAAAAGTCCTGGCAATGTTGAAGAAGCAGATTTCCATTTGTCAGTTTGATAGTTGCTGCCAGTGTGTGTGAAGTCCCTGGAAGTCTGCAATATAATGGAAGTGAGAAATCATAATTTAAAAATGCAACTGCAATCTGAATTTCTGCACTGCAAATACAAATCAAAACTATGCTCACACTGCAGGATCAACTCAAAAGTCTGCTAAATGCCTTGAACAGTTGAAAGAAATATGGTCTCCCTTGCTTACACTCAAAAGTGTAGCTTTAAATGTGGCATGGACATCTATGAAAGTATAATTGTGAATAGTTTTTCTTAGATGCTGTAGCTGCAAATGCCCTATGACAAAATGGGAGCTTTGGAACATGGATTCACACAAAATGGATCTGTTGAAAAGGCTTGAGATATCTTCAAGCAAATACAATTGCAGCTGTGAAGTCAAAATTCTACAACCTTTGCAAGCATCCTTACAGTGTGTGCCAATGTGGAAGCTTTGAGCAGTGTGTGGATGTCTATCAAAGCATGTATCTGGCTGAAATCTATTTAGTCAGCCAAGAATAAAGAAATAAGACTTAGTTAGTTTAATATTTTATGTAATTGTCTTGTCATGTTGTCATAGTAGTTAATATTTCAGGAATTAGTTCCCTGTAGAATAATTAATGTTATGAAGAGATGCGATGGTTTGGTCTTCAACCACCATCCGCGCACTATATGTATTCGGTGTCTTGTAATTAATTGATAGTGTGGCTATGATTGTTCACAATATATACTTGTAATGGCATATGTTCGATAAATAAAGACAAATGTGACGGTTTTATGCATTATATTCTAGTACGTTGTTATGTTCTGTACATTGTTCTTGTTTACTTTGTGTGTATGTTGGAATTCATTCTGTGAGTAAACATTTGGCGCCGTTGCCTAAGCGTACCTAGGGAAATCACCTGACGGTAAGATGGCAGCGTAATGGGTCGATTGGCAAAAGAGCTTGTGGAAACTAATGAAGAAAGGGAAGATGAGTTGACACAAGATTTGGTGAATCTGTGGGATATATCACTAAGAGACCACGTACGGAGGGAAGCTCTCAGGCGAGAGATTCCTTAGGCAGATATTTGGGACAAATTGCAAGTGAACGACGAGGTCGATCATCTCCTCAATTGTTTGCCAAGACTGCTGGCCTGCCACTTCATCATCTTGCAGGACCTTCAGGCAGAGAGCAACCATGAATGCCGAAGGCAACAAATATTGCAGCGGTACGAAGAGTGAACCAAACGGGAAGAGGAGGAACAAGACACTAGCCGGAGACGTACTCCCGACAACCAATGGTCGCGCAACCAACTTTTAATGCCTGTATGGCCTAACAAAGATAAGAACTGAGTACTAATCGGGCACGAAACTCAGGAAGAGAAGGTTCGGCGATCACTCAAGCTTTAGGAGAAGGAAAATAGACGACGAAGGCTAAAGGAAATTGACAGAGAAATCCATGAAGATATAACTGAAATAAATCAATCCATTACAAGAGCACACTAGAACCTAGATGGAATAGATCGATCTATCATAAGAGCACACCAAAGTTTGGTTGAGGAAAGGAACGAAGAACCCTTTAGTACACTATAAGAAGAAAGATATAAAATTTATGACAATGAAAATGAATTGAGGAACTCGACAGTAGTATCTGATGCATTCGGGAGTTGTCCATATCGGACGATGACGAAGGGCTGAGGATTGGAAGATCTGAGCCTAAGACCCCAGGGTAGAAGGAGTACCAGAGCGAACCCCAGGAGACTCAAGGTGTTGAGGATGTTGACAAAAGACATGGGAGAGACTCGTATGTGGTCGAGAGTGCAAGTGACGCATCGGGACGTAGTTGGAGAACCAGTCCAGTCAAGTCCAACACACAAGGAGGGCATCGGGGAAGGATGGTGACTTCGCCAGCTGAGAGGCAGAAGCTGCCGAAATTTACAGGGAATGGGTCAGAAGATCCAATATGGCATTGCAAAACATGCGAAACGATTTGGGTAGCCAATGGATAGGATGATCCAGACTATTGGCTAAAAGCATTTCTAGCAACGCTGAGAGACAACGCCATCGATTGGTACACAAAATTGGACCAAGTACACAGGGCATCATGGAGATTACTCAAGCAAGCATTCCAAGATGAGTTCAAACTCCTGAGGGATGATAGTGAGATTGTAGCGGAGACCTATAATACCAAGCAAGGGAAGCACAAGAGTGTGCGTACCTATAATCGGAGATTGAAAGACTTGCTGGGAAAATTGGAGGCATAATCGGCAGACGGTTTGAAGAAGAGGTGGTTCATTGAAGGACTACTTCCCTCCCTTCGGAAGAAAATGAAGGTGGTACCTCCATCCTCGTACACTGAAGCATATAACCGTGCGATGGACATTGAGAGCGAAAACAAGACATCTTCGTGAGGGAAAAAGAAAGATGATGACGAAAGTATGGGGGAGAGCGAAGACGAGTCAAAAATCGTACAAGCTCTCCGTTGAGATATGCTGAGAATGATGAAGGAACTGAAAGCCGACAAAGAAGGGTCAAAGGAGGTGAACGAACTGTGGTGTACCAAATGCAAAACAGAAGGTCACACAAAGGCGAACTGTTTGAAGAAAATGTTTTGTGATATTTGCCAAGTTATGGGACACTTCGTCAAGGAGTGCCCATACAACCTGAAAACAAGGAGTTCGCAAGTGTTCTTCACACAAGGGGAATAGTCAACACCTCTGACCACACCGCCGAAGCCCCAAAGCAACAATGCATCCCTTGGTGGCTACCGCAATAATCAGAGAAGTAATAATAGTACGCCAAGAAGAAAAATCCAGTACGACAACAAAGGTAGACCCATGATCCAGTGCCGAAAGTGTAACGAATGGGGTCACTTTGCCAGGGATTGCTAGAGCGATCAAGCTGTCGGGGGAAGGCTGTGCAAGTGGTGTGGTCTTGGCGATCATGAAAACACCGACTGTTCGAAACAAGAAGGTGCCAATATGTTGGAAGTAGCCAACGAGGAGGTCCTAGCGATTACAAGGGCGCAGGCAAAGAAGGCCACATATCCAGACCCCCATACGAAGAAGGAAAGACTCCGATAGGCTAGGGCAAAAGTGGAAGAGGCAATGGCAAAAGAAGGAAAAAACTCCAAGGCGGCTGGTACGTCGTTGCAGTCGGAGTCAAAGAAAAACATCGTACGGTAGGTGCTTCACACAATCGTACCAATTAAGGTAACAAACCTTCTGCAAACAATGCCTCAACTAAGAGTAGCACTCACGAATGTCATTGAAGACAATCTTTAGAAGGGTCTGACCAAGAGTACGACAAAATTGGTAGGAGAGGCCACAAACCCGATGCTACTCGTAGTAAACGTCGGGAGGAAGCCGACTGTCGTACAAATGGAAATCATGGGGAGGAAACTCTCCAACACCATTGTAGACGGAGGCTCTGGGGTGAACGTACTACTAGAGAAGACATGGAAGTGCTTGGGAAAGCCAAATCTCTGGCCCTCGACATTCCACCTGGGAGGTGTAGACCAGCATGGCATCAAACCTCTCGGTACCTTAATGGCGCAGAAAGTCTTGATCGAAACGCAACAGTTCCTATTGAACTTCGTCATCATCCCGCTGGAGAAGAAGGCGTATGACGCATTGCTAGGACAAGGATGGTTGATTGCCACCAAGGTGGATCATAATTGGAAGAGGAACACACTCTCATCGAGAGCCATGAGAAGTACATTATTGATTTGAAGAACCAGGCTGTGAGCGAGGAACTCGCTTCCTCTGGATCAGAATCGGATGGAGGATCAGATGTCAAGGAAGAAAGGAAGATGATGGAACCAAACACCAACGGGGTACATGAACTTGGAAGTTGCTTGGAGGATGAGACCAGTTCACTAAACGGGTCGTTTCATTGGCAAATGGAGGATTACGAAGTCTTTCACCTAGAATGTAACATGTTACAAATCAAAGAAGGGGGAGAGGAAGAAGACAAGGGCTCGACCAGTCAGTTTCCGCCAGAATACAGCGAGTACAAGGAAGGCGTAGCAAAATTGAATGAGACACCAACCCATAAATTTGAAAGAGACAAACTCATCAAGTATGAGGAGTTGACACTGAAGAAAGTAAACCTTGGTGAACAAGAAAAGCCCAAGGAGATCCTTGTCGGTGATGACTGGGACCCCGTACTAAAGGTGGCAACATTTAAAATCTTCATGGAATATAAAGATACCTTTGCCTGGACGTACAAGGATTTGAAGGGCATACCGTCGGAGCTGTGCGTACATAGGATCCCTCTCGTACCAGCAGCCCAACCCATACGAAAGAGACCCTATATGATGAGCAAAAATTATGCCGCCAAAGTACAAAATGAAATTGAGAAGATGCTGGAAGTGAGCATTATTTTCAAAGTAGAAGTCAGCGACTGGGTGTCACCGATTGTTATTTATTTGAAGAAGGAATCCGAGCAGATCCGGATATGTGTCGACTTTCGATGTTTGAATGCGATGACTATTAAAGACCCGTTTCCTATCCCCTTCACTAACATAATTTTGGAAGAGGTTGTCGGGCACGAGATGTACTCATTCATGGACAAGTTCTCTGGATACAACCAAATTAGCATCGCCAAGGAAGACAAGCTGAAGACAACCTTCGTGGTCGAGGACGGGGTGTATGCGTACAACCGGATGCCATTTGGGTTGTGTAACGTGCCAGCCACATTCCAGAGAATAATATTACACATCTTCGACAAAATGTTAGTGGGCAACTTCAAAGCATTCCTCGACAACTGGTTGATCTACAGTGACAAGGAGAAACATTTGAAGGCTCTCGGAGAATGCAAGGAGAGGTGCAGAGAAGCCCGTCTTGCATTGAACCCTAAGAAGTGCAGATTCATGGTGCCGCAAGGGAAATTATTGGGACACATTGTGTGCAAAGCCTAACTAAAAACAGATCTAGACAAAATAAGAGTAATCGTATAGATGGAGGCTCCAGAGAATGTCACTGGCGTAAAGTTTTTTCTCGGGCACATAGGGTACTACTAGAGGTTTATCAAAAACTTCACACAAGTGTCTTACCCTCTCGACCTACTGATGAGGAAGGGACAACCTTTCATATTGGCGAAGGAACAAGAAAAGGCGTTCAATGAATTGAAGGATCGGCTGATTAGTTCACCCATATTGGCGTACCTCGACCGGAATAAGGAATTCCATGTACATGTGGATGCCTCCAATTTCGCCATTGGAGCAATAGTGGCTCAAGTGGGAGTACATAGGCTGGACCACCCGGTGTTTTTCGCGAGTCAGTTACTTTCAAAGTAGAGAAAAACTATAGTACGACTGAACTTGAAGCACTCGACATGGTGTACTTAGTGCTGAAATTCAGGCATCACCTGCTGGCGATGCCCTTCACATTCTATGTGGACCACCAAGCCCTGATGTATCTGGTGAACAAGCCAATAATACAAGGGAGAGTGAGCAGGTGGCTGTTACTTCTCCAAGAATTCACAATTCCGAAGGAGATGCCACCAGTAGATTTTCGAGAAGATTGGAGAGTACCTGTCGACATCAACATTTGCGAAGGAGATGCCACTAGTAGAAAGAAAGAAACTTGTACTGAAGAGCAAAACATTCCAGTTGATTAATGGGTTGTTGTATAAGATGGGGTCAGGCCAAATTCTCAAGAGATGTGTAATAGAAGAAGAGATACCATTGGTACTCAAAGAAGTGCATGAGGGTCTAGCCGAAGGTCACATGTGTCCGGACTCCGGACGCTACGGCCAAAAAAATTCTCTTGGTGGGCCTATGGTGGCCAACAATGCACACAGACGCTCGAGAGTGGGTGTTAGGCTGTGACACCTACCAGAGGGTAGGAAAACCCTTGAAACGAGACTTCATGCCTTTGTATCTGTCGCAACCCCAGGAGTTGTTCGAACGTTGGGGAATGGACTTTATCGGGCCATTGAAAGTAAGTCAACTACACCGGTGCCGATATATAGTGGTTGCTACAAAATATTTGACAGTGGCCAGAGGCTCGAGCTTTGTTGGATAACACAACACAGAGTGCAACGAGATTCATTTATGAGCAGATAGTAACACAGTACGAGATCCCTATATAGATTACCAATGACCGTGGGGGACACTTCGTCAACCACGTCATTCGCTTGATGACTGTTATCATGGAATCTAGCAGCGTTCGATTCACGGATAACCCCCTTACAAAACTTGTCCATTTCGTAGTTTCGTGATGTTCAAGCATGCAAAACGAGGCAAATTTCAATTCACCTCGATGCGCGGTCCAAAATCTCAAATAGTCTGTTTGAGGGTCTCCTCTCGCCCATCTTTCGAAGAGCTTCGAAACGAGCATCTTCGTCAGCTCTCAACCTTTGGGAGTTAGAAAAATTGTCAAACATGTAGGAGCGTTGATTTTTAGCGCTCTTGCATATTTCATGCCTTAGTCATTTTCTGGCACATGTAATGTCGGGGATTTTTAGTGCTTTTACATATCACATGTAGGAGTGCTGATTTTTAGTGCTCTTACATATTTCATGCCTTAGTCATTTTCTGGCACATGTAATGTCGGGGATTTTTAGCACTTTTACATATCACATGTAGGAGCACTGATTTTTAGTGCTCTTGCATATTTCATGCCTTAGTCATTTTCTGTCACATGTAATGTCGGGGATTTTTAGTGCTTGTGCACCAAAAGCAGGAACTTCCAAAATATAAAAGCGCTGATTTTTAGCGTTGGTGCATCAAAAGCAGGAACTTCCAAAATGAAAAAGCACTGAGTTTTAGCGCTTGTGCACCAAAAATAGGGACTTCCAAAATGTAAAAGCGCTGATTTTTAGCGCTTGTGCATCATATTTTCTAAGTGTTCCAAGACATTGTTGAAGCGCTCAGACATGATTTTTTTCCAAGTCTTCAAAATGTGTTGGAGTGGTGATTTTCAGCGCTATTACATAAAAAATAGAACTTTCAAGATGTTGGAGCGCTGATTTTCAGCACGCTTGCACAAAAAATTGTTTCTCACTGAACGTTCAATAATCATCCAGAAAGCATTTCGAGCTCCATTTCGCCCGCTTCGCTCAATTTTTCTCGCTCCATTGTTCACATCCATTTGCTAGTTTGCTCGTTTCCACTCTGTTCTCCGCCATCATCACATTCAAGCTTCCCAAACTCATGAAATTGCTCAGATTTACATCTAATATGTAGTTTCTTGAAAATTTGAGTAATTACATATGAAGTGCAATACCCCATGCTAAAACCTCAGTTTTTTTTTTTTCCTACCGTCACATCTGTTGGGTGAAAATTATGTAATCAACTTTTCAACAAATTACAGAACCTAGACTTCAGCCACAACTATGTGAGATAAAATCTCTCTTCTTAGAAAGGGGAGGCGCCCTTCTTACAGCTAACAGAAGCTATGGTAAAACTAATAAAGTATTTACACAATGCACATTATACTTATGAAATGGGGGGGGTGTGTCACATTCATGCTTCTCTCTCTTTTCAGAGAAGATGTTTTACAATGCTTCATGGTTGGAAGTCCTAATTGAGGATAAATTTAAACTAACAACGAGCAGTAATGCCAATACCTCTATCTTGTCAAAGAAAAGCATAGAGATACCGGATATGATTAATGATAAACAAATAAAAGAAAAAGGAAAGCTCACAAAGGCACAAAGTCGTTCCGTAGCTTTTTCAGTGATGGATTTGCGAAAGATGTACCGTTTGTTGCATTAGAACCACAAAGTCTTCTTAGATGCAGCAATTCCTCAAACAACATGAACGATTACAAGCACAAAGTCTTGTAGATCTTTCAACAAAAGTATCCAAACATAAACACAAATCCAAATAGGGAATGTAACACAAAGTCTACATAAATTACTTGAAGCCTGTTGTGACCTTTTCACACATCGCTCCATGCTAGATGGGGACCCCCTAATTTTGCTCCTTTTCTTGGCCTTTTGGCTTTTGTTTTGTGTGTCTCTCTCTCTTTGATTTTTTGTCCTTTCGGGGATGTCCCCATTCTTTGACTTAATTTGAAATTTTGGCTAAGTTTGAAGTGAATCTGTGAAGTTAGGGTTTTTGTTCTTCAGGCTGGATTGGGATTAAATCAAGTTGGTAAATTGACAGATGAGCTTAACATTGCTATCAAGAGGCTTCCAGTAGGTTCCCACTGAGTTTTCATTGAAATCTGACAACTTACTATTTTTAGTAAGTACTCAATCTGAGGTCTTTTCCTCAGGATTTTGGGATTCTAACTACTTCAGCGCATCCAGGCAACTTTAGAGTGCCTACACGTGAAATTTGAACAGATTCAGACAACTGGCTATTTTTAGCAGTTCAGCCTTCAGAGGCTATTTTCAGGGTTTAAACATATGATTTTCCGATGCAGGTCTGGAGAATATTTTTGGGTTTTTCAAGACCTTCGCGGTGATATAACATGCAAACCGAGACAAGGACTTTCAGCGGTTCAGCCTTCAAAGGCTATTTTTAGGGTTTGCATGCAGTGATTTTCAATGCATGTCCGGATATTCCATATGGGTTTTGCGAGAGCTTCGCAATGATGTGACATGCAAGCATAATGGATCAGTTTTCAGGCACTTACTATTTTTAGCCAGTGCCCGCATGTCGACCAGTTTTCTAGGTTTTTTTGGGTTTTTTGAGATCCCATGAGCACTGTAACATGCAAACTCATCCGACCTCTAATAGACCACTTTTCGGACACTTGCTATAAATAGTAGTTTCACCCCAATAGTTGCCCAACACCTCAGTCCAACAAGCAGATTGACGAACAACAGAAATCAAGGGAATCGGGAGCAGTCCGGAGTGCATGCAAGTCAGATTAGGGTTTCCTTGCTATGTCTAAAAATAGATGGAACAAGGTGCAGAGATGTCAAAACGAAGTACGCCACCGGGATCAGCATCTTTCAGGTTGCCTACTGGCAAAATTTGAGCACGATCTGAATACTTACTATTTTTAGTAAGTCATCTCATGGCTATAAATAGCATGTACTGTGCCAGAGGCAAGTGTGAACAAGTCACTTACTGCATCAGGAACGATTGGAGCAAATTTCGAAGCAAACGGAGATACAAAAATTGATCAATTTTAGGGTTTGCTATAAATAGCAAATGGCTAAAAATAGCATGTACTGTGCCAGAGAAGATACAAACAGGGTAGCGAGGCCACAAGAAGCATATCACACCAGCTCCAGAGTCAGAACAGGTGAAAGCCTTGAGGAGTCATGCATCTCCAGAATTTACTAAAAATAGATGGCAAAGGTAGTTGAGACGTTGAAGAAATTTCTAAGTCTACCAATGGAAACTAGTAGGAGGAAGTATGAAGTGCGCCCAGCTTGCAAGAATGCAAGCTGGCATCAAAAGTTTCTAAGTATGAAAATTTTCCTCCTCCACCTCTCAAATGCGCCCAAGGCAATGTGAGGGCTTTAAAAAGTTTCTAAGTCAAAAACAAAAGTAGGCACCTTGAAATGCGCCCAAGCTTATATGGTGGCATCAAAAATAATTCTAAGGCAACAAAATGGAAGCTTGACCCTCCAAATGCGCCCAAAGTGGTAGAGAGGCCTCAAAATGTTTCTAAGGCACAAATGAAAGCTCCCTAGGCAAAATGTGCCCACTTCAAGCAGCTTGTATGGAGACTTCAAAGAAAATTTCTAAGGGAAGTAAATGGAAGCCCATGGTGTAAAATGCGCCCAAGCTTGTAGAGGTGACATGGAAATTTACCTAAGTGTTGAAAACTGGCATGAGAGGGGGCAAAATGCGCCCAACTTGGAGGAGACTGAAGGAAAACGTATAAGTTATGAGAAAGTTCCTCCTCCCTAGTGAAATGTGCCCAAGGCATAAACAAATTCCCCCTTCACATAGGAAATGCACCCAAGATGAGAGGGCAAGCTAGAGGCATGAAAAATAAATCCAAGTATGGAAAATGGAAGTAGCCTGTGTCAAATGCGCCCATGAGGGGGATGAAAGTTGAAAAAGTTTCTGAGTAAAAAAATAAATTTTCCTCCTCCACCTCTCAAATGCGCCATGTCTTGAGCAAGGATGTTTAAAATACTCTAAGGCATGGTGGAGTTTCCTTCCCACTATGCCATTCGCGCCCACAAGGCAAGGGAGGTGTTTAAAATGTCTAAAGCGTGAGTTTCCCCTCACACATATCAAGTGCGCCCATGAGTTCCTTGTCCACATGCCAAATGCGCCCACATGTGGAAGTCAACTAGGCTAAATGCGCCCAAGAGTGGAAGTCTACAAGGTAAAATGCGCCCTCAAGCCCACATGTGGAAGAAGCCTAGATAAAACGCGCCAAGGTAAGGAAGGGAAATGTTAGAAGTTTCTAAGTGTTGGCGGGTTTCCCCACCACACATGTAATGCGCCCTCATATGGAAGTGGACATGGTGATATGTGCCCAGGGCTACAATGTAAGGTGGAAAAAACGTGGAGAAGGCAAGGATAAAATTGCCTAAGGCAAAATTACTAGGACATGAAAAGATGAAGAAGATAAAGTGGAAGTCCAATTATTTTATTTTTTTTAAGGCAAAATGTAAAATACGCCTAGGAAGAGGTGATATTAAAAATTTCCAAAGGCAACGTGAAAGGCGCCCATGAACAGGAGGGAATTTCTTCAGGAAAATGCCAAGGCGTGAAGAATGAGGACTGCAGGTATGGAATACGTCCAGAATAAAATGGAATCAACCTTAGCAATTTTTATTATTTTTCTCAAAATAATAAAAATTAAATGTACCCCTTCGTTCGGATACACATGAAAATGAAGATTTCTGAGGGGAAATTCCTTCTGGGTATTGGACATTTCCCCCTGGGAGATGATTTAAAAGTCTTCCACACCTTGCTCGTGTTGTTTCGACAAAGATTTTAGCCTGGCGCCCGTTTAACAAATTTCCTAAGGCTTAGAGGGATAAATTTTCTAAGGCATGGAAAAAGAAAGCAGATGGGGTCAAATGCACTCAAGCTCAAGGCGAGTGGAATTTTATCTAAGTCATCAAGCTCCTAAAAGCAGGTGAATGAAATTACTAAGGCAGGAGGATGAAAACATCAGGATGGCATGCACCCTAGCACGCAGATGTTGATAAGTTATGAAGATTTGCTAGAAAAATGATGAATTTTATCGGATTTAGAGATCAAGCAGACCTTGGAAGTCAGATTGTGGGAATTAGGTAAATAAAGTGAAGTTATGTTATAAGCGTTTTGATGCTCCTCTTTTTGTTTTACAGGATGAACGTCGAGGCCAAGGCATGAAGACTTGAGGTGATGAAGCTGGACAACGTTACAACTTTGGAAAAAAGGAAACGGCAATGAAATTTGCCTAAGGCATTAAGAACATGATGCGAAAGAGGAAAATACGCCCAAGGCAGTGAGCTGAAGGAATGTGAAAGTTACAAGAGAGAGATGCATCTAGGAATGAAAGCAACAGGAAGAATTAACGCAGAAGAGCTGTTTGCAAGGAGGACTTGAACCAAGTGTTGTTGCCTCCTCCTAACGCAACAAAATTTACAGGCAGACAGTGGGAACGTGTTTCTGGACGAGAATTTGTTGATGATGGTGGGCATTAATTGCAGATAGTGGTTCCTGATGAGGAGTGGAGAATATTCTGTGCACTTATTGCCCCTCTTCTCTATGGCGGTTTTTAGGGCAAAAACCCTAATTAGGGCATATGTGGCTCGATCTGAGCCCTTTGTTGTAACTCAATCTAAGCCATTCGTTGGACTGGGCCAACTATAAAAGGGGCATCCCCCCTCATTTGTAACTAAGTAGATGTTAGATTAGAGAGTATAGAAGATAGAAGTTAGAATAGATAGAGAGATAGCTTAGAAGTTAGCTTAGTTTGGAAAGGAGAGAAAGACTTTCCCTTCGAAAGTTTTTGTAAAAGATTGTTGTGTAAGACTCTCATAATATAAGGATTTTTATTGATTGGTGATTCTATCTTGCATTGTGGGTAGTTGACGAGATCTTTTCGTCTTTCCAATTCAAGTAGATAGAGTAGAGTAGACTTTGTTTTATGCAAGTAGTTGTTAATTGTGGAGTGTGGCACTTTGGTTTGAGCATATCTTCTTTCATCCATACCACTAGCGGGCTTGCTGATGGTAAGTCCGCCTTGCGTGGTCAACTGGAATATCAGTACTTAACTTCGGTTGTGATTCGTATGTTCACTCGCATCGTTGTGATGGTGTGTGTATGCTGAATCATAATTTGAACATCTTACTCATCCTTTGAAGATTGCACCAACTTTGTCAGAGTTGTCCGAAGGGAGACGAAGCAAAGTCTGGTTTGAAGATTGTTTAAGTCGATCTTCGCCCTCCACCCCTTTAGGAGTAGATGGTAGCATTTCTAATCCTTATATCCTTTTACATTCAACATTATCCGGTTAGTTTAAGAACCTGAGCGTCATTGACAAATCTCCCGAAATTTGAGAATCATTTTCTTCTGAATGAGCAAATCACGTAAGTCCCCTTGGAATACCCAGCATATTCACATCAACCAACTGAGTCTATTCGCGATAAAAGGAACCTTGGAGTTGAATGCATGAACTTTCACGCAATCTTAGCATGCAAAATACTTTGATCAAGAGGGAATAGAGTGACCGTTGGACATTTTATTCTATGTTGGTGTTGTCATAAAAAACACGTCAACAAAGCCCTTTAGATATCATCTACTAATCACTACCA
Organism: Sequoiadendron giganteum; assembly: GCA_007115665.2. Taxonomy (NCBI): domain Eukaryota; kingdom Viridiplantae; phylum Streptophyta; class Pinopsida; order Cupressales; family Cupressaceae; genus Sequoiadendron; species Sequoiadendron giganteum. Next base: position 291,909,164 of record CM021107.1, read on the forward strand.
ATAAGATCAATTCACAAGATTATCGAATCCAACACAAAGTTTGGTTTGCAATTCTCTTCTTTATTGATCAGATTTCATTCACAAAGTATGAACACAGAGTTTCACAAATCTGCTTCAAAAGGGGTTCATTGCAAAAATACTAAAGGTCAAAGGTTACAATAGAGATCCCTCATAGTTATAGAAGAGAGGGAAGAGCTAATCTAGGAGATTAGTTGAGTAAAATTAGGAAAGTTAGGTGAGCAAAAATAGGAAACCCTAACTTTGACTAAGTCAACGTGTAATTCATCTCTGCGAAATTACATCTCATATTTTCGGTGTAATTACATTTGACAAAAAGACATTTAAGATGTCCTAAACTATTTACAAGATGCATAAAGGGAAGCATCAAAATGTTCAACACTGGGAGATCAGGAATCTTCATGGTTCCTTGCTTGGGTGTGAAAGTCTTCATACTTCTTCTTGGTCTCCTGTATGAACTTTTCATCTGGACCAACGGTGTAATCCACAATGGTGTGAATCCTCGTAATTGATTTCCTGGCAGATGAGTGAACCTTTTAGCACCTGTCAAGATGTGTCTTGAGGTTGTCAAGAGTGAGCCTTGTATCACAAAGAACATGCATAGAGGCTTTTGAAAAGTCCGCACTCTCTACTTGGTTCATGATGGCTTCTTTGTAGATCCTGGAAAGTTCATTGGCTGGAAGGAAAATCTGGTTTTCTTCAAGAAGGTTTCCTAGCAGCTCCTTGATTCCCTTCTCTAGAATAGCACGATGTCCTTCGACATCTTCTTGTACATGGTGAAATCTTTGATAAGAGATTTGATCACATGGATATGGTGCTTGAGTGATTCTCTTACTTCTACATATTTCTCCTTGTCGGGAATTACCCCGACTTGCACCAATTTGCTGAGCTTTGCCTGTTTCATCTATGACCAAAATGATAGGCATTTTTCCATCTCTTTTTGCTCGAGTAAGAATACTTTCCTCCTTATCAAGCTCTGATTTGAGCTTGGCTATTTGTGTGGCCTTCTCATTTGCAACAACTGGATTAAAAGATGCAACTTCGAGGATCCCTTGACGAGATCTGAAAAGGAACTGCAAAGATGGTGAATCAACAAACCTTAGTCGAAAAAGCAGCATTGGGATGCGTGAAGCGAGCAACGATGTTGAGCAAGCATGTAGCGAGCGATGAGGCACGAAAAACGATGCGAGAGCGAAGAAACGGGCTTCGGAGCAAAGACAAAGCAAGTTTGAAGCAAAAACTGCCAAAAGTGTAAGGGCGCTGAAAATCAATGTCCTGACACTTAGCCTCTTGTGGAGATTGCTTGGTAAGTGCAATTGAGTTGAAAATCACCGTCCCAGTCTTAAAATGGCTAATGTTCTTAGGTGCACTGGTGCTGAAAATCAGTATGTAAGTTTGGCAAAAAATATGTCAGGGCGCTGAAAATCAGTGCCTTGACACTTAGCCTCTTGTGGAGATTGCTTGGTAAGTGCAATTGAGTTGAAAATCATTGTCCCAGCCTTAAAATGGCTAAGTTTGGAGACTTGGTGTAAGGGCGCTAAAAATCAGTGCCCTTGCACCAAGTTAACATTTCACTTAAATGCAGTGGCACTAAAAAACCCCACCCTTGCACTTTCAACATTTTGAATTTTTTTTGAAAATGTTAGAGCACTTTTTTTTGGAGCTTTTGCACTTTTCACAATTTCATTAAGTATAAACAATGAGAATTCGCGAAGATACTCGTTTCAAAGGTCTTTGCTAGATGAACATAGAGGGACGCTCAAACAAATTGTTTGAGACTTTGGAATGCACTTCGAGGTGGATTGAAAATCGCTTCGTTTTGCGTGCTTGAACATCACGAACTTAGGAAACAGACAAGTTTCGTAGGGGGGTTATATGTGGAACGAGCGCTGCTAGATTCCATGATAACAACATCAGAATTGTTAAAGCCTACTCTTGCATACATTTTGATCTCTAGTGCCCAAATTCCAAAGCAGTTTTGATCAAGTTCTTGCGTTTCACCAAGCAAGAAGGCTTTGAAGTACAATTAGAAAGTTCTCCCATGTTTCAAAGAAGATATCCACCAAGTACAAGAAGATGTTGAAGGGCATCGTGATATCCTAGAAAATGGAATCAAGGAGTTGCCAGGCAAGCTTCTTGAAGAAAACCAAATTTTCCTTCCAACCGGTGAACTTTCCAAGATCTACAAAAAAGTCGTCATGCAACAAGTGGAGGATGCTAGTTTTTCCAAAGCCTCCATACATGTCATTTGTGATATACGACTGACCATTGATAATCTCAACACGCATCTTCACAGGTGCAAGAAAATCCATTCATCTGTTTGAAGGTCAATCATAAGAGTTCACACCCTTGTAGATTAAACAGTTGGCCCAGATGATGCGTTCATATAGGAGACCAAGAAGAAGTATGATGACTTCTGCATCCAAAGCAAGGAACCATGAAGACTCTTGATCTCCAGCGTTGAACTTTTTGATGCTTCTCTTTATGCATTTTGTAAATAGTTCTTGACATCTTAAATGTCTTTTTGGCAAATGTAATTACACTGAAAATTTGAGATGTAGTTTCACAAAGATGGATTACATTTTGACTAAGTCAAAGTTAGGTGAGATTTTCCTAAATTAGCTCACCTAACTTTCCTAATTTTATTCAACTGATTTCCTAGATTTGCTCTTCCCTCTCCTTTATAAATAAGAGGGATTCCTATTGTAATCCGGACCTTTAGTATTTTGCAACGAAGTGCTGCCCTTTTGAGAAACAAACATTTGGACTTTGTGTTCAATTTTGTGAATCTAAATCTGATCAATAAAGAAGGAAGTTGCATACCGGACTTTGTGTTGGAATCGATAATCTTGTGGATTGATTATATTGGTGGTGATTAGTAGATGAGATTTGAAGGGCTTCGAATAAATTTATGTAAACTTTGTGTTACATTCTTTATTTGAATTTACGTTTATGTTTGGTTAACTATTGTTGGATGATCTACAAGACTTTGTGCTTGTAATTGTTCATGTTGTTCGTGGAATTGCTGTAGCTAGAAGACTTTGTGCTTCTAATACGACAAACGGTATATCTCTCACAGATCTATCAGTGAAAAAGCTATGGAACGACTTTGTGCCTTCGTGAGCTTTCCTTTTCCATTTTATTGTTATTATTATCATATTTGGTATCTCTATACTTTACTTTGACAAGATAGAGGTATTGGCATTGCTGCTTGTTTTTAGTTTAAAGTTATCTTGAATCAGAACTATCAACCGTGAAGCATTCTAAAACATCTTCTTTGAAAAAAGAGAGAAGCATGAATGTGACACACACCCCCCATCTCATAGTTGTAGTGTACATTTTGTGAATATTTAGTTAGTTTTATTTAGCTTCTGAAAGCAGTAAGAAGGGTGCCTCCCCTTTCTGAGAGGAGAGATTATATCTCACACATCTGTGGTTGAAATCTAGGTTTGTGTAATCTATTGAAAAGATGATTATATAATTTTCACCCAACAATTTTTTGGCGACTTCACTGGGGACACGATACGCATTTGAAAGCCTTACACTTTTGTTTGAAGTATACCTGTGTCCTTTTTCATTGTAATTTATTTTTCTTGTAAGTTTTTCAAGCTTTCATCAAGGACATGTAAATGGCTGCTCAAGGTAAATTGGGGAAAAGCTTTTGGTCCATTGAGTCTAGCTCTACCCCTACACGCTCTTCCTGAAGGCTCACGAAAGAACTTTCCCAATTTCTTTGGTGATGGACAACAACATCCTGACAAGCACGTTGCTGCTTTCTACATTGCTTGTGGAGTTCATGGTGTTGAACACAAAGATGTATCTATAAGGCTGTTTGTGCAGACTCTCCAAGGTGGCGCTGCAGATTGGTTTTATCGTCTAGTGCCACGTACCATCACAAATTGGGCAACTCTCATAACCAAGTTTGAAGAGAGGTTCAAACCTCTTGAAGACGCTCATGCTTTGTTGGCTCAACTCACCCAGTTGAAGAAGGAATCTCTCATGCCTATTTGCGAGTTCATTGCTCACTTCAACAAGTTGACACGAAGAATTCCAATTGCTACTCAACCTACAACTAAGAATTTGAAATGTTTCTTTGTAAATGCTCGAGTGCCCGAGGTCAGTTTCCTATTGAGAAGAGCAGCCCCAACTACTCTTGTAGTTGTGTAGACATTGGCTACAAAAATTGAAGATGATCTCATTCTTGCTAGGCAAATAAGAATTGAATCAAATGAATCTGAAGAAGGCCCTTCTTTGGAGTTATTTTCTTCCATCACAAGGACAGATCTTATGGTGCAAAGGTTGGCAAATGAGCTACTTGTCCTCAAAAAGCAGCTAGGTCAAGGTGTGTTTTTTGTGCCTCGCAAGGACATACCAGGGAGGTCACTTTCAAATGCTGCTCATAATTTTGCTGTTGGGAATCAACTTAAGTTATCTTCACCTCTGAAGAGGCTTGCTCTTGAGGCACCATTAGTAAATGCAGTAGCGAAGCATCCTGACTCCAATCCAAGTGATCTTGCTATTCTCTTCCGGGAAAAGGAAGTAGACATAGCTGGTGACTCCCAATTTTGGTTTATGTAGTCCCAGAAAGCCATTGATGAAAAGCAGAAAGTGAAAGTCATTTTGCTGAAGTTCAAGTGAATGAAGACAATCTTGTCTTGAGATCTAAAAAGATGGACATGCACGAAGGTCTCAGTCAAGTTGAAAAGAATGCATCTGTGTTTTGAGATCATGAACTTGAACACATGTTGCATAAAAGAACTTCCCAAAGGCATAATGAGGAACTTCCTATTAATAATTTAGATTTTCCCAAGTTTGAAGATGGCGAACAACATACTGAAGTATGCAGTGAAGTCATATCTTCATCTAAATCACTTGAAGGAGATCATTCCGATCAGCATGAGGTTGCCATGGTTGATGAATCAGTTGTTCAAGTAGCAACTGGTAAGGAGCATTCAATCTTTGAAAGATCGAGGGGATGTACCATAAGAAATCTTGCTTGGTTGGAGGCCAATGGGAAGACAAAGGTTCCACTTTTCATTGAGCGTGGAGATAAACTTGAGAATGCAACTAAAGTTGTATTTGTAGATGCGCAGGAGCAGTCTGAATTCAATGATTCATTTTGGAGCAGCAGTATATCTGATATATTTTCAGATGTAGCTGAACCTGTTCATCTCTTTCAAGAAGCAGTGCCTCAACTTCATTTACATGTAGCTGCTAATGATCATGGAAGGCATTGCAAGCTGTTGAAGAAAGGCAGCTATTTGGTTGAACCTGTGAATGGTTTCATTTGAGAAGGTTTCATTGATGGCTAGTTTTAATTAGGTAGGATTTTACCTTTTCAATAAGGCATTTGAATAGGTTTGCGTCTTGTTTTCGTAGATTTGCTTTGTGTCAGTCGTGCTCGACTCTGTTGTCCAATGGATGGATAAAGACACTTGAATTCTGGAGTTCTTCTCCCTTAATTCGTTTCAAAGAATGGTTGAAGGAAGATCCCTAGCAGGAGTTAGCTGTTATCATGGAATCTAGCAGCTCTCGATTCATGGATAACCCCCCTACGAAACTTGTCCGTTTCGTAGTTTTGTGATGTTCAAGCATGCAAAGCGAGGCGAATTTCAATTCACTTCGATGCATGGTCCAAAATCTCAAACAGTTCGTTTGAGGGTCTCCTCTCGTTCGTCTTTCGAAGAGCTTCGAAACGAGCATCTTCGTCAGCTCTCAACCTTTGGGAGTTAGAAAAATTGTCAAACATGTAGGAGCACTGATTTTTAGCGCTCTTGCATATTTCATGCCTTAGTCATTTTCTGGCACATGTAATGTCGAGGATTTTTAGCGCTTTTACCTATCACATGTAGGAGTGCTGATTTTTAGCGCTCTTACATATTTCATGCCCTAGTCATTTTCTGGCACATGTAATGTCGAAGATTTTTAGCGCTCTTGCATATTTTATGCCTTATTCATTTTTTGGCACATGTAATGTCGGGGATTTTTAGCGCTTGTGCACCAAAAGCAAGAACTTCCAAAATGTAAAAGTGCTGATTTTTAGTGCTTGTGCACCAAAAGTAGGAACTTCCAAAATGTAAAAGCATTGATTTTTAGCGCACCAAAAGCAAGGACTTCCAAAATGTAAAAGCGCTGATTTTTAGCACTTGTGCATCATATTTTCTAAGTGTTCCAAGACATTGTTGAAGCGTTGATTTTTAGCGTTCGGACATGAGTTTTTCCAAGTGTTCAAAACGTGTTGGAGTGGTGATTTTCAACGCTATTACATAAAAAACAGAACTTTCAAGATGTTGAAGCACTGATTTTCAGCACCCTTGCACAAAAAATAGTTTCTTACTGAACTTTCAAAAATCATCCAGAAATGCATTTTGAGCTCCATTTTGCCCGCTTCGCTCAATTTTTCTTGCTCCATTGCTCACATCCATTTGCTAGTTTGCTCGCTTCCACTCTGTTCTCCACCATCATCACATTCAAGCTTTCCAAACCCATGAAATTTCTCAGATTTACATCCAATATGCAGTGTCTTGAAAATTTGAGTAATTACATCTGAAGTGCAATACCCCATGCTAAAACCTTAGTTTTTCTTTTCCTACTTTCACATCAGAATTATTAAAGCCTACTCTTGCATACATTTTGATCTCTAGTCCCGAGATTCCGAAGCAGTTTTGATCAAGTTCTTGCCTATCACCAAGCAAGAAGGCTTTGAAGTACAATTAGAAAGTTCTTCCCTTGTTTCAAAGAAGATATCCACCAAGTACAAGAAGATGTCGAAGGGCATTGTGATATCCTAGAAAATGGAATCAGGGAGTTGCCAGGCAAGCTTCTTGAAGAAAACCAGATTTTCCTTCCAGCCAGTGAACTATCCAAGATCTACAAAAAAGCCGTCATGCAACAAGTGGAGGATGCTAGTTTTTCCAAAGCCTCCATACATGTCATTTGTGATATACGGCTGACCATTGATAATCTCAACACACATCTTCACAAGTGCAAGAAAATCCATTCATCCGTCCGAAGGTCAATCACAAGAGTTCACACCCTTGTAGATTACATAGTCGGCCCAGATGATGTGTTCATACAGGAGACCAAGAAGAAGTATGAAGATTTCCGCGCCCAAAGCAAGGAACCATGAAGACTCTTGATCTCCAATGTTGAACGTTTTGATGCTTCTCTTTATGCATTTTGTAAATAGTTCTTGACATCTTAAATGTCTTTTTGGCAAATGTAATTACACTGAAAATCTGAGATGTTTCACAAAGATGGATAACATTTTGACTAAGTCAAAGTTAGGTGAGATTTTCCTAAATTAGCTCACCTAACTTTCCTAATTTTACTCAACTGATTTCCTAGATTTGCTTTTCCCTCTCCTTTATAAATAAGAGGAATTCTTATTGTAATCCAGACCTTTAGTATTTTGCAACGAAGTACTGCCCTTTTGAGAAACAAACATTGAGACTTTGTGTTCAATTTTGTGAATCTAAATCTGATCAATAAAGAAGGAAGTTGCATACCAGACTTTGTGTTGGAATCAATTCTCTTATGGTTTGAGTAAGATAGGTAGTGATTAGTAGATGAGATCTGAAGGGCTTCGAATAAATTTATGTAAACTTTGTGTTACATTATTTATTTGAATTTACATTTATGTTTGGTTAACTATTGTTGGATGATCTACAAGACTTTGTGCTTGTAATTATTCATGTTGTTTGTGGAATTGCTGTATCTAGAAGACTTTGTGCTTCTAATATGAGAAACATTACATCTCTCACAGATTTATTAGTGAAAAAGCTATGGAACAACGTTGTGCCTTCGTGAGCTTTCCTTTCCCATTTTATTGTTATTATTATCATACCTGGCATCTCTACTCTTTGCTTTGACAAGATAGAGGTATTGGCATTACTGCTTGTTTTTAGTTTAAAGTTATTTTGAATAAGAGCTATCAACCGTGAAGCATTGTAAAACATCTTCTCTAAAAAAAGAGAGAAGCATGAATGTAACACACATCCACCATCTCGTAGTTGTAGTGTACATTTTGTGAATATTTAGTTAGTTTTATTCAACTTCTGTAAGCAGTAAGAAGGGCGCCTCCCCTTTCTGAGAGGGGAGATCATATCTCACACATCTGTGGTTGAAATCTAGGTTGTGTAATCTATTGAAAAGTTGATTACATAATTTTCACCCAAGAATGATGACGGAGTTCTGAATCTTCCATAACTTGTCGAGCCCGTACTACCCACGAGCCAACGGCCAAGTGGAATCCACGAACAAGATACTGGTGTGAATCATTCAAAAGTCATGTGGAGTAGAAGAAGCAAATTGGGAAGAGAGACTATTGACCGTCCTATGGGCATACTATACGACATACAAGGTGACAACCGGGCACATGCCTTTTTAGTTGATGTACGGTCAAAAAGCGGTGGTGCCAATGGAGTACATGGTGTCGAGCCTAAGGATAGTTGTTGAGAACTGATTGGGCGACACAAAGAGTGTAAAGGAACGATTGTATCAACTCAACAAATTGGACAAACGAAGAGTAATGGCACAATGGGCGACGAAAACCATGTAGAGGAGAAGAAAATTCTGGCACAACAAACATCTCCGGCGAATGAACTTTCGACTAGGGCAGTTGGTTTTAAAATATAACGGCCGTAACAAAATCAAGCCCGGGAAGTTCAAGGTTCGGTGGCTCAGACCATTTAAAATCCGAGAGGTTTGCAACAATGGTTCCATAAGGTTGGAAAATTTGGATGGGTCATTGCTGCTAAAAGCCATTAACAAATCAAAGTTGAAGTTATACCAGGAGAGAAAGGAGAAGAAAGATACAATAGCCATCAATATGCTCGGTTATGCCACCAAGGAGGATTGGCCTGTGTAGAAGGAGGAAGCCACTAGAGAATAGGATTGGGGCTTAGGTGGCCATGGGTATGTCGCAGAAGACTGGGCTGAATCAGGCAACGATAGGATCATTGAAGAAAGGTTGGCCAATAAGAAAGTCGAAGGTATTGTGGTACCTCGGGTGCATAAGCATCTCACAAATGCAGTGTTCGGAACACTCGTCTTGTGGCATCGGATGGGGGGACATTGGTACTACCAGGCCCCATATGAAGGCATAAGGAGGGGGTATCTCGCTAAGGAACTGGATGGAGAAGCGCAGAGGGAGAAGGAAGACAAAGCGGCGAAAGAATGAAGCGAGCGCCAAACAAGGGCTAGTGACGAAGATGAAGAATGGTGGGACGATGAACAGTGGAATGCGTACACGGAGAAGATCGGACCATGCTTGAAGAGTCTCTTCAACCATTGTCCGCGTGCTATATGTATTCGGTGTCTTGTAATTAATTGATAGTGTGGCTATGATTGTTCACAATATATACTTGTACTGGCATATGTTCGATAAATAAAGACAAATGTGATGGTTTTATGCATTATATTCTAGTACGTTGTTATGTTCTGCACATTGTTCTCGTTTACTCTGTGTATGTTGGAATTCATTCCGTGAGTAAACAAAGCATATGAAGAAGAAATGACCTTTTGCCAGATATTGTAGTTGCATATTTCTCAGAAACATATGTGCACAGTGTGAAAACATAGACAATATATGTGTACTGTTTGACAAACTACTTCAAGATATTCGCCTAAAGAGCCAAAATATATGTGCAAATGTGGAAACAAAGACTTTAGGCTGCATAGAAATGGGTCAAATGGAAATGGAGAACCAAAGAAGGAAAGAGCTATGAAGATTGGCTTCAAACCACATCATCTTGTAATGTAAAAACTGTGGTATGCAGAATTCCACAATGCCATCACAATGGTCGGTGCTGGAATCCTCAGCTTATCCAATGTAGTAACACACTTAGGATGAGATCTAGGAGTTGTAGTGCTTGTGCTATCTTGGATAACTACCCTATACACACTCTGGCAGGTGATTAAAATGCATGGGATGATTCTAGGAAAATGTTTTGAATGATATCATGAAGTAGAGCAGTGTTCAATAGCAATTGATAGTAGAAGTCAGAGTGGATGTAGTGTACATGGTTACAAGGGTAAAATTATTGAAATGGTTTCATGACCTTGTTTGTACAGGTTGCAAAAATCATTAGATTGTCCTACTTTATTGCAATTTTTAGTTCAGTTCACTTCATTCTGACACAACTGCCAATTTTAATTCAGTGGCTTGAATTCCCCTAGCTGCAGCAGTAACGTACCTCAGCTATTCCAAGATTGCTTGAGGAGCCTTCAATCATCAAGGGCAAGTGAAAGATGTGGACTATGATATAAAATCTTGCCCATTGTTGACAAAGTGTTTAATGCTTTGGGAGATGTGGCCTTGGTTTGTGTCACATACAATGTGGTCTTAGAGGTTAAAGCTACTATACTTTCCAAACCAGATAAATCATCAAACGTCCTTATGTGTTATGTGGCAAAGAGTAGTTGTTACATACATCATCATTGCTCTTTCTTACCTCCTTGTAGCACTGGTTGGTTACTGGGCCTGTAGAAACATTGTTTAGGATAATATTCTACTTTTACTTGGGAACCTGTTGTGACCTATTTCACAGATCGCCCCATTGCAAATGGGGACCCTCAAGTTTTGGTTCCATCCTCTGCGCAACGTCTTTAAGGGTCCTGAATTTGAAAAATCTTTGAGAGTCCATCCGACCAAGTTGTAATATTGAATTCGTTTGTATGCTTAAACGTCATGGAAATGCTCAGAAGACCCGATAGACGAGGAATGCCATTGCTTTCGGTCAATTCTAACACTTACTATTTTTTAGGGATTTTGCTTTTTTAATTTTTGGCATTTTTAGGCCATTCTGGAGTTCCTATTTTTTAGGGATGCTTTTTGCTTTTATCTATTTTTGGAAAGTTTCTATTTTGGGAAAAGTTTCTATTTTCAGATCCCACAGAGCATAAAGTCAACACACCTCCAGAAATCATGAAAATCAAGGTAAAATGGCTAAGTTTGAGAAATGCGCCCATGAACAAGGAATGGCAAGCCAAGCATGAAGTCTGCCCTACCTTTGGCATGCCAAAGGTAGGCACTGGCAAGCCAAGGTTGAAGTCCGCCATGGCATGAGAGCCCTCCAAGTCCGGCACTGGCAAGCCAAGGCTGAAGTCCGCCATGGCATGAGAGACCTCCAAGTCCGCCCATGGCTTGAGGAAGCATGCAGTCCGCCCAAGGAAGGAAGGAGTGGATGGCGAGGGAAGAGGCCAAGTCCGCCCATGGCACAAGAAGGCTGAAGTCCGCCCTGACAAGGTGAGGTCAAAGTCCGCCCCAAAAAGTCAATGGCAAGCAAGACAAGAAGTCCGCCCAAGCCAAGTGAGTGGCAAGACAAGGTATGAAGTCCGCCCAAGGCAAAGCAAGACCAAAGTCCGCCCATGGCAAGGAAGAAGCCCAAGTCCGCCATAGGGAGAAAGGGAAAGATGAATGGAATGAACATGTGCCAAGTCCACCCTTGGACAAGGCAAGGCTAAAATACGCCATTGGCAAGGAAATGTGAAGAAATTCGCCCAACTTAGGAAAATAAAATTTTATTCTTCTAAGGCATGAAAAATGGAGAAATATCTAGAGGGAGAAGAGGTTAGGCTGACACGAAAATCACTCCTCGACGTAACAGAATAAAATTCTATGACACAAAATGAAGAATGTTTGGCAGAGCAAGTATGAAGTCCGCCCCTCTCAGCTTGGATAAATTCCTAAGGCACGAATAAAAAATGGCAAAGTGGCAGAGAAATCTCCAAGTTCGCCCAACCCAGAAGGAGAGAGAAAATGAATTGTTTGGCTAAAGTGTAAACGTCCAGAGGTGCCAGAAGTCCGCCTAGAGAGTTGAAAATTGGTAGACGAATTATTGAGCACATTTTGGCTAGGCAGACAATTGGAAAATAAAATATTTGGCCATGAACAAACGAATTTAGCCATGTATCAATTTTAAACGGGTTGGAATTTTAAATATTTTAATATTTTTAATTATTTCCCAACACTTAGGGAATTTTAATTAAAAATTTGAAGTCTGTAGATTATTTGGAAGATTAAATTATTTCGCCTTAGGTAATTTTAAATTTGCCATGATTCGAAGTTTTAAAACATGTTGGAAAGTTAATTTTAATAATTAATTTAATATCTTTTGATATTTTCTCCAACACTTAGGCAAATTTTAAAGAGATTTGAAGATCTCAGACAGAGGTGGCACAAAGGTAAAAATTGGAAACTTGCCTCAACGACTGAGAGAAAAAATTAGAAACTTGTCAATCGGAGAAGGAAAAACGTTTCTAAAATTGAAAGAAACTCAGAGAAAAAAAAGCAATTCCTTGAGAAAATCGCACTTCTTAGCCATAAAATGAGTTTCAGCAACTCATTTTTCATAGTTTCGATTGAGAAGAAGTTATCTTTCTCGAATCTTCAAGGAATAATTTGCGAAAGAAAAGATAGTGAGAATAACGTTGCTGTGAGAATCAAAGAAGTAATTTCGTGTTGAAAGACGTGATTTTTTAGAAAGAAATAAATTATTTCTTTGCTGAAAATCATACTTCCTAGCAGATTGGCGCACTTCCTTTGTCAAATTTTCAGAAGTTTTAATCTGTTTGCAGCCAGAGTACAATCTTAGAGGTTTGGAAATTGATTGGCAACATTTTTCTACTATTTTCTATCTTCTACTTTCTTTCCGGCACGAGTTTTATTCAATGATTGGCGAATTTATTTACTTTCAGCTTGCTTTTTCACAGAAATTTTACTTTAAACAAGCTGAAAGTGTGATTTTATCCAACAACACCTTGGAATAAGTTAATTTTAAAAGGTCTTGTATTAATGTTAAGTATTTTGTACTTGCAGGTTGATGATCGATCAGGGAGAGACGTCCAGGCAAGCACAAATGAAATTCGCAAGCAAAGGATCGCAATTGGAGACCAAAATAAAGTCAAAATGGAAAAACATTACAGACACCAATCTTGGCCATATTGACTTCGATGAATTCAAGAGAAGGCACACTTCAGGCGAGCTCACGACGCCTTCCTTATGTACATCACAAGGATACTCTAGGGAGGGACACATCAACGGCTGACTCATGAGGCCAAAAGCTTGATAGGCAAGTACGGATCTTGGTTTATCCAATATCCAAGATATACTTAAATCAGAATCCAGGGATTCACTGAGAGCCCGTACCGTTTGCCCATCTTCCCCACAAACAAGATGGTCCTGCTGGAAGTACCGAGACAACTAGAGGAGTTTCAAGGCTTCCAAAGGACGAAGCAAAAGGCGGCAGTCACTTTTCCCTTCTTCATAGGGAACATGCTGGAGTCATGTCCATCATCACAGGCAGCCGATAGTGCCAGGCTCGAAATACAACATTACCCCTTTGCCACATATCCGTCTAGGATCCACTTCAACCCACATCATCACATCAAGATAGTGGATGGAAGGAGATACAGGCACATGGTCGAATTAGAGGATTTTTGGGCGAATGCTGCAGATGAGTTTGAGGTTAGGCAGAGAATGTGGTCTAGACTGCCTATCAGCTTGATCAGGGCAACGGAGCTTTGTCGAGTGCCAGATTAGTTGGAAGAGGATGGAAATCAGACGTAGCCACGCTTCGATGAGAGTTTGCCCTTGCCTACTGTTAGGTGGTCAAAATCAGAGCATGCCGATTTGAATACTTTGATGAGACCTGTCATCAAGTATACACAATGGTGGGTCGATCAGCAGGTTCAGGAGCTAAGGCAACAAAAGATAACTCTGACTTATGATATGTTGAGTGAGGTAGAGTCCTATTCTTCTAATGCAGATGCATCCCAGGACATAGAAATGATAGAGGCCACCACTTCCAGGAAAAGGAAGGAGCCAGCTTAGAAGCAGGCAAAGGTAAAGCCTTCACACTCTGCCGCATCTAGAAATATTGAAGAGATGCTGGCTATTGTCGATGCTTCACTAGCCGACATTAGGGATCCTTCTCCAATTCCTGAAGACAATATGGAGCCTTAGCCGGACGATGATACACCACTATCTCCCACGGGCACATAAATATTGGAGTCCGATGATGATAATGTGGGCGCCCAAAATGATGATTTCCAGGAAGGAATGATTTCAGCCCTTAGGGGAATTTTGGAAGTTCCTGACAGAGAAGGTATGCCGAAAGAAGATGGCATGGAACAACTCACAATCCCGGACTGGTTGAAGGAAAGGCTGAAAATACAGGTGCCAGTGGAAGAGCCGAAAGATGATGATACTGCGGACTTCTTGGCTAGACTTACACAAACTGCAGCCAAGAGGCCGGCAAAGAAATTCTCAATCATACAGAGGGATGAGGCCGGCAACCGAACTATACAACTTGCAATGCCTACAGTGGACAAGCCACAGGAGGACATGGCCCCGTAGGATTACGCCATCACCACCATTGACTTGGGTCCAACCACAAAGGGCTAGGAAATTGAAGATTTGGACAATTCTGTGTCCACTATCAAGTCAAGGTTGGCGAAAGAGGTGGCAAAGAGGAAAGAGTGCCAATTAGAGATTGAGCACTTGAAGGAGTATATCCAACATTTGATCAAGCCACTTGATCAGGATAACACGACAGCTCCTCTTCTCCAGAACTCTTCGTAGGAGGCAGCTAAGGAGATGGAAGAGAATAGGGTCACAGTTTGGGAGGCCAAAGAATGGATAGCAGTCAAGGGCACAGAAGCTGAGGCGTTCATGGAAAGGTTGACCTTGGTTTATGGTCAGGCCACTTCACTACTTTCTAGACTGGCTGCTTTGGTGGAAGTATGGGAGAGCCTTCCAGATATATAGGAAAAAATAATCCCTTGCCTTAGGATTCTGAAAGGAGTTCCTAAGCAAGAGCTGATAGACAAAGGCGTCATTGCAGCGGGAGCAGCCTATGACTTCCATACCTGGTATTGGGCCTTGACGGCACGAGGGGAGGTCTTGGAAAGGGTAAAGGTTGACAATCTCAAGCTGGAGGAGTAGGTCAAAGAAGTCCAGACCAAGATTCTCAACATGATTTCCGACATCTTGGACAAGGAAGCCTTACGAGAGAACGACTTGCAGTTGGAGGTTTTGAAGGGAAAGGTCCAGGAAAACGTCTTTGCTATCACTGGACCCATCTTGAAGCAGGAGTGGGCCAAATTGGCGAACTTCCTGAGCATCCAAGAATCCTTTGAGAAGACTGAGCCGGAGTGGGAGGATACCTTTGTCAGGTGCGCCGAGAGCGTGGATGGACTAGAATTCAGGATCGGAATGCTTCCACAGGTCACCATGGATGAAGTTGCCTTAATCGTGTCTAGATTCGTCAAGCACACAACAACTCGGGAGGATCGAGATGTGATTCCTTGAAAATAGCTCTAGGCGCCAACTCACTGCTGTTAACCCTTAGTTCACTGGTGTTGTTTCGGGAAACCCTAATTAGGGTTTTATTTGTTCAATCTTGGCCGTCGGCTCATTTTTAATCTGAGCCATTCATTCAATTTTGTGAACTCTATATAAACTTGTATACTCTCATTTGTAATTTGTGAAGTGAGTAGTATAAGATTGTTGCGACAAAACTATTTCCATTTATAAAAGCTCTTGTGCATGATTTGCCAAGAACCACTTTTATTTTTAAGTAGTGTGCAAGGTTTTCATATTTCTCCTTCAACACTTAGAGTAGAATTAAATTAGTATTTCATTTATATGTTTATTAGTGAATGATAGATTTGATAGCAGTGGTGGATGAAATTAAGCTCATACTTTTGTTGAATGGATGATTTGCATTCAATGTGTAAAGTTAGTCCGAGCTATTGAATTGTGGATGCTTAACTTCCATTTGGATACTTGTTATTTCAAACATGAAAATCATTATCACCCCCATTGAAGATTGCACCTGCTTTGTGTAATTGTCCGAAGGAGGCAAAACAAAGTGCGGTTATTCCAATTTTATCTCGTCACTGCTGTCTCTTGAGTTCTTAGGCATAGTTTAGATCTCTAAACCCTTATCTTTTTGCCCCTTTTTTTTTGGAAAATCTGAAATACCCATCAAAAGAGCCTTCAATGATAAAACTGTCTAAGTCCTAAACTTGCAAACAAATTATAACGTAATTCCCCTTGTGATTACCAGCAAATCACAATGCCCACTGGCCTTATCCACACGTCATGACCTGACTAAAAGAAACATTGGAGTTATTGTACTATCTTCTAGGTATTTGCAATCACTTTTCAAGAGAGGATAAAGTGTCCTTGGGCATTTTATTCTGTGTATGGTGGGTATTCAAAATGCACACCAACAGAACCCAAATGGCTTATTGCAACAACAAACATGATGGTGGCGATCCATGTGATTGGATGCTATTAGATCTATGTTATGCCAATATTTGGCATGATGGAAACAGTGTTGGTCACCAAACTTCACTTCACTCTAGGAATATTGCTATGTTTGATTGTTCACTCACTCTTATGTTATAATGATTTCCTTTATTGGTATATAATTTCCCTTCTTTGGGGGTCTGCTTAGATTCTTTGGAGGATTGTGTTTGCTCCAACAACCTACTTTCCATACATCATGTGGCTTGCAATATACAAGCCAAGAAGGTTCAGTTTATCATGAACAATGAACTGGGATCTAGATGTTGAATCTGTTGGCATAGTATTCATTACTACAAAACCATATTTGCAGGACAACAATGGAGGAAAGATAGCTGGATTTGGAGAAGTCAGGATGCAGTAAGATATATTGTTTATGGTAACCATCATTTGAAGAGATGTTCACGATGTCCATCTGCACGCCAAGTTTTGGCAGAGATTTAAATGTTTTATTAGTCAACTGGCATTCCTGAATCTGTAAATTAGTCTTCAACCAATATCAATATTTTCCTCTATCCTCTACATCTTCACATTCCCTTGGGGAGGCCATCTTCTAGGTTTTGTCCACTGCAAACGCTCTTCCCAGGAATTTTCACTCAACATCAACAAATTTGACAATATTTGTAGCAAACATAAGAAACATCTGTAACATTGGGTATCAAAAAGGCTCTCACACAATGTTCGAAAACCAGGAGGCAGCATTATTTTATTCAAAAGAACTCTGCATTTATAGATCTCAACAATTGTTGTATAAAATATAAAGCAACCATAAATGATATGATAATTGGAACCTCCTTTGAAGATACCATATCCTTGCTATGTTTTCTTGTATCCTTGAAGTCTTTACAATGTATTGAATGTTTCTTGTTTTTAAAAGCATCTAGCAGGTTGACTTCACATCCTTAAATCCTCTTTTAACGTCAATGTTGAGTTGAGAGACTTAAGTTTTGAAAGTTCTAAGAGGTTGCCTTGATCTCTTTATTTCTCTTCCCCACTTCAGTGCTGCGATTTACGTGTTTACCATCAGGTATCTCAAGCTTAGAGATTACTCTTTCAACTTATTCCTCTTGGTGAGATGTACTGCCAATCCTTTCTACATTGCCAGAGAAGTGTTGAAGGGATTTATAAAGATCATTCCTCTTTTTCACATGGACCATTCCATAATTGTTCAGAGTCAGTAGATAATAAGTTTCGTGCAATATGCTTTGGATAATTTTGTCATGGACTGATCAAATGTTCTTTTGCAATTTTTCTATAGATCAAATAGTTATCATAGCTCCAGTGCATGTTGGACGAGTGCCGCTCTTCAATACCAGGCCTTTAAAACTTAAAACCTTTTAAATAGTCTTGTGATATCCATCTCCCAACATGCATCTATATTGTTGTTACGGTTCTGTATAGGTAAAATTAATCTGAACTATGAATGCATTTATCTGCATTGATTATGTATTGGCAGCCAAACAACTATTCAATTCCAGAAATAGAATATTTTGACATTATGTTGTAGGATGAAATGCAGCTGCACACATTGTCTTAATTTAATTGCTGGATTGACCTTAAATTTTGACTTGTAACTTCCAACATCCTGGCTTAGATCTGTGACATGGTGGCAGTAGCACGGATCATGAATGCCACACTTGTTATACCTAAGCTGGATAAGCGATCTTACTGGCATGATTCCAGGTGTGATGCCACTGAAGCTTCTTTTGCATTTTTAAAAGACAATTTCTTGCAGTTTCTATTCTAAGTGGTGTCTTCAAAATTTTACTTGTCTGTTTTTTCCACTCAATTTCTGTTTAATGTTTGCATCCAGCATTTTCTCGGATATTTTTGATCAAGAGCATTTTATCAAGACTCTTGAAGGAGATGTGAAAATCATAAAAGAGCTCCCCAAAGAGCTGGAATCTACTCCAAAAGCTCGCAAACACTTCACAACCTGGTCAGGCCTGACTTATTATCAAGAGATGGCCCATTTATATCAGGAGTATAGGGTGAGTAATATATTTAAATATTCCTTTGGCAAGAATGGTTTGGTGATTATCTCATAGCAATTAGTTTAAGCCTAAGGATAACTATAGAATTCTTGTCCATTGAGTTATTACTTATTAACTATATTACAGGGTCTGTCCGGAAAATTTACCTCGTGATTAAACTGGTTCATGAATTGTTAAGCTACGCCACATAAAATTTAATTGGCTAACAGATTTACAGGTTATTAATGTTGCCAAATCAGATTCACGACTCTCAAATAACAACATGCCAGTAGATCTTCAGAGACTGCGATGTCGTGCATTTTATTATGCCTTGCGCTTTGCTCCCCCTATTGAGTTGTTAGGAAAGGTATAATTTCTCACCTAACAGGGGTATGCGCTAAATTTAAAATGTTCTCTTTTATGTGAGCAGTTAGCACCATTAAAAAAATATTTATTATTATGTAATCAGCATAATTTGAGTTTGTATCGTGAATAAATCTGTACGGCACATCCTTGCCAAGTTAGGTTCTGAGCATAGGTAATAGTGACACAACAGAAGTTGGTGGAGAGGATGAGAAGACATGGACCTTATATTGCTCTTCATTTACGTTATGAGAAAGATATGTTAGCTTTCACTGGCTGTACATACGGTCTCACAACTTCTGAGGCTGAGGAACTGACAACAATAAGGCAAGAGCACTTCTTTACCTTCTGTCATTTGATGAATAATATGAGATGGTTGCTTTCTTCAAAAGTTGTATGAAATGAAGGTCAAAATACGATGTATTTGCACTTGGCAGGGAAAATACTAATCACTGGAAAACTAAAAAGATTAATTCCACTGACCAAAGAATTGGAGGTTACTGTCCACTTACACCGAAAGAAGTTGGAATCTTTCTTCAAGCTCTTGGATATCCTCAAAATACCTGGATTTACGTAGCAGCTGGAGAGATATATGGTGGTAGCAAACATCTTGGAGAACTTCAATATCATTTTCCAAATTTAATTTTCAAGGTTTATTGGATAATGGTCAAAAGTTGTTGGAACTTACATTGTTTGTCTCATGAGCCTTTTGATTTCATTTTCTAACCTTCGGTTCGTCCTGGTAGACCTTTTAAAGTAATGTACTCCTGCCCATTAATTTCTTATTTTTGTAACAGGAGACACTTGCAAGGCGAAATGAACTTAAACCATTTCTGAATCATGCCTCTCAAACAGCAGCCTTAGATTATATCATATCAGTAGAAAGTAATGTTTTTATTCCTTCCTATTCTGGAAATATGGCAAGAGCTGTCGAAGGGCACCGCAGATTTCTTGGTCATCGCAAGACAATCAGTCCAGACAGGTATTGTTAGTTGCATTGTTACCTTTCCAGAGAGATTTCATAACATTTCACGTGACATCTAAAAACCTTGCACGTGACAGGAAAGGGCTAGTTGCCTTGTTTCAGAAACTTGATAAGGGAGAGCTGCTGGAAGGTCCAGATTTTTCACGATTAGTAATCGAGATGCACAGACTGAGGTAACATATACATCGTAGTGTAGCCACAATGGTTTGTTCTGCTTATTGTTTCTTTCCTTGAATATGTGGTGAAGTATCCTAATATTGCTTATAATAATTTCTAAAACCAAGTGAGTCCTGGAAATTACAGGCAAGGAGCTCCACGGAAAAGACAAGGTCCTCTACCAGGAGTTAAAGGTCGGGGTCGCTTTTGGACAGAAGAGAATTTTTATGAAAATCCATTTCCTGAATGCATTTGTAGAAGGCATCCTTCAAGTTAGAAAGAATTTTCAGTTTCTTCAGAACTTATTTCATTCTTTTACATGGTTTGAGAATCCCTCTTGATACAACTCTCTTGTCCTGTAATGCATCTTCAAGTGGTTTCAAAGAGTTCAGGACCTTTGAGAGCTAGAACCATTCGGGATTTTTTCTTTTGCATTGGATCACATACCTCAGTTAACCAAGAAAAGTAACATCTAGAATACTAATCATGACCTGAATATTACAGAGGGATATTTATGTCTAAATTGGGAGATTTTCTTGAGGCAAAATGAAACCTATGTTTACATGATTGCTGAAAAAGTAATGCAAGTGGAGAAAACTGGAGATGTGAAAGCTGCGTGGCAAGTTCAGGAAAATTGAGATAGAGAAGAGAATCCATTTTTTCGGGCTATAAATGTAGTTGATCCAAAGACTTCCCACCTCAAACATATATTTTTGTTTTATATTCTGAGTTTATTTATGCTCACGGCCTTAGGGTGGGGTCCCATGAGGGGGGCTTCAGGATCTATTTTTGAGGGGCAGGGGTCCCATGAAGCAAAACAAAAGATGCTACAGGATAAATTAGAATCTTTTCCTCAAAAATAGCAGCCCCTATTTTTTAGCTCAAAAACTTAAGCGGGTGCAAAGGGGGCGGGGCTAGAAATTGCCCCATCAACTTAGGCTTTTTTCTGCCACTTGTCAATCATATGAAACTTTTAAATTCTTGCCAATTAATTTTTTTATTATTTTATATTTATGTACTCAGCTGAATTGAATATGCAAATAATAAAATTCTTGAGACCACCAACTTCCATAAATTTAGGAGCTTAAATTTTTAAGCTTAAACTATGTTACAAAATTCATGAGACCACCCTCTTTAAAATAATCCTAAAATTTCTCAGCAGCACCCACTGAATATTTTTTAGGAAGCCCCCCTCCATGGGATCCCACCCTTAGTTTAAACAGATAAGAGTTGGAACTATACTGCTTTCATAGAGCCATAAAGTACATCTTCTCAATATAACTCATCAAAATGATTACCCATATATTGATAGATTATATTTATTGACAAGAAATGTCTTTTACATCAAGAATTTTCTTATTAATCAGAGAGCTTTTGGTAGAAAATTGTGTGCAAGTTTTTGTATGAATGTTTTTTTATACTTAGCAAATTCGCTATTAGTGTGAGGAGAGAATAATATGTGGATTGCAGATCTAAGTATAAAATATCATAGATGGGAAAAGCATGCAATATGAGGGTCAAGAGACAATAATAAATATACAAGATATTAAGATATAAGAAAAATATAAACGAGAGGATGACAAAATTTGTTAAACAATGGAAATTAACAAGATGGTAATCAATAAAAAAGGGGTCTTTTAATGTGAAAAATGACAAAAGGTAAATATTATAAGGAGAAATCTAACAAATTGACTTAGGTGGAAAAAGAGAATTTTGGATACAAAATTGAAAGACAAACAAGGAGAATCAACAATAGACGATGGAGATAAAAAGGGAGATTAATAAGATGAAGGTTGGAAAAACCAAGATATAAATACAACAACAAAGAAGAAAACAAAGGAAAATTGGAGATGGAAAGCTAACACAAGATTAGGGAAATGATAGGGATCAAGAATAAAGGATTAGAAAAATATGAAGAGAGATGGAAGAAATAAAAAATTATTAAGGAAAAAAAGGTGGTTGGTGTTGGGGGAACAATAATGTTTTGAGATGAGGGTTGGTGGCAAAAGAGGGGGTAAGGGGGAGGGCAAGCAAGGAAAACAAGAGGAGAGAGTATACGTTTAGGGAGGTTGGGGAGGAGGGAGAAGTTGAATAAGGGTGGGATTGGGCTTGAGGACATTTAATAGAAGATGCCAAGCAAAACTTAAGCTCTAGCCATCATCACGATTCAGATTGGAGGGATAGTTTTTGATATGAATAGATTCTATAAGCTTCCTTTCGAAAAAATGATCTTTGACCAGGACTTGTGCAAACTCCAAGCAAATGTGGTGATTGGTGTGTGTGGAGTATTTTGCAAGGGTAGACTTAGAGATCTACTCATGTCTAATGTTAGCTCTATGTTCCTTGATTTTACTGTTGATGGAGTGATCCATCTCACTAATGTATGGAGTCCCATAGGAACAATCAAATTTATAGACCCAAAGTTAATTAAAAGGTCTCTTGAGTCTTTGGTTGATGCAATGAAGCTCTTAATAGTAATATAGGGTTTTGAAGCATTTTGAAGATCTTATTAGAAATGCCTTCAATGTATGGAAGGGTATCAATGAAGATAGTCCTAAAGACATCCTTAGGTTTAGAGTTGTGCGATTTGGCTTGTTTAAAAGGTAGGGCGATTTGTTTATTGTGGTATCTATTTAATTTGAAGACTTTAGATAGGTAGGAAAGCTCTTGATCAATGTGATCTTTATCACACATGTTTAAAGGCCCTATAGCAAAGATTTTTAAGACACCAAGTTTTTGGGAAGGATGGTGATGATAGGATGTGTGGAGGTAGAGGTTGATGTGGGTGGATTTTTTGTAGACTTGATGAGCTAGAGAACCATCCACTTTCTTGATGAGAAGGACATTAAGGGATGTTGGTTGTTGGTTTCAAGATCTTTAGGGAATTTGGTACAATCAACATTGTTTGAGAGTGGAAGTTTTCAAATTTCTCAAGGTCATGGAGCCAACAAATCTTAGTGTCCTCAACATAGGGCTACACCATTTAGCTTTATGAGCAAAGGAATTGATGACAATATCTTCAAAGTGCTCCACATAAAGGTTGGCCATTCTAGGAGATAATGAGGATCCCATGGAAAAACCATTAGATTGCTCATAGTTCATATCATGGAAAGTGAAAAATGTGGACCTAAGTCCAATCCAATGGTATTGCCATGGGATCCCCATGCTGATGGGACTTCCAAAAAATGTGGACTTAATGGAGATAGTGTTCCTCAAGGAATTGGAGGCATTGTTAGAAGGTAAGGGGGGAGGGGAATTAATAGAAGCCCCATCGACATTAGAAGGATAGATGAGGGTGGGTGACCAGGTTCTATAATTAATTGACTTAATTTTTTTTATCAATTTTATAGTGGAAACTAATGTCATGTTTCATTTTAGCTATTGTATGTTTCAAATGCATTCCATCAACCATGGTATATGGTTGTACATTGCCATCCTTACTCTCAAAATTTGGATAACAATTTGTGATTCAACTTGAATTTTGTAGATTGTCCCATCAAATAACTAATGTTATATGATTCATATTAAACTTAGAATAACCTTGGTGTGACACCTTTTATTTATAATTGTTTAAAAATATGTTTAGCAAGCCACCCTATCAAATTACAATCATGGGAAATTTTAGTAAAAGCTTTTTATGCCCAACTAGGTGGCACATCTATCAAAAACTAACTAAAGGTTTTTAAAGGTAATGTTATACCTAGGTTTAGGCAATGCCAATTGTCTTTAATATATGTGGATATCAAGGCAATGCATTTCAATGCAAAAGAACTGATTCACTTAGGTGCAATCATGCAATTTTTTTTCTTTTTACTGATCAAGTGAGGGGTTAGGGCCCTCGCCCTAAAAAATATATCCAAATTCTAAAAAGGACTAAAGAGTTCAACCTATTCAATGAGAGACAAAAATGGACAAGAAGAGAATCCTAGCTTAAAGATTGAAACAAACATAGACACAACATAAGTATCCTTAGTTTTTAATATTGGGCTAAACAACATACAAAATGCCTAATTTTTCTAATAGTAACATATAACACTACTAAATTGCAAATAACACATGATACTAACCATGAGGGCCTACTACAATTAACCATGAAAATGATTCATACCCATGTCCAAAGGGGGGCTTAGAGAAGACCACAATAATTTGGGTCATAAAACCCATCTTCCAATTTTACCAAAGCAATGCAGTTTTCCAAAAAATTAACTACCTTCTCTACCTTAACATCATTACATCTCTCCTATAGAGGTGAAGATTTCACCAACTTGAGTAACTCGATCACATTGAGACTAGGATTGTAGATTCATTTCTCCCTATCAAAGCTAAGAAAATTTAGAATAACAACTAACAACTACCAACTAGATCAATTCCATTCTTTTTTCAATGACCCTCACTAAACTAATAGAGGCCAGACCATGAAACTCATAACCCATGATAGGAAGAGAAGCAAATCTCTCCACCAAAACTTTATCAATCCCCTCATCCAAATCAACCTTGAATTTATCCCAAATGTAATATTTGCCCAAAGCCTTTGTGAGTTCTTTATCATTGGTCAATACGAGTAGCTTTTTAACAAACGTGAAATAAATTTTAGAGTTTACTCAATGCTTGGTGACCCCTCAATGAGACCATTCCCTAGGACCACCACAATTACCTCCATCACTTCATCCTCTTGAAAAAAATATAGAAAACCTTTCTCAATCTAGATACTATGATTTCTCCATGAAAGACCATTTGTCTTACAATAGAGTGTAGTTGTGATGAAGGCTCCATGGCACATTGAACACCACAATGAAGATAGCCTTGAGGGAATGAGTCTAGATAATTCCATTCCCTAACATATATTTTGTTTGCACGAATAAAAAACATGTGCACTCTCTAAGAATTAATTATTCATACAAAATTTATTTTGATCGTGTTTGGGATTAATGATAATTAGGTGTGATATCATTACTAATTATGGATGACAACTTTGGCCACCTTGTCAATTCTTCAAACACATTTAACTCTTGATGTTGATCAATACTTTTATTAGAAAGAAATCCCGCCAACACATTTCCCTCTCTATAACAATGTTGGATAGATAATTTTAAATGTTATCCAAGATGACTAAAGCCTCCTTCAAGATATTCATTACTTTTCAGTTCAAAGAGAGTCAATTTCTTAAGCATAAGGTGACTCCCATCGATTCACCTTCTATGATAATATTGCCAAGGTTGCTTACTCTAATCAACTGAAGATCAAGAAGTGAATCCTCCATCTTACCTTCATTATTAGTCCCAAGATGAATTTTGTTTATCGTAGCTTTTAACACCTTACCATAGGGATTACATAGGACACACCTAGTGCTAAATGGTCCTAGATACCACAAGATGAACCATTCAAGTTTAATTTCACATACTAAGTTGAGGCAAGGACCATTTGACTTGTGAGCAATTAATTGAGGAGTGGGTTGAATTAGAAATCCCACAAATAAGAAACCATGTAGAAATCTTTGATAGCTAAATAATATAACTATAAAAAACTACAAAATAAACCAACAATTGCCATCTACTATAAACCACTATGTTTATTACCTACATTTATTTGAAATCATTTGGTACTTAATTAGGCCAATAGGTATTTCTTACTCTTTATGGAGATGAATCTGGTGAAGAAAATGAACTGTAATGTGTGTCAACCTTTTATTGTTAAAACCTTGGTTTGAAAATAGTGTTTAAATGATTTTGTTGAACAATGAAAAGGAGGGATTACGAAAGTGTTGAATAGAAAATAATTAGCATGTGTCTATTTTGAATGAGAAATTAATATATACAATATGTATGCATCAAGACAACTTTTTAAATATATTATTGTAGATACTATTCTCAAAAGCCAACCATTCTTCTTACTTAACTTCTTTCTTTGGTTTATGTAACTTGTACTTGAAGTTTTTATGAGGTAGTGTACTTTCTTATACCAACTGGTCTATGAGTGAGCGAATGAGATTATTCATCCATTTTACTTTTAGTGTGTAGGATTTGAAGCAACTATGATAATAGTGAATGATTGTCTTCTTTCTAAGGATGTTGTGATGCCATTGCTTCACAACTTGTATGATGGTGCACAACTATTTTTCATAGGTAGAGTAGCATTGAACCATACTACTAAAAGTCTCAAAGCTATACATGATGGAATCTCCATGTTCCATGAGTACAATGTTGATTGAATAGCTAGATGCATTGGTTTGAATTTCAAAGGGGTTTACAATATCTACCATTGTGAGAATAAACATCGCATAGATACACTACTTGAGCTCCATAAAAGTGTGTTGGTGTGTAAATATATCCATGAGATTGGTGTCTTTGCACACATGATCTAATTGAGTGACAACACGATGTGAGAGAAGGCAAGTATGAACTTGTAGTCAAAGTTACCAAGTTCAAAGAAGTTGTGCAAGTTTGTGAGATTGCGTAATGTTGGCCAATCTTGGATTGCCTTGATTTTGTTAGGTTCTACATGTAAATTGGATTGGTTGATTGTGTAGCCCAAGTACTAGATTTGGGTGGTGCCAAAAGAGCATTTATTGAGGTTGTCTTTTATATTATGTTTGCACAATGTATGTAGTATGTGCAATACTTGCACCACGTGCTCTTCCTTGGTCCTATTGGAGATGAGGATGTCATCCAAGTAGATGATGACAAGGGATTTAGCTAGGGGTTGAAGGATGTCATTTGTTGGTGCATGAATGTGGTTGGAGCATTAGTTAATTTGAAGAGCATAACCATCCATTGTACACTCCATAATCTTTGAAAGTATTTTTCCAAATATACTTAGTTAGGATTGGTACCTATGATATCTTGATTTTAGGTTGATCTAGGTGAAGTATTGTGCACCTTGAAGTTGGTCCAACAAGTCATCAATACATGATAGAGAATATCTCTTTTTAATTATGACCTTTTTGAGTGCGTGATAATCAATGTATATGTCTGGTGTTGTCCCTCTTAGGTGTAAGAACTATTGGGTTGTTGCATGGCAAAGGGATACGTTTGATCTTTCCTTGACCAAGTAGTTTTTGGATTCAAGGCATCGAACCTCATCATTCTCCTAATCAAACCTACGATATAATGAGATATTTGGGAGAAGGCATATGAGAACCAAATGTTTTGTTGTATTGTGGTGTGTTAGAAGATAGACTCAATTTCTTTAAAAATATCCCCATATTGTTATAGTACCTTGTTTGAGCATTTGTTTCTTTGAAAAGGTTGAAACATTAGTGTGAGCTACTCGCTTTTGTTAGCTTGCTAGTGTAAGTACATTTGGATAGACCACAAGAAGCACAAAATTTTGTGTGTGGCCAATTTTCTTGCAATACTATTTAGAGTTGTGTTGGTGAAAGTCTCAAAGTAGTACACAATTGGATATTTATGTTACAATATTGAGCCTATAGTTAGGTGTAATGATTTGAATTTTAAAGGGGTGCACAATATCTAGCATTTTAAGAATAGGTGTTGTGTAGAGGAGCCATTTGAGCTCCTTGAAAGTGTGTTGTTGTGCATGTGTCAATGTGAATGGTGTCGTGGTGTAATATAAAAAATTGTACACCTTGCAATTATCATGTTATGTTTTGGGTTCAATTTAGTGTTCATAATCCTTAACATGTTTTTAAGTTCATTTTAGCTCAACCTTAGCCTTTTTGCCACTCCTAGTGCCAATATTATGTTGTGTTTTGTATGTTCAACCTTGTTTCATGTGTTCCCCTATGTTCATGTCTTGTTTTGTTCTTGTCTCATGAATTTTTTGAGTGTGTTTTACTTGAATGCTAACACAACATATATAAATGTGTGTAGCACACTAACATCCTCTAATCATATCATTGTACAATACACATTTTTCAACTTGCCAATATTCCTTTATCTTCCAAAAATTTGTTTATAATTATCATTTCCTAGTTTTGGAAGTTGAATAATCACCTTTGCATTTTGAGTGTCTATTTGGATACCCTCTCAATCATTTTTCTTAAAATCACAAGTTTAGCACCGTTTAAAGCTTTCTTTTGATTTCTAGTGTTTTTGGAGTACTGTGCTTTGTATTTAGACATTTTGTGTGCATGATAGACCCACATTTGACCCCAAAATTGAGTTTTCTAGCATCTTGGGATGAAAATACATGATAAGGACAACAACATAATTGGGATAACATATCACACAAACATTTGTGACATGATAACATCTAGGATAGTGTACTACTCAACTTGATTACCAAGTACATTTTGAGCTCCTTTTCTTTTCCTTTCTTTGCTAGAATAGGAACAAAAAAAAAATTCATTAGATTTTGATAAGCATTTTTTACAACTCAAACACATTTAATGTAGAATAAAGTTGAGAATAGTTTAAATTTATTTTATGTGGAAACACAAACCTTTCATTTTCATCCAAAAATGAAAACAAAAAATCTTTCCTCAAATTTTTTATAGCATTGCCTTGAACCTCATTCCATAGTCATAAAGGAGAAAAATGTCAGCCTTTGATTGAATTCACATACATATTTCTATTCTCCTCATATCTTTCATATGGACATGTCATCTTTTCTCACATCACTTTCTAAATTTTCTCAAAAAGTACAAGATAATGATACTTCGATCTAGGCATGTGATAGCAACTTAGATCTTCACGTTATATTTTATGCTCTTGAACTCTCTACTAAAACCCTATTTTGGTAGACGATGAGATTATCAATCATTTTCTTAATATTACCTTGCCTAATATTCATTTTGATTCCCTCCCCAATGGTGATAAGGCATTGTCAAATGTTGATTCTCGTCTCCTATTGGATGATACTCTTTCAAATCCTTCTTCTACATGTTCTATTCCTAATGCAATAACCCTCCTTGTTAACATGTGTTTTGTGACTAATTTATTGCACATGCTATGGCGATGCTTAATAAATCCATCCACATTAAAGGCACACCTTCTTCAATTATTCTTCAAATTATTGTGTAGGATGTTTGATCCATTCCCATCTTCTCATCTAATTATTACTATTCGAGGTTTTTATAACGAGTCCAAAAAATATTCAATGCTAAATCCTCTTGCTTCATCCTTCCCTTCTCTTCTCTTGGGGTTACAACTATGGGTTCTTCTCTTACTCACTTTCATGTAGTAGGTCATACTTATAATACTTGGAGAAAAATCATAATAATCACATGCTTGCCTCTCTTACTCCATCAACTCTTATTCCTTTTCTTCTCATTAAGAACAAGGAGTATGATCTTATTGAGGAGTTTCAAGCTACTCAAGCTGAGATATCTCTTTGGAAATTAATTTAAACATCACCTTCTTGTTGTGATATGCTTTAAAAATATTTATTGAATATTATTGTTTCCTCTTCTTCTAAGCCACTTAAAAGTATCTGCTCTAATCAATTACATCCATTCTAATACAATTGGTACTACATTTATTCTATTTGAGCTTCCTTCTTGCGAGGTTCAACAATAGAATCTTCCTATTCTCATTATGGTTGGTATCAATGCGATAGGATTAAGCAAACCTTAATAAATAATGGTTCTAGCATCAATGTTTGTAGGCTTTACTTTTGTTGGGAAAATGTGTCTCAACCTTGCAATTGCATAAGGTTTATTATTGATAGGTAAGCATGAGGGGGTTGTAGGGGGGTATCCCCTTGCAAGGGGTCTGGGGGCCATGCGCCCTGGCAGGGGCTTGGGCGTAGCGCCCTCAAAAGCCAAAATTTATGTATATTTTATTATTATAAATCTAGATCGTTCACCATTAGGTCTTTGATCTGACAGTTGATATTTTGATGGCTTGAATTGCCCTAGAAGACAACCCTATTTTATGATGGTGTTGCATTACAGCTGTGTATTGTGATGTATTTTGAGATTCTGATAGTGGTTGTGTTGCCTCTGGATGTCTATTTGGTGATACTCCTATGATAAGATTTCTCTACAAGTATTTCGTAATATTTGTGATTTTTGAATGATATACTGGGTGGATTTTGGAGTGTGGGGTTTTTCTCCCAAAAGGGTTTTCCCCTCATAAATCACTGTGTTGTGGTATGCATGATATTTATGCTTATTTATGTTTAAGTTTTTGTAACTATTATAAAGATATGTAAATTTTTGCATTATCCTCCTCTCAAGATTAGTGTAGGAAGTTGTTTCGCTACCTTAGCTTCCTTACATTTTTCTTAAATAAATCCACATGGATACTTCTCATCTTTCTCCTCTAACATTTCCATTAATGGTTTTGATAATGTTGGTTGAGATCCTTTGGGAACTATTAATTTAGCTATATAATTATGACTTGTCATCCTCCTTATTGTGGTCCATGTCATGCCAAGGAACCTTTATTATAATCTTCTTCTTGGTAGAACATGGGTTCATGTGATGGGGGTATTCCCCTCTTATATCCATTTGTCCACGACTTTCATGTGTGGAGGCAAGGCTTTTACAATCAAAGATGACATTGACCCATTTCAATATTGTTAGATTGTCAACATCGGTTTTTACATTCAATCTACTATAGTGGTCCTTTCTATTTTAGTCATAATGGAGACACCATTGATATCTCTTGTTGCTAACTCTACATTATTTCTAGATCATTCTTCTTCTAATGCATGCCTTGGTAATGACTAGGGTTCCTAAGGCTTCATCCCTTCTCACATGTTGAATAAGGTGGACCTTGCTCACTTTGACATCTATATATGGAGCAAGGACTCACATTATTATGGTGTATCACTCCTTTTATCAATCCTGCTACTTCTCCAAAATGTAAATATACATCTCATTTTGACAAGGCTTGTGATTTGAATCATCCTCTTTTTGATTTGGAAAGATTTAGGGTTTGGATTTAATATTCTTTTTGAACATGGCTATAATGGAAATGGTCTTGGGTGCATGGTGAAATAAGTTAAGGTCCTCGTGGAACCTACACCAGAATTTTCTACTATAGGTTTAGGTTACCAACCTTCTCCTTTGTCTACATCTCCTCCTCCACCAGTCAATGTATCTATTACATTTCTAATATGGATTAGACCTTTCCATCTACTAGGAAGAGTTCATTCCTCCACTATCTACTTTTTTCAAACCATTCAAAATGTTCAATATTTTTTCATTGCTTCCAAAAAAGAAGAAAAATCCTAAACATAGCTTTCTCATTTTGTTGAAAATTTTATACATATGCTACTAAAATCCCACTTGATCACTCTCTCTCCTCCACACAAAAGAAGTTCCCTAAACATAGCCAATCAACACTTCCCACCTTGACCAATGTTGATCCTTACAAGATAAAATATAAAATCTCATTGATAAAATTGCCATCATGATTCCTTCTAGCGATGCACTCCTTTTCTTTACATGATATGAGACATAAAGGATTGGTTCATCCTTCATTATAAGAATTAATATTCTTACTTATTATAACACATTTATTATGATTGAGATTGCCTACGCCCTAATATGAGAACCACCTCTATCATTAAAATTGAGCTTCCATTGTTATGACATTAATATTACATTTGTCATGCCACGTTGAGATTACCTCTTAAATTTTGATCACTAATTCATGATATGAGACTACCTCTATCTTGATCTCTTCTATTTCCTCATGTGGTCGTTAGGCCTCTCTTCATTTGTTTTGTTGTTACCCACTATGTGACACATGCATCTTGTCATACTATGGGGGCACAATTTTAGGTGCAACCATAATCTACATTCTTTGGTAACTCAATTATATTTGTTGTCCTTGCCTACATTATAGGGGGCATGCAAATATTTTTATAGGGGCGCACATTCTTTCTATGGATCACTTTCTTGTTTCTTCCCTAACACATCACCTTAAAATATTATACATACAAATATTTTAAGAGGGAGATGACATATATTCTACTCAACTACAAATGCACATAGTCAACATTAGTACCTTGTGGTCCCAAGTATAAATAATTTCTTGGATTTGAGCACCCTTATTATAATTTCCTAGTAATAGAGCACACTAGTCCATGTAATCCTTGGTATTGTATTTACATATGAGTCACCTACAATAGGGTACACTATTGCTTGTGACTTATTGGCAGGGTAAGTGGTGGAACAAAGGTTTTGAACAAAAAAATATTATTGCATACCACCACAAAGAGGATGTGGAGCACAAGGATGACTAGGCCTCACAAGAAAAGATGTATTTTGTAAGGGACACATACAAAACCAAATATATATGTATAGATAATAAGTAAGACGTATTAAGTAAGAGATAAAATATGAGAATGTAATAAAAGATATAATGTACAAATGATGTAAGAGTATATATATTAGATATTTGAAAATACTTTGTGCAATATGTTATGTACTATTTGATAAGTACTTGTACACAATTCATGTTGACGACTTAAAATAGATATGGCATTATAATTCAAAATATGATCCTTCTATTATTGGTGTCATTGGGATATATACACAACTCATACAAAATATATGGGGCTCAAAAATCTAGTTTTTGACCCCCACTTTTCTTGCTAACATTGGTCCTATTGTTGGGACCCTAGTTAGGCAATAAAGAATATACCAAAAATTAAAACCAAATTTGTGGATTCAAATAAGGATATCAAAGGAATCCAAGAATATTTTCTTATAATCTACAACAAAATTCCCTAGGACGTGTCAACCTTGTGAGAGGGGGTTAAGCATCCAAGGGAGAAAATGAAGAGGGGATCTCCAAAGGGGATCCTTGGAAAGATGTTACCAAACAAAGTAGACATACAATAACTACCATGGGGTGAAATAAAGGAGTAATATAATACCAAATTATTAATACCTATGGCTAAAAGAGATAATAAGAAACTAAGAGAAGTTAGGGAAGAAATTAAGTTGACAAGTAAGTTGAACATGGCAAGAAAAAGTAGGGAAGAAAGGAGGTGAAAAAATAACACATAAAGACAAGAGAGATATCATAGAAGAATGAAAAATATGGAAAATAGGTACATGAGCATGACAAGGTGGGTGTTGCTAGTGTGCTACTAAAAAGATAGAAGAAAGAAAAACCAAAGGAGGTAGAAGTTTGGGAAACTCTTGATCAAATAACAAGCCATTTGCACAAAGAAAATAAAATATTAACATATTTCGAGGGAAGTTAGAGATTTATGGGGTATCAAGGAAAAAAATAGAAGAAATCTATGGAAGCATTCAGGATCCAACATTATTGTATTGGATTAAATCACTATTAATAAAACTGGATTTATCTATATCATAATAAAGTTGGATGAATTTTTTATGGAATTCCTTAAGACCCGCGAGAAAATACTATGCATCAATGAAGATTATCTTGAAATAATAGTTAATAAGAGTTCAAGAAAACTAAGTAGAGAAGAAATAGAGGAAGGGAATAAAATCTTATTCAATCTAGGGAAAGAATTATCAACAATAACAAATAAAATATCATTAATAAATGAAAGGTATCACCAAAAACCAAATGTCACTTTGAAGAGCCACACACCCTAGAATAGGACCCATCCCCATGCCATATAAAACAAGAAGGAATTTCATTACAAGAAGAACTAAAAGAAGAAAAGGGAGATCTACAAAATAAATTCATACTAGATAGTGACGAAATATTGGGGAAGGAATATTTTGAAATTATGTTAGCAATAGATAAAGGAAGAAAAAATAAACCTACAATGCAAAGGAGTTCTAAAAAGAACAAAGGATAAAGAAAGGGGAAGTTAAAGAAACCATGGATTCTCAAATCAAGCTCCCAATTTCTCAAAAAAGATACTATAGAGGTTAAGGATAATATATTCATACTAGAATCCCTCTAGTAAAGAAAGGGAATTTACAGAGACTAGATTAAACTATATGACTTTGTTGTAACTTTATAAAAGGATACCTTTGAATGGTATATGAAGAGTTATCCAAAACATGAGAATGAATGGGAGGAAGTAAGGAAACCATTTTTGATTAATTTTGAGACTTCGAAAGTTCCAAAAAAAAGTGTAAGTAAGATGAGGGACTTGGTACAAAAATAAGGAGGAACTATAAACAAATATGACAAGCAATTTAAGGAGGTCTCCTAGAAACTAACGTAACCATTGACAAAGAAGAAAAAATTAGAATGGTTTATCTCCATATTATATAGGGAAACTAGAGAATTCCTAGATGGAATAAAATTTGACACATACTTTGATGTGTTAACCTTGGCCTACCACATAGAGGCACAAACATGGAGAATAAGACATAAATAAAAATTGTTGAAAGAATGAAGAAGGTTGTCATTGATGTCAACATTACATGACCAGCCCAATGTGAATCCCTCTCTGGCCAGTCTAAGGGCCCTAAAAGGAAAACCCCTCTGGTAAACACCAAAACCCTTAAGCCTAAACTTATTGCCAAAAAAAAGGGTGGTGTGGGGATCGCTCGGTCGAAAGCGGCGGCTAGGCTTTGCGAGCTCAAAACTACTTCCCACAAGATAGACAACAAACTTGCTGCAAAAAGAAAAGTAAAGGAAGAGGGTAAATGCTAGGTGGAGCTGCCAACCATGGACAATGAAGGGAAGAACAATGTGGGTAAATACTGTAAGGGGGACACCGTTGTGGCTGCTACTGTGGATACGGGGTTGGAGAACACCAACATCAGGAGATCCCATAGATTGGTGAAAAATAGTAAGAAAGTGCCAATGAATGACATTTCTAGTGACGAGGAGTAGTCTGATAGTAAAGGAAAGAGAAAGGAGGAAGATACGGAGGAGGAGGAATTTGTGGAAGGACCTAGTCACTTTTTTGAGCTCAACAAGATGCTCAAGGAGGATTTGATGACCCAGTCCTCAAACCCTCAGGCTATGGAGGAAGATAATGCTAAGACTGTGGACAATGTGGATGATCATAGCATGCTGCTAGAGCGGATGGAAAAACTTGAAAGGAAGTTCGCTGGGTTGACTAAGTTCACTGTCAAAAAGATCCACCATGCTGTTGGTACCCTTTTTTCTATGCTCAAGAAATAAATTGACAAGAAGACTATGGAGGAGGGCCCCAATTGGGTTGGGGAGGATTTTATTAACCTCCTCTCTCAAAAATGGGAGGGTTCTAGTTAGTTTGTTGCTTCTGTGTCCTATTTTGTTTGGGTTGTTGGTAGTTGGTCTACTGTTTCTGTGTTTTGTTTTTTGTTGGTCTCTATTTTAATGCTCTGGACCTAATCGTTTTTGGCCCTTTGGGCTCATTGTGTAAAGGGTAAAATGCCTTGTAAATGTTGCTTAATATATCAAAAACATTACATGATGAATGTAAACATTGTATCAAGGATGATTGCATAAGAGACTTTTTTGCAAGAGGGTTTGATTTGCACATAGAAATAGTTAAGTATTTTTGCTAAGTGTCTACACCAACAAATTCAATACATAGCTTTGATATTTTGGTCCCAATTCATTCAAACTTGGAGATTTACTTCTATGGTTCTAATATTTTGTTTATGGATGTAATTAGGTCCTTCATTCAAAATTTCACTTGATTTGGATAAGTGGTTTATAAATTGCAAGTAATAAAAAAATGATATGTAAGGTTCATATAGTTTCCTGTGTAATGGGTATAACTTATCAGGTCCACACTCCTCTACGGATTTGGGTTAGACCTTGCAGTTTGGGGAAAATATTAACAAGTGTCAAAGGATTGTGTTTTCCAGATGGCGTGACATTTTGAGGTCCATATGTCCTATGGTGATGAAAAATTGGAGTATCTTGCTTTTAGGTCCTATGCTTGACCGACCTAATGTATGCAAATGGTTGCAGTGATTAAATATGTAATGTGAATGTAAGAGGGAGCTATTATATGTCCACACTGACCTATATTATGCTTTGCACATGATTTTGAGTGCGAAGGGATTTTGATTTGAATTAGGTGCCGACAAGGCATGTTTTGTATGTTTGCAATGAATTTTGATATATATACAAGGTATTTTTGAGATTGTAGAGATCGAATTTGAGTGTGTACATGATTTGAATACAAGAAGTGATGAAAAAATAAGCAGAATTGAGCGAATGAGTTGTGAAAGTTGAGAAGAGGTGTGTGAATGTAAATTAGAGCATAGATTTATGATCTAAGTTGAATGAAGAGTATTAAGAAAGTGTTTTGAGCTTCAAAGGAACTGAATCCAACATATGGTAGATGCATTTTGTTTTAGCTCAAATCATAGTTGTGTAGCCACAAACCTTCTTTCTCTCTTTCTTTTCTCAGTGAGCAGTGTGTTCACTTGGACAATGACTCCAACTAGAAGTGAGCCTTTCTATAATATCTTATAACTGGTTATAATATATTGTGCGCTAATCCTCACCATGGTTTTTCCCATTTTGGGTTTTCCATGTAAAAATCCTGGTGTTCATGTGTTATGTGATGTTGAGGATGTTTTCATGCTTTCATTCCTTATAATAGTTAAACATGCTTTGATAATTGGATGGCTAATGTTTGAATGGTTCAATAGAATACTGATTCAACCCCATCTCAGTATTAGAAGTGTTCAACAATTGGTATCAGAGCTTGGATCCCTAGAAGAAGCTTGACCACTTTGGGAAGATCTTGGAGTTTGAACACATGACTGATAAATTTTTTCCTATTACTCTGGAATAGATTCCAACTATTGAATACATAAAAGAAGATTGCATACTTGAAAAAGATGGAGAACTCAAGGTTTATCTTGAAGATCTTGACAATGCTGAAGGTGAAAAAATAGATATGAAGGAAAATATTGAAGAAGCAAATGAATGCATCATAAAATTGAGAGAGAAAATCAAGAAGTTCAGAGAAAGGCATAAGGAAGTCAATGAACAATTGAAGAAAGCAAATGAAGACATCACCAAATTGAAAGTGCAAGTGGATGAAAAGAAAAGAATTGAGGAATGCTTGAATGCAATGGTAAAATGAAAATTTGATGAATGCATGAGGCTTGAACAAGAAGTGGTAAATATGAGATCAGATCTGGAGAAAGCAAGAAGTCATGAAGATAAATTAAAGACATGTTCTAAAATGCTTGATGTTGATTGCAAGTCAGAAAGCATTCAAAGACAAATATGGTTTGGGACTTGAAAAAGGTGAAAGCTCAAAAGAAGATTAGAGACCTAATACAAAGAAGATCAATGAACCAGAGAAGACTGAAGACAAGAAGAACATTGGAAAGATTTGGAATCAAAAAAACAATACTAGAAGACCCCCTATTAGACAACCAAATGCTCAAAGGTACCAATATTTCAATGGTATTTATTATTTTTTCAATAAATTTTGACATAGAGCAATGGAATGCAGAAGCAAAATGAATTAGAATGTTCTAATCTTTATTGGTCAATGCTTTACATGCAAGAAATTTGGATATAGAGTAAATGAATTTAGGAGTCAAGTGATGAATGCATATAACAATGGTAGAATAATTCAAGCTTTTAATGGTTATTGTTATACATGATATGGATTTGGACACAAGGCTAATCAGTAAAGATCTAGGATGAATGGAAGGAATGTTGTTAAAAAGAATGTTGTGTCACAATTGCAATAGACTTGGACATATTGCTAAATTTTGTAGAAGAAAAAACACAAGGAAGGATAATCTAGCAAAGAGAAATGAACCAGTCAAGAAGATTGATCTAATTGAAGTAAAGAAGGAAATGGAAAAGATCTGGAGAAAGAAAGAGGAGACTGAGAACAAGGAAGAATCAAAGACTACAAATGGATCTGTGCCCTCATCTGATGTAGATGATTCCTCGAAGAATTGAACCTAAGCATTGGATTAGGGGGAACAATAATAAATAATCAAACACCCCTTGATCGATATAAGGTGCCAGTGCTTGGCACAAAGATATGTAACAAAGGTGAATAGTTTTTATCTTTTGGAGAAGACACCAAAAGAATATGCAATTGTAGAGATTTATGGAGCGATTTAGGGTTTATTGTTGCACAAAGAAGAGTTTTACCAAATTTATTGTTTGTAACATTAAATGTGAATTAGGGTAGATCGAAGGGTTATACGTATCCACAGTTGATTTAATTCACTTTTAAGCATTTGGAGCAAGTAGAGCGAGTTGGAGAAAATTCAAAAGTCCAAAGGAAATTTGTGAAGTAGAGCATTGAAACCCTAGTTCTGACTAAGCAAGAAAAAGGTATTTACCATTTTCTGCATGCCAATAGATTTTTTTTCGAGCATTTATATTCGATAAGAGATGGAAACACCTACTGTGGTGAATTTTAGTGAGAAGCCTCGACCAAAGTTTAAGAAATTCCCCATGAAAGTGTTTGAGAATGACCCGCTCAAAGCCTTTTCAAGCATTCCATACAAGGTTCTACCTATAGAAGATATTAGGGCATATATCAATGAGAAATTGGAGGAATATAACCACATGAGATTTACCAACCTATGGACAAACCAATTACTCAAAGATGATTTCCAAATTAAACCAAAGTATGAAAAGATAGTGAAGAAGAAACTAGACGTCCAGTAATGGTTTCCAAGTTTATGGTATAATGACGACACAAGTTTATGAGAATGACATTAAGTAGATTGCATGATAAGTTCATATGGACAGGCATGCCTGGATCAATAACTAAAGAAGTTATAAGAGAGGTTACTGGAATTTGTGCCTTCAGACCTGTACTAGTATTAAAATTTTCCAAGAACAAGGATGCGATTGAATTGACTGGAGCCACATTCAATCAAAGAGCTCTCACTGTAAACACTATCCAGAACCCTGTAGTGAGATATGCAACTATGGTCATAGGTTATAATGTATACTACACAAACAAAGAGAATTATATGTCAACCACAAAAATTAATGTAGCCTATGAGATGGTGGAGAAAGGAAAGGATTATGACTTGTGTGAATTTCTTAAGCAAAAGCTCTTTGAGAACTTGAAGCAAACCAAAGAGAAGAAATACCCCTTCAAGTTTGGTTCCTTGGTTGTTTTTTGCTAATTTACTTTTTGAGGGAGCTTCCAAGAAGAAACAATGTTATATGGGATAAGAGTAGGCAAGTATTCCACTAAATCTATAATAGTTGGATTATAGATTTACTAGTAGTAATGTAACAACCTATAATGTCGCAAAATTGCACCTAAAGACAATTCCACATTTTTGCACTTTTTCCTAGCATTTATGACACCTTAGAGCATTAATGACAAAAATCCCATGAGTCGGAATTCCATGATTCTGAGTCCACATGGACTTGTGGTAGAGCGACAGAAGCTTGGCAACATGTTTCCCAAAAATCTAGGCTTTGGACACCAGCATGACGTACGGGCGTCTGCGCGATGCGCTAGTGTCCTGGCAATTTTTCGAGTTTGAAACAGGGATTTTGGAATCTTGAATCTCTTGACACATGTCCTAGCAGTCCAATTTCAGATGTAACGACTCTTTCTTTCCCTTACATGCATCAAAAACCCCTTCTTTTCTCTCATTTGGGGTTGGAAGTCATTCATTCAAGTTGTCTTAACATTTTGCTCCATCTTGGAGTCCTCATCATCTTTGATAGCAACACTTTGACAAGCAAAGCCATGCCAGACTAAGGTCCTTCCAACAGTGAAAAATCTCAAGCAATCACTCAATGGTGTGTCTGGGTGCTCTAGAGAGGGTCTAGGCCCTTGGGTAACACTATCTCTCTCTCACTTTTATTTCCTACTTGTTTGTTACTACTTTGTGGTGCGGATTCTACTCTTGAAGCAATTTTTGCTTTCACCACATGCTTTATTTAATTCGTTAGCATTCCTTTCCAACTTGGTTGTCCATGGAGGTAGGAAAAGAAAAATGGGGGTCTGACTAAGGTAGACCCCTATATAGCCCCAAAATTTTCCCCTCTTTCTTCTGTGTGTATATTGCGAAGCGAAGCTTGGAGTGAAGACTTGAACATCCGGTAAAAAGGTGAACTTTCTCCAAGTCCTCTTGTGTTTGTTTCAGTTTCTGACTTCCTATTTTGTTATTTAGTTCAGTACATCCTAGGTCTGAGCTTGGAAGTGAAACTTGGTTCTGCCTGCTTGAAATCCTAAGCCCTATGTTGCTTAGGATGCTAGCGCATATTTTAGATGACAATTCGTCGCGCTGGCATCCTGAAATTGTGCTTTCTTCCTTTGACCGAGAGATTACACATCTAAGGTAGGAATCTCAGGGTTTCACTCTCTCAAGACCCAAAGTTTTTTCCTTTGAAATATAATTTGGGTGTATCTCTTTATTGTTTTGTTAGTTTTCTTATGCTAAGGTGTATAAGGGAAATTCATTCCTTGGTGATCTCTCGAGAACAAAGAGACCCGTGAGCAGTGAATCCATCTTCTATCACATTTTGGTGAACCCGACATGAACACGTCAAATCTATTTTCACGATGTTGCAATTTTATGGCAATCCCTTCTCTGAGGAAAATTTTGATATGTTGGAAGACACTCTAGGTGGATTCTTGGAAGCACTCTCCTCTACTTGTAAATATTTCAAACAAACTCCCTCTTCGCAAGCTAAGAAGTCAGTAAATGTGGTTGTGGTCTCTGTGGCTCCTTTGAGCCCTAAGAAACCCATCATTTATGCGACTCCGACCGACCTGTCCTCTAGGGAGAATTATTCTATGGGATGTCGTGTCGTAGTGATTCATCGAACTTATACTCGAGGTTCATGAAAGCTACAGACTATACTTCCTATAATGTTGTTGGCCACACATATAATACAAGGAGAAATAAATAGAACTTGGATTAACAACCTTCTGTTCCTACATCACAACCCACTCAAGTGCCTTCTTCTTTACCACCTTCTCAACCAAGCCTTCCTTCAGCACCTAAACCTAGGACTAAAGCACCAGGTGATTATGATCTTGTTGAGCAACTTCGTGTTACTCCAACTAAGATCTCACTTTGGGAATTGCTTCAAACCGCTCCAGTTTACCAAGAGATTCTTTAGGAAGCTTTATAAAAGATTCTCTTTCTTTCCTCCATCAGGCCTATGGATGTTAATGCATTGTTGGCACATATTTGAGTGGATTCACTGAATATTAAGTTCCATTCACAAGAACTCTCACCTCCAGATGTGTAGAAGCAAGCAAATCCCTTGATGATTATAATTAATGTTAATAATATTGGTATTAGGCGTACCCTTATTGACATCGGTTCTACTCTCAATGTTTATGGTATCAACCTATTACCTAAGATTAAGGTTGATTCATCTTCTTTAGCGGCTTCTTCTTTGTATATTCATGGGTTTGATAATGTTGGACGCCAAGCTCTAGGTACAATAATACTACCTTTGCAGCTAGGTCTTGTTACCTTACCTACGTTGGTTTATGTGATGCTTGGCCCACTACCATACAGTCTTCTCTTGGGGAGACCTTGGATTCATGCTATGGGTGTTGTGACCTCTACCTTACATCATTCCTTAAAGTTCATCACAAATAATCAGGTGGTTACAGTTAAAGAGGATCCAACATTTGTTCACCTTTGTGAACTAGCGGCTGTTGATCGTGCTTCAGTCGTATCTACTCTTAAGAATTATAATCCATCCTTAACCACTGATGCTATGGAATGTTCCTCATTGATACCCTCTATGGAGGTCATCCCTAGAGTAAGTGTCATTAGAGATGAACCACCTAAAGCAGAAGAGCTTAAGTCTCCCCCATATTCTCCTCCTTCCTCTCAATTGAATTCCTTCCTTGGTGATGATCGGGGCTCCTTGGAGTTCTCCAAGTTCTTTATTGTAGAATATAAGGTGGATCCATCTTGCATACAACTTACTGATACTTCTGGCACAAAGTTGGACAACACTCCCACTGGGGAAGAGAAGTGTGACCTTGTTCAGGAGGCCACTCCTTCCTCTGCTGAGGAGAGCAATCCCTCTCCTGCAAAAGAGGTTAATGTTTGCGAACCTAGTAAAGAAGGTGAAAGTACTCCTGTAGAGACATTCGATATCCACTGGTGGAATGAAATGCTCTACATAGAGCTGCCACCTCCCGAAGTTTTGCAAACTCATTATGGGTTTGGATATGAAGTCGCCTCTTGATATGGCTATGGGTAGAAAGGCCTAGGGTGTATCGAACAAGGAATCCAAGTCCCTATCTAGTTTAAGCCACGACAGTGCTATCTGGGTTTGGGATTCTCTATTGAACAGTCTAAACAAAAACCTTGGTGGAGTATTAACATGATTTTCGTTGAGCCGTTGAGCTTGGTTCATCCTGAATTAATAGAGGAGGAGCAGGCTGAGAATATTCCTTTAGATGTCTTCTCTTCAGATAAATCACTGGAGGAATTCTTGGGTTCCTACTCTCCACTTCCTTCTTTTCATCACAAGAAATAATTCCCGTATCACCTGCATAAATAGACATACTTTGGGGAGTCTTTCGTGAGTATTGATGATGAAGATACTCTATATAATGTTAGTGATGATGTTTTGATATCCCATCCTAAAAATTGCAGCTCTCTCCTTCAAGGAGATGCTACTGAAGTCTCTATGGACCTTAAGTCCTCAGAAAAAATAATCAAGATTGGGAAGTGTCTCTCTTCGAAAGGAGTGGATGAACATTTCGATCTCCTAGTCTCTCATCTTGATATATTTTCTTGGACATATGAGGATATGCTTAGTATTGATGAGTCTATAGTGGTTCACAATATCTTCCTATGTCCTGACGCCAAGCTAGTCAAGCAAAAAATCCAAAAGATCAATCCCAAGGTGGCTTTGATGGTCAAGACTAAGATAGATAAGCTTTTGAAAGCATGCTTTATCCATTCGATTGACTAATCCCCTTGGATTTCGAATATGGTTGTTGTTAGTAAGCATGACAATCGTATTCGTATATGTATTGAATTTTGAGATCTTAACAAGGCCTCTCTTAAGGATGGTTTTCGATTGCCTAATATAGATATGATTAAGGACTCGACTACAAACCATGTGTTATCTTTTATGGATGGATTCTCGGGTTACAATCAAATCTATATTAACCCAGAGGATCAGTACAAGACAACCTTCATTACCCCTTGGGGTACTTTCTATTATGTGGTCATGCCCTTTGGGTCAAAGAATGCGGGAGCATCTTATCAACGGGTGATGATCTTGATATTTCACAATTTTATTCATAAGATCTTAGAAGACTAGGTTGATGACATCTTGGCAAAATCAATAACCCGCCAAGATCATGTCAAAAAAATTTGTCTTATCTTTGAAAGGCTTTGACTCTATAAGATGAGACTTAATCCCCACAAGTGCGTTTTCGACATGGATGCTGATAAGATTTTGGGGTTCATAGTTTCTAACTGAGGAATCGAGGTTGACATAAAAAAAATTGATGCCATTTTTAACATGCCTCCACCTAGAAATACTACTGAGTTACAAAGTTTGCAAGGGAAGATTTAGGAAATTCATAGATTTATATCTCAATTGGCTGATTGTACCCTTCCTTTCACCTGT
This sequence comes from Sequoiadendron giganteum, assembly GCA_007115665.2. NCBI lineage: Eukaryota > Viridiplantae > Streptophyta > Pinopsida > Cupressales > Cupressaceae > Sequoiadendron > Sequoiadendron giganteum. Next base: position 291,952,352 of record CM021107.1, read on the forward strand.
TTATTGAAAAAAGATGTTCCCGTCATATGGGACGAGGAGTGCTAGAAGGCTTTCAAGTTGATCAAATCCTATTTGGACAATCCTCTTGTATTAATGCCAACTATACAAGATAGACCCTTTTTCTTTACCTTGCCACATCACCGTATGCATTAGCATCTTTGTTGGCTCAATACGATGACACAAGGAAATACAGAGTGGTCTACTACATCATCTGCGTACTTTTTGATTATGAAACCCGTTATTCCTCCATGGAGAAATAATTCTTAGCTCTTGTCTTTGCTACAAAAAAGTTGAGACACTATCTTCTCCATGCCAAAACACATGTCATAGTAAAAATGAACCTCTTAAGGCATCTGTTCTCTAGTGTTGACCTTGCTGGAAGATTAGCGAGATGGGTCATGTTGCTCTCTAAGTTTGACATTAACTTAATTACTCAGAAGTCAATAAAGGGTCAAGTGGTTGCTGATCAATTGGAAGATGCTCCCTTATCTCATTCTTCTCGAGGTTAGATTTATTCCCTGATGAGAATATTCTCGTGGTAAATTACGACCTTGAATGGAAAATGTATTTCGATGGATTGAGGTGTTAGACTGGTTCCGAAGCGGGTGTAGTATTAATATCCCCCAAAGGTAAAATGGTCCCTATATCCTTTCGATTGGAATTTCCTTGCACTAATAACATCATTGAGTACGAAGCTCTTATTGCTAGCTTACATGCTGCGGTTGCATTAAAAATCAAGCATCTATGTATACTAGGTGATTCTAAGCTTGTTGTGAACCAAATTATGGGAACCTATCAAGCTAAGAAAATTTAGTGGTCTCAATACTGAGACCTTGCTTTGTCCTTGCTTAATCGATTCTCCTCTTTCACAACATAAAGTGTCCCTAGGAGGGAGAAAATACATTCTGATGCCATGAAAAGTGCCGCTTCCTTGGTACCTTTATAAGAGGATACAAAAGAATACCATTTCGTAGTTCAGATCCTATGAACCCCTGTGGTCTCTGATCAACCTGAATCCGAGACCCTTGTGTATTCTCATGTAGACTTGGGGGAATGGTTCTCTAGTATCTATAACTACTTAAAGACTGGAAACTTTCCTGACGATGCAATAAAAAATGATCGCACTCGTGTGCAAAAGCTTTCAACATGTTATGCCATTTTATCCAGTGTTCTTTATCAAAAATCCTATAACGGATTTCTTCTCAGATGTCTCACTAAAGTGGAAATACCCCTTGCCCTCAAGGAAGCCCATTTAGGCTCCAGGGGTGGACACTTTGGTGGTAGATCCTTGGTAAGAGTATTGGTACACATGGGGTACTATTGGAAAATAATGGAACAAGATTCTTTCGATTTTGTTAAGAAGTGCCTTCAATGTCAACAACACAGTCATCTTATTCACGCACTTGCCCAAGAGTTACAAAATCAAACCTCTCCTTAGCCATTCACAAAGTGGGGGTTGGATATTATTAGAAAAATATCACCTCCTTCTTTTAAGGGACATACCTTTATTATTACCGCTATGGATTACTTCACGAAAAGGGTTGAGGCTATCCCACTCCAATCCACAAACGCTAAAGCTATCTGTAGCTTTATTATGAATAACATTATTTCTCATTTTGGATTGCCCACTACACTTTTTTCTGATAATGGTGCACAATTTAAGAACAAGGAAGTAAAATAGTTCTCAGAGAAATTTCATATCCAACATAGATTTTCTATGCCATACTATCCACAATCTAATGGCCAAGCAGAAAAATCTAACAAGATTCTTGAGCTCATTCTTCACAAGACAATTAATAAGCATGGTAAGGATTGGCATATTCAATTAATGTACACCTTGTGGGCCTCTCTCCTGAGTATTCATACGGCAACGAGAACAATGCATTACAATATTGTGTATGGTGCCGAAGCTATCATGCCTTTAGAGTTGGAAATTCCTTCTTTACGGGTTTCCCTTAAAGGGTTAATTGACAAAAAAACCTACCGGGTTAATCATTTACATCAACTAGAGATGCTCGATGAGCACATATTATAGGCCCTCGATCATCTTAAAGCTTATCAATGATCGCTATCAAGATAATATAACCAAAATGTGCTTCCTAGGACCTTTAAGCTCAGAGACTTGGATCTTTATGAGAATCAGAGGAATGTAAACATGTCGTCTAATCAGAGAGGGAAGTTCATTCCTAACTAGTTAGGCCCTTACATTGTTGTTTCTATATATAGTTCATGTGCCTATAGATTATCATCTATGGATGAAACACCTTTAAAAGAGCTCGTTAATGCGATGCATCTTCGTCGATACTACGCATAGTGTTCAGTGTGTCATATATGTGGTGTTCTCTCTTTTAATGGTAGTAGGACTGCATGTATTGACATTATTCATTAACGCATTATGATTTTTTTTGTTTTATGATGTGACCATGTGTGTGTGTGTGTGTGAACAACATACATACATGTGTCTAGCTATGCTATGTATCCATACATCACATTACATATTTTAAGGAAATTAGATCATCATTATATTTAATCAACATACAACCATGTGTGTTCATTGAATCATATTAGAATCTAATGTAAACATACATCCATATGAACATATAGCATCCATATCATCAACATGTATCATAGATAAGAAGCATACAAATCAAAATTTGTAATGCCATGATGTCAAAACCGGTATGTATATATATGTGTGTGTATCAAATGTCATGTACATGTATTGGGCCACTACTGTAGAAATGAGTGGATACTAAATAAATGTCTATACAAATGATCTACAAAAAGTGTATATCTTTATTGCTGCAAAACTAATAAACAAAATGAGGAAGCCCTAAGGCTGTGACACGTGGCTCCCGGAGCCCTTTGGCTCTGGCGGCTGCTATTGTGGTCTAGGAGGCAGTTGTACGATGGTCATGGATTGAGATCAATGTGAGCATGATGCAAACATAACTACCTACATCCCTCTGATCTCTCCCTATAATAAGCATATGGTCATTCGTGCTTGAGTCAACTCCTACTGCAGCTGCTGAGCATCTGCCAAGATCACAGTTGTGGACTGCTTATTGAGGTCATCGATGTAGCTTTGAAGGGCGTCATACGCCTGCTCGGTGACATCAACCCTTGTCACTGCCACGTCTCACTCTGCAAGCACCGCATGTAGCTCCCCTGACAGCTGGTCATTTGACCCCTGAACAATGGTCACCTTCGTGGTCAACTATACAATCTCTACCTCGCGCTCGTCATATGCGAGCCTCAGATGTTCTCCTGACTCAAATATGTGGGCATGTCACCCTGTAGACGCTGACCAGTAAGCCTCGAGGATCATCCCCTGAATAGGCACATCATGGGTCACCTCTGAAATAAACTTAGCTATCAACCCAGTCCATCCCTATACATCCTCTGCAACCACAAAGGGAAAGAAAAAAATTAGTATCACGTGGCATATATGTATATAACCATAAATGAAAGAAACTAGAAATACAAAAACATAAGAAAGATGCTCAATATACTTGGGTCCTCTGGCTGCCATGTTGGGTCAGGGTGAGGAGCCACACTAGGACCCATGGAATTGGCATCAGTAGCTGCTCCCGATGATGCCAAGGCCATCGAGGCTGTAACAGTAGGCGCTAGTGGTGTCGACGAGATAGGGGTAGCTATTGGGGGATCTGATCTCCTCTGTCACCTCGACCTTTGAGGTGTTGCCTCCTCCTCCTTGGTAGCCTGCTGCCATCCTCTCCATCTACCTTGTGGGGGAGGGGGTGGCAATTCCTCCTATGGAGCAAGGTCCCCTCTAGGAGCACCCTCGCCAAACATAGGTGAAGGATAGCCCCTCTCTCACGGCCGTGTGAAATTTGTAGCAACCCCGACATTATCTTTCGGCGCTATGGGCAATAGATCATGGTTGGGATCATCATCATTAGAAGGGAAAAAATCGGTGATGGTGGGGTGGGGGTGATCCTCGAGTCTCGCTGCACTCCTATAGGCCCTAGTATATGTGGGCACATCTAGTGGAATCTTTTGTACACAACCACGTCACATGACCTGACTCTAGTAATATGGTACTATAACATAATCATGGCGATCTACTAAAAAGAGGTCCTACTATAGGTTCCTCAAGTACCTACCATAATCCAACCATCAGAAAAATTGATGGGGCCTCCATTGGACCCCATCTGCAGTAAGTGTATCAAATTGTAGCTGCCAAAACTGTGAATCACTGAACCTCTATTGGCCTATCATATCATACCAGTGGCCCATGGAGAGGTGATATGGCCATCACTAGGGAAAACCAACTAGCCTAGTGCACATGATATGGGAAAAGGGCCACACCTGCAAAAGTGTGCATGTAGTAAGGCTACAGTAATCATAGTGAACATACCAACCCAACTCCTGGTAGAGGTGCGTTAGCATGCTGCACCCCTAAGAAAAAACTATCTTGCACTCCACCATCTCTCTGATCATGTGGAAGAGGCCCTCGTGCTGGTGAAAGCCTCTCCCATCTATCGTGATCCAAAAAGCAATGTCCATGACCATCACCTGGTGCAATAGGAGTGCAGTGGTCCTCACGTGGTCGTACTAGTGTGTACAAATGTGTCTCATCCATCGTCTTTTCATCCTGATCAGTAGAGGAATCCCTCTATCTACTCTCATGCCGATCGAGTATTATCTAGGGCCACCAGTCGCCCGCAGATGAGTAGTCTGAGGATCTGATAGACATCCTCGAGTGTGATGGTCATCTCCAGAGAAGGTAACTAGAAAGATGACGTGGTGGCATCCCATCGTTCCATCAACGTTGTAAGCATCCACTCATGATAGCACATCTCTAGAATGGTGAACACATGCCAAAGACTAACTCGCTCTAGGTGTGTGATCTCGTTTGTTGTAAGATGATCCCTCTTCTCGTGAATGAGTTGGAAAGCTCACCCTCTCAGATGATCACGAATCTCTGGATACTCCTACAAAAGTAAAGAATTTTTTTCAATCAAAACATCTAGTTTCACTATGATTTTTTTTTAAGACCTATGTGCATTGCACATATGTCCACTCATTGCACATGCATCCTTGTTGGCCATGGATTCCTCAAGGACGTCAATGCATCCTTGAGAAACTAGCACAAATCATGGATGAGGGAGTAGAACAAATATGACAACACATATTTGGATGCAAGAACCGAAAAAAGATGCATGCACACCTCGCCGAATAAAAAAATATTAAAAAAGAGCTTAAATTCACAAAAAAAACATGGTTTAGCATCCTACCTGGTCCACCTCGTGACCCTCGCCGATGTCATCGCACAACTGCTCCAATCTAGGTGCCTCATACTCTCTCCTTCTCGACATTTTGTTGACTTTTCTCTCACAAAAGTCAACAATTTACTCGTAGTGAATAGTGAAAATGACCCTTCTAGGGGCCCACCTAGGTATATATAGGCCCCCGAGGGCCCATTTTTCCTAGTGCTTGTGGCTCCCCAGTTTCTCTTAAATTTACCCTAGCAAGCTGGGGGAAAACTCAGGAGGGGGCATATAGTCACCTCTTGACCATATTTTTCTTCCGATCAACGACTTTTTCTTGATCATTCTTCTCGCCATTGTAGCTTCTTCTAATTTTTGAAGCTGACCCAAAATTTGAGTTTTGCAGGTTATTTTCCATGCCTGTTTTGTTGTTGTTTTTTGAGCTCGGTTGCTAGGGGTACCTTGGGTACTGATTACCTCAAATTTGGTGGCCTATGAGGCCCCTTTCTTCTTGGCATGCAAATTCATAAAATTCAAAATCTAGGTGAAGTTTTTCTTCTTTACTTTATTGAGGCTGATTTTTTCTAAAATCGATCCCACTAAAGTGGGGGAAAAATGTAATGTCGCAAAATTGCACCTAAGGGCAATTCCACATTTTTGCACTTTTTCCTAGCATTTATGACACCATAGAGCATTAATGAAAAAAATCCCCTGAGTTAGAATTTTGTGATTCTAGCTCCATGCAAACTTGTGGCAGAGCAAGAAAAGCCTGACAACATGTTTCCTGAAAATCTAGGCTTTGGATGTTTGTACAACATGCAAACGTTTGTGTGGCGGGGTAGTGTCCTGACACTTTTTTGAGTTTGAAACAGGGAATCTGGAATCTTGACCCTCTCAACACATGTCCTAACAGTTAAATTTCAAACGTAACAGCTCTTTTCCACCCTTGAATCCATCAAAAACCCGTTCTTTGTTCTCATTTGGGGTTGAAAGCCATTCATTCAAGCTCTCTCTTTTGCTTCATCTTGGATTCCTCATCATCTTTGATAGAAACACTCTCACAAGCAAAGCCATGCCGAACTAAGGTCCTTCTAGCAACAACAACTCTCAAGCAAGAACTCAACGATGTGTCTGTGTGCTCTAGAGAGGGTCTAGGCCTGTGGGTAACACACACTCTCTCTCACTCACTTTTCTTTCCTACTTGTTTGTTACTACTTTATGGTGTGGGTTCTACTCCTGAAGTAGGTTTTTCTTTCACCACACGCTTTTTTTACTTCATTATCATTCCTTTCCAACTTGGTTGTCTGTGGAGGTGGGAATACCAAAATGAGGGTCTAACTTAGGTAGACCCCTATACAACCCCAACCTTTTCCCCTTGTTCTTCTGTGTGGAGATTGCGAAGCGAAGCTTGGAGTGAAGACCCGAACATCCAATAAAAATGTGAACTTTCTCCAAGTCCTCTTGTGTTTGTTTCAATTTTTGACTTCCTATTTGGTTATTTAGTTCAGTACGTCCTAGGTCCGAGCTTGGAAGTGAAACTTGGTTCCGCCCGCTTGAGCTCTCGAGCCCTCTGTTGCTTGCTATGTTGGTGTCTTGAAACCGCACTTTCATCCTTTGGCCGAGCACTCACACATATAAGGCAAGAATCTCGGGGTTTTACTCTCTCGGGACTGGAAGTGTTTTCCTTTGAAATATAATTTGGGTGTATCTCTTTATTGTTTTGTTAGTTTACTTATACTGAGGTGTATAACGGCAGTTCATTCCCTAGATATCTCTCAAGAATAGAGAGACCCATGAGCAGAGAATCCCTCTTATATCACACAACCCAACTTAGATAAAAGCACATGATGAAGCACTTATAGTACATGTAACAACCCAAGTTAGATAATCTCTAAAAAAAAAATTACTAGTAATTTTTTGACAATAGAACATATAACAACTATATAAGAACTATTATGCCATTACAATCTTATAAATAACACAACTATGCAACTATCAATAAAATAAAACTTCAACATCTTTGTTCAAACAAATGTAATAATGCTTACACCATTAAGGGTTTCTCACCATCCAACAATATTGGCATCATGAAGCCACATGGACTCTAGCCAAACCCCCGAGCAAGTAAAAGACTACCAATAAAACATAGATGTTAATTGATAATCTAAGAACAGTATCAATGGGTATGCAACCCTTTCTAGGGTCTAGCCTCCCTAGATAGTTCATCATTGATTGCTACCCACTTAGGCAACAACATACATATTTCTTTAAAAAGAACATATGATAGATGGAAACAACTAAGTCAACAGTCTCTCTAGCAAATAAATATCTAACAACATTCACAACCATGACTACAATGCGATCATTAACTGAACATGCTCAATAACTTGTTAATTATGCATTAATACCACCATGGAAAAAATATGACACTATCCTAACCTTTAGATGATAACTTATTCCATAACCAAAATAAATGATCAATCATAAGAATTATGTATTCACCTCTCCGCTCGAGAAATGTCCTACATAGCTGTACAGTCATTAGTACCTCATAATATATCTGGGCTAATATCTCCTTTGATCAGATTCTATTAATACTTATAACTATCAATCTCTCATAGTTTCCTGCATTCGCTATGACTATAATAATAATAGAATGATGAAACATTACTTAGTATTTGATTCAAGTGAAGAAGAGAAAGATGACAAAAGAATGTAATATCTACTTACCTATATAATGTGTAAGAAAATTACCTTTTGTAAATGCTAAATCGACTTGTGTGTTGAATTTTCAGATAAACCACTCGTATGGGCCTTGATTGAAGATAATGATGTCTGACCTTCTTGAGTTACTTGTCTCATTTTAAACTTCATTCTCAAAATATTATCTTTAGACTTTTGTTCATAGTAACAATCTTAAGACCAATTCAATTTCCCTATCTAGAATTCAAGATACATATAACATGATAACTATATAATAGAACTTTTAAGATAATATACAGGATCACAATGTACTACAAGTATAAAAGTAGTCACATTAATTACTAAATTATCCCACAGCCTTAACATGGCCATCATATGAAAGAAATATAAATAGCTTATATCATATTTGTATTAGCTCACATATATTCAAGAATCGAAAGTAACAAATGAATAGATGCCCTTATCAACAAGTTATTCCAAAATTATTCTAACATGAACTTACAAATACATAAAAATAACCATCCAATATCACCTTCGGAAGCAAATGCACTTAAAAGCTACATGAGTTCTTAATCCTTGAAATTCTGGCATGAGTTATCCTTTGAAAGGAAACCCCATTCCAAACAATTATATATTTAGCAATTATTTTCACTTGATGTTAAATCAGTCTAGTTCACAAATTACAATTCAGTCTTGACACTAACTTTACTTGAAGTCCTTAAACCTAGGCCTAATTGATCCATTCAAGGATCTGAGAATTTTTAGCCACTTGCGAGCTCATGTGGCTACTTATGATGTTATGAGGATAATCTATGAAAAGATAATCGGTTTTAAGCTATAGATTTAATGCTACCAACCATTTATAATTGATCTATAACATAATTATGGAAAATCTACATATTTTAATCATAGGCCATTTAATTACATCTAAAAGAATTTAGTAGGTTGACTAAGTAATATTAATGGGGTGCTAATTGGTGGGAGGAATCAGTGGTTCAAGGTAGTCGCTTGAGCTAATCTTATGCAGTAAGAGTGATGATTTAATAGGTGAATGCTATAATCTAAATTCCCATACCGAATTCATATGTTCGACAAGGATGATAAAATTTTGAATTTCAATGAATTTGACAAGAGATCTATAGGTATCTATAATGTTTCATAATCTCATAATCATCTTTCTATTTGAGAAGTATTTATAAGTTCACTAAAAATAAATGGCGCCGAGATCAATATAAGGCATACTTGATTTTAGGAAGATAGATGTCCTTCCACTTGCTTCCCTCTAATTCCCTTACATGTTATGGCATAAATTGGATATATGAATTCGTGAATCTTCCTCTTATTTGCAATCTTTCTAAGATCATAATGAATCTTCTCTTGTGATCAACCAAAGATCCATGTCTCCACAATCTGTAAGATCCCCCTTCTCTCATAGTTGATACCCTATTTTAGTGTATACATATTTTGTTAATTTCTTATAACCCAACAACATATTAATTGCTCAATAAATTCATAGAATTAAATCTGATTTATAACAATTAACACATTGGGTTAATTAAAAGCTAATAACAACAGAAGCAAAAATAAAAAAATCCAATCACATATGCACAATGACACATAATTACCCAGGAAACCCCAGTGTGGGGAAAAACCTGCAAATGTTGGATCTTCTATTCAGCCTACAAAAAAACTTTCTCTTCGAAAATACAATACAAGTTTGCTACAACAATCTTACATATATAGAGCCCAACTACTTTACTTAGCGTGCAAGAAAATAAACTCTTTGGCTTTAAATCACACATAAAATCACTCTTGGTTTTATTCCAACCTCACAAACTAGAAAACATTCTATTAAAGAATAAAAAAAGTTGATGTTGCTGAAAATCCAACTCGAATTGCTTTAAAACAACTCCACATCCCACCTTTTGAGCTACAAAAATCAGCACTCCCTCTTAGTGAGGAAGGTGTTTTGTGCAACACCCAACTTATTCTTGAAGAATTCAAACCTACTCTTCATTAAGGCCTTGGTCAGAATATCTGCTATCTATTCATTCGTAGGAATGTACTAGAGCTTCACTATCCCCTTCTCCACACAATCTCTGATGAAGTGGTACTTGATCTCAATGTCCTTTGACTTGTCATGAAACAATGGATTCTTAGAGAGTTTGATACAACTTTGATTATCACAGTAAATGACTGTAGGATCTAGCTCTTTATCAAAGAGCCCAGCTAGAAGTTTTTGAAGCCAAATAGCCTCACATGTAGCCATACTGGCTGCCATATACTTGGCCTTCGTAGAAATCAATGCAACTGACTTCTATTTCTTGTTTTACCAAGAGACTGCTCCTGATCCCAAACTGAAACTACACCCTGAAGTGCTCTTCTAATCAGTTGTACTATCTACCCAATTTGCATTGGTAAATCCCTCGAGCTTCACTCCATCCTACTGAACATACTTCAACCCATAATGTACTGTGCCTTAGAGATATCTCAAAACATGCATCATAGCTATCTAGTGCACATGTTTAAATTCCACCATAAACTGACTAAGTGAGATCACTAAAAAACAAATATCTAGCCTGGTGTTGACTAGATACATAAGAGAGCCTATCAACTGTTGATATAAATTTGGGTCCACTACCTCTGATTTGGAAGCATCAATCTTCTTCTAGTTGGTCACAAGTGGCATGTAAATGGGATTACAGTTCTCCATCCTCAATTGCTTCAAGATGTCAAGTAAGTACTTCCCTTGTCCAATAAATATTTCTCCCTCTTTCTACCACAACTCCAATCCCAAAAATTAGTTCATCAACCCCAAGTCCTTCATCTCAAACTCTCCTATAAAATCCTTCTTGTAGTGTGCTATGAGCTCCACCGACCCTATGAGAAACAAGTCATCAACATTTAACACCAATATGAAAAGGTCACCCTTCACTTGAACATTGTATAGGTTTAGATCCGCCTCACTCTTGATGAAGCCCACACTCTACAAGTAACTATCAATATGCAAATACCACGCCCTGGGAGCCTACTTGAGTCTATACAGTGCTATTTTTAGCCTACATACATGAGAATACCTCCCATGTGATTCAAATCCTTTTGGTTGTTCTATGTAAATCTCTTCCTCAATCACTCCATTGAGGAAGGCCATCTTTACATCCATCTAGTGAATCCTCCAACCCATTTGTGCTTCTATAGAAATGATAGCTCTTATGGATGAGTACCTGGCTACTAGAGGGAAAGTTTCATCACAGTCAACTCCTTCCTTATGAGAAAACCCCTTAGCCACAAACTAGACTTTGAAATTTTCCACACAACCATCTGCAACATGATTAATCTTATACAACCATCTCAAGCCCACCACAAACTTATCTTATGGTTGTAGTACTACCTCCCACACACTATTCTTCATGATGGAAGAATACTCTTCTACCATGACATCTCTCCACACTCGGTGCTTGGATGCCTCCTGAAAGCTGGAAGGCTCTACTTCAATTAATTCACTCATAAGTGCCACATACTTAGAATAACGTCTAGGAGCCTTTCTCTGTTTGAATGAATCTTGTGGATCACCAACATATTCTTGGGCCTCTCTCAGTGTCTACTCAACTACCATGTTTCTCCTCTTCTCGGTAATAGGAATTTGAGATTGAGGAATTATTTGTTCGTCCTTCTTCTCGGCTTGCTTGCTCCGCTCTCTAGTTTGTGTGACTGAAGTTTGAGGAATTTGTTCTACCTCGACTATAGGTGACTGCTCCTCCTCATTCATCAAGTTGCTAGAGTTTTGAAGAGCCCTCTCTTCCTTGAACTTCACATCTCTATGAACCACTATTTTTGTGAGAGTAGGAATGTAAACCCGATAAGCCTTTGAAGTTTCACTGAACCGAACAAGGACACCCTTCTCTGTAGTAGTTTCCAACTTGGTTCTCTTCTCAATAGGAATGTTACAATACACAAGGCATCCAAAGATGCGAATGTGCCCCAAATATGGTTTCTTACTAGTGAATGTCTCTTCTAGAGTCAACTTTCCCAACACTTTGTGAGGGCTCCTATTCTACAAATACATAGATGTATTGCAATATTTTTCCCATAAGAACCAAGGAAGATCTTTCTCATGGAGCATTTCCTTGGCTGCTCCAACTATAGCCCTATTTTCCCATTCAACAACCCCATTTTGCTGAGGGTTGTATGAAACTATCAACTCTTTCTTGATACCTTGTTGAGCACATAAATATTTCTCGCCTCCATTATCTAACCTCAGTATCTTGATCTTCCTCCCTGCTTGGTTCTCCACGAGAGCCTTGAACTCTTTGAACCTACTGAAGACCTCATCTTTATTCTTCATGAAATATATCCACGTCTTCCTAGAGAAATCATCAATGAAAGTAACATAATACTCATATCCATTCAAGGATGTTGTTGACATGGGCCCACACACATATGAGTATACAAGATCCAAAATCCCTTCGGATCTAGTTTTGCTGCTTGGAAAATTGGTCTTGGCATATTTCCCAAGTGCATAGCCTTTGCACACCTCATGCTTTTCTATCTTCATCTTAGAAATCCAGTCACTATTTCCTTGAGAATATTAAGTGCTCCATGGTGAAGGTGAGCCATCCTCCGGTGCCACAATTCTCCTAGCCCGCTACAACTACTTATCAATGCATGTGTTGGCTCAAACTGTAATCGAAACAAGATGCCATGCTTGACTCCGATCACTTTTGCAACCTTGGAATCCTTGGGATGAATATAGGATTTTACCCTTTCAAAGGTCACGATGTAACCCTTGTCTTCCAAAGTAGAAACAAAGATTAAATTCTTTGTCATGACAAGGACATACAACACATCCTCCACCAACAAGGGTTTTCCAAAATACCTTTGAAACTTGACGGTGCCAATACCAGTTGCATGGTACTCGACATTGTCTCCGAGCTCAATATACAAATCTAGCTTCTTCTCCTCCAACTTGGTGAAGCATTCTATGACTCCTGTCATGTTGAAAGAATCCCCACTGCCAATATACCATACCCTGTTGGCAATTGAACTTGAGAGACAGGCAATGAGTGAAAACTCATTCTCAAATCGTAATGCAAACTCATCCACCTCTATTGTAGCAACAACTTGCTTCTTCTGCTTGTACTTATTTTTCTTATTCGTATATTGACTAGCATAATGACCCATATAATGGAATCAATTTTTTTTTTATCTTCTTCCCACTCTTGGAAGAAGAACCTTTCGTTTGCCCTTTATTAGACTTCTGTTTACCCTTGCTTGCAAGAGAAATATTTTCATCTTGAACCTTCTTCATCTGATGAGAACCTTCACAGATCTCCTCTTGAACAAAATCATCCCAAAGCCTCACCCAATCAAGTATCCGATCTTCATCAAGGCTATACGAACCAAATCATCTTCATCAATCATCTCTCCAACAATAACCAACTCATCCCTGACCTGTGTCAATTTGGACAAGTAAGAGGTCACACTATCGCCTTTGGAAATCTTGGTATTATGTAATTTGTCCTTGAGCATCATCTTACAACTCCAATAGTCACTCTGATAAAGTTTTGTGAGTGTATCCCGCATCTCCTTGGCGGTGTCATTCCCTGATAGATGAGGAATTAAATGATCTCTTACTCCATCTAGGATAATCCTCTTAGCATTGGCCTCTTTGACTTCTTGCGAATCTAAGGCAACAAGATCATTTGTTGGTGGTGTCACTTCTATACTAGCATAGATCCACAACCTGTTCTCCTTGAGAATAGATGTAATCCGAACCTTCCATTGCAAGATGTTAGATGCACCCTCAAGCATGTCCTCGTATCGAACACTGGTTGCCATAGCCATAGAAGAAACTGGAGACACAATTCTTCTTTTTTCCTTCTTGAAATCTGCATCACAAATCTTGGCTTCATATTCAGAGTTTAGAGCTCTAATACCATGTTAGTTTATTATAACCCAACAATAGATTAATTGCTCAATAAATTCATAGAAAGAAATATTATTTATAAAATTAACACACTGGGTTAATTAAAAGCTAATAACAACAGAAGAAAAAATAACAAAAATCTAATCACATATGCACAATGACACAAAATTACCCAAGAAACCCCAGTGTGGGGAAAAAATTGCAAATGTGGGATCTTCTATTCAGCTTAACAACAAACTTTATCTTTGAAAATACAATACAAATTTTCTACAAAAATCTTACATATATAGAGCCCAACTTCTTTACTTAGTGTGCAAGAAAATAAACTTTCCTTGCATTCTTTGGCTTTAAATCACACATAAAATCACTCTTGGTTTTATTCCAACCTTACAAACTCGAAAAAATTCTATTAAAGAATAAAAAAAATGATGTTACTGAAAATCCAACTCGAGTCTCTTTAAAGAAACTCCACATCCCATCTTTTGAGCTATAAAAATCAACACATTTGTGCAACATCTGAAACCTTTCCTCATACTTATTAAAGAAGGCATGATATTTTTTTCTGTCTACAATGCTTGGCTCACAAGTTGTAATTAATTGATGACTATTATGATGACCTCCCGCCTCCAAGATCCCCCTTGGTCTCTTCCTCCTTCCCTGTCAATAGCGATTCCCCCTGCAAAACCCCCCCTACCTGAGTACCTTTCACTCCTTTTTAAAGAGTTCAAGTTGTTTCCCTTCCCACGAAGCCCATTCTCTTGTAGTTACCATTTATTTTCTTCTATTACAAGAACATTTATTATCGCCTCTTATGTCCTCCTTTTTAAATACATTATAAGGATTTTCAATTGATTTACTAGTTATGTATAATCAAATAAAATTACTCAAATATAATAATTTCACTCAACGAAGGCTATATAATTAAAATAATAATTCACAATCAAATCAAGGAATGGACAACTAAAAAATCCATTGATAATCATCTTCACTATAAATTGATCTATATGAATATAATGATTCATTTTATTGATGTGTAATGCATATTAAATTGTGAGAAATGAAAATGGATAGTAATTGATGATAACAATTTAATTCAAGAAAATCAAGGCTTATCAAAAACGTTAACTTTGGAAGAGGGTCGTGACAAACTCCCCCCCTTAAAATTTGCATCGTCTTGATGCAAAGTATTTATATAGTTTGAATTTATATCACATGGAGAAAGTTCGCCTCTTCTCATGGTACATAAGTTGTTCCAAAAAAAAATACCAAGCGATAAATTTAATTGTGAAAACCATAAAATTCAATCAAGTGATATTATTAGTACAACTTAAATAAGAATTTTTCACAATTCTCTTATTGAACATTGGAGTGGTTCAAGGTACGTACATGTTACTCTTAATAGAATTATGTTCCCCATCCTTTATCTTTGGAATCCTTGACCAGTATTATATATTCTTTGTTTCCAAATCAAAATATCTCACTTCTCCTTTTTAGGATTAGAACATTTATAGAATTAAGATTATGTTCAAAATGACTATCATATCAAGCTACATTCCAATTGATCTCCTTATAAAAATTAAGAGACTATTTTTAAACACAACCAACTTTATATTTGAATGAAAGGATTAGGAGAAAAAAAAATTATTATGGGACTTAAATGTCATACTTTTCTAAATGGAAGATTGAAGAGAAGAAATAATATCAACATAATTCCTTGATTATTTAACTTAATAACCAAAGTATGCTTGATCTACTTATTATCCACATGGAATAATGGAAAGGAATATTGAATGTATTGAAATATCTTAAGAAATTTTGACCATATCTTTAGCCGTAATAAAAAATTGAGAGAGTTATTGCACAATATTTGGTAAAAATTAAAAGAGGGAACCTAAGATGCACAACATCTACCTTATCAACCATAATAGAAGATAAAAAATATAAGGGGTACCTTCTATATGTATTGACTCACTTGATTTGACTTCCTTGAGTTCTCTGTCCCTTGTTTAGGCTTTCATACCAACAAAATTTTAGTTTTCAAAACACAATGTATATGTATATTTACATATTCCTATTTTATTCAAATACTTAACACTAGATTATTTCTTGAAATCGATAAGAAGTGGTACTTATCTGGCTGTAATCATTTATGTGTCATCTTCTTTAGCCTCAACCTAGAGTTGGTCCTTCAATGTTTGCAAATATTGCTGGCAAAATGTCATCATTCATGAGTACCTGAATGCCTTGAGGGGGATAATCTACAAGATTCTTCAATTATTTGGAAATTTATTTTAAGACCTTTGGAGAGAGACTCTCGTAGGGAGATATGATTTTTAAACACTAAAATTTGTGTGATGTACTTTAAAGAGATCTTTAGATTGAAAAGTAATCCTCCAAAATTAATGATCCCCAAAAGCAATATGTTAAAGAATTTGTGTTCCACAATAACCTGAACTAATGATGATTTTTATTTAGAAAAAAACCAAATTTCAAAAACCTAGACTTTGTACCTAATTTCTCTACAAGAGAAGAGCTTTAATCATGTGAAACAAAATACCATGTCAAATCCAAGAATGTCTAGACATGATTTTCTTTCTAATACAACAATAGATTATGTGTACTTAATCAAAATTAAAATATAGTCAATTCCCTTCATCAAGCTACCAATAACAAGGGAGTTCCATGAAGGGCTTGCAAAAGGACCTCTGAGGAATCTAGACTGTTGTAGAACAATAAGGTCCCTCATAAGAGAACTCTTGGTGGACATTCCTCTAGGATTTTGCATATAGACATGATTCTTCAAAATAATACAATTAGTCAAGCATACATGGTTTTTCAAATGATCTTGAATAATGTAATCCATTTCAAGAAGTGCAGGAACTACATAGATGGTTTTAGACATGAGAGAAGTAAAAATCACAACTGGTACCTCAATAGATAAGAGTGTAAGAAGTAACTTAAATTGGTACAGAAGAGATCCTAATGAATACATGCTGAACAAAATGACATTGGAAAATGTTTCAGAATGGAATCCCCTCTGTTCCCATAGCATTTACCCGATTGAGGAAACAAGAAAACTCTAAAAAAAACCCCTATTGTAATGAAGACTCTAAGAAACCTTCAAGCATAAGCTCAATATCCATTAAATATCAACTATCAATTTTAACTACTATTGAAATTTATTTTTATAAGGAGATCAATTGGAATGTAACTCGATATGATAGTCATTTTGAATATAATCTTAATTCTATAAATATCAATTGGAAGCCTTCATACATATAAACTCAATTACTTGAAGTATAAAAGTAGTCACATTAATTCCAACATTGGTGAGATGAAAGCATAGGATGAAGCACTTATTGCATTATTTGTAGTATTCCATAAGAGAATGCACATGAAAGGGAGAGGATCCCTATGTCAATGGTAAATCTATAATCCAACTAAAAATGGTGGCATGAAAGCACATGATGAAGAAGTTATTGATTTCTTTGCAACATTCAAGAAGAGAATGCACATGAAAGATAGAGGATCCCTATGTCAGTGGTGGAAAAACATGAGAAGGATATCACATTTTTGGTTACAACTGATGAATGCATTATTGAAGTCATGGAACCCAAAACTATCTGGATTCTACCACTTGTTTATGAAACTAATGAAGAAGAAGTCAATGGTTATGTTGATATATTTATAAAGTCCTATAGACACCACTCAAGAAAGATATGGGACGTATGAAGAGAAATATATGGAAGTGCACATGGAACTAAAGAAGCCAAATATAAAGAAGAAGGTGGAAAAGATGGTGAATGAGTATGCCAAGAGAAAGGGGTTCACAGAAGAAAAAGTGCAAGAGGAAAAAGCAAGAGAAGAGGGAGAGGAATGTACAATAGGTGGGTCCACTAGACCTAGAATATCTGGAAGAACAACTTCTACCACCCCCCCAGTATCCAAAAGCCCTTCGAAACACCACCTACCACGAGAAAAAATAAGATGAAGGAGATTAGTGCTTCGTCGATAGAGGAACATTAGGTAGAGTAGGCTACAAGGCTTGAGAAGAGAACAAAAGCTACTCCAGTAGCCCCCACTACTACCACTATGCCAAAAAGAAGAAAATAGAAAGTTGGAAGAGAAAAACTTGAGTGTACTTTCTGAAGAAGAAGAAGAGGATGAAGGACCCCCATTGATTCTGAGAAGAATCACTGGAATAAAGAAATAGAGGATAGATATAGTTGATGCATTTGATGAAGAGGAAATTAAGAAGGAAAAACAAGCATTTGGGATACACATGTATGAGAAGATGGAAGAAAGGAAGAAAAATAAAATAGGAACAAATGTTCTAGAGCAAAAAAAGAAGAAGACAACACTAGAAAGACCTCATAGTCCAATGAAATTGGACACATTGTGTAAAGGTATTTTTCATCATGAAATGTTGGGAGAAACATCATATTTTTACTAGAATGTAGATGAGGTGGACAAAGATACCATAATTGAAACAATAATCAAATACATGTCATCATCATTGAAGTAGATATGGAGAACATAAAGAAGGTTCCAAATGATGTGTGGAACATTTTGATGGAGAGGAGAAAAGAGAGTAGAAAAAGAAGATAATATTATATCAAATGTTGTGGAGAAAATTGGATTATCCTTATTTGATGCTGACAAGGCCACATTGGCCCAAGTTTATAGAAAATAATTCAAAACTAAATAGAGGGTCATAATTGTTATGGGAAGAGAATAAGATGAGATTGAGAAAATGAAGAGGCAAACAAAATAAAATATCATTGATATTTCTCAGAAGTACGATATGATTCCTATTGTTACTAATGTAGAGGAAAATATAGATAATACTCCTCCAGATATAGAAGAACCAATACAAGAAAATGTTGAGGATGAGAAGAATACAAAAGGATAAACATGGATTGGAGAGGAAACTAAAAAGGATGATACCCCTATTCCTCTGGTGATACATGATACAGGAGAAGGAAATCCAAAGACATCTGTCCCTTTGGAAGATGTAGAATAGGCCACTAGTGAAGGTGACAAACATAAAGAACGAGAGTAGGGGAATGAAGAAAATATCAAAAGAAAAGATGATGGAAAGAAGGAAGGAGATGAAGAAAAAAATGAAGAGAGTGAGCAAGGAGAGAAGGAAAAGGACAAAGGAGAAGAGGAGAAAAAGGAATATGAAGAAACAGATAAAGATAAGGCCTCCAGAGAAGAAGAAAAGTCAAAGGAAGAAGAGGACACTGAGATCAGAAAGAATGAAGAAGCTGAGAAAACTATAGAGTTACCTAAGCCTTCTAGTGAGTATTCCTCCGAGAATCCCTTGAAAGGTCTTTTATCTAAGAAATTAAGGTTCCAACCGGTAGTCTCATCATAGTTATTATAGTTTCCCATGCAAAAGGTAATGTAGATTTATAAAAAATATCTCCTATTCATAAGTTGCAACTAGGTGATGTGTTTCATGCATCAACAAGGAAATAAATTATTGAAACAAACCAAAGGAGTTGTGAGTTGATGGATGAAGCCATAAAGACCTTGTAGGAGGTAACACCCAAAAAAAATTAGGATATATCTTTGTCTGCAATAGAAAAATTTAAACTATTGATTAACTCCTTTAAGGAATATGCCTCCGATTTAAAAGGAAAAGTTGAAACAAAGGTTAAGATGAGGCTTACAAAAATATATTTTTAGAGATTACAGATAAGTGTGCATCTACACATAATAGATTTGAGTGATTGAAGGAAGTAAAAACATGCAATGAAGAGGAAAATACTTTTTTTTTATATTGCATGAAGTGGTCGGATGCAACACAAAGCATAAAGGATGAAATGAAATAAATTGAGTCACATATAACCAATACATCAAGTGTCTATGATCCGATACAAGGTAGAAATGACCAGAATTGGTCTACCATAGTAGATTTGCATGAGATATTCTTCACCCTATAGCGCCAAAAGGAAGATATAGTAAAGAAGCTCGGGAAGTTAAGGGACTTGGTGAAAGTAAAGCATATACCTGTCTCAAGTGCCCTAGCTAGTACTAATAAAATTTCAAAGTTAAATCTTACTCCTAATACTCTGGAAGAAGGAGAGGAAACATTGATGGAGCTTAAGTCTTAGTATAGAATGATTGCTGCAGTGAATAAAATTTGGGAAGAAGGGAAATATACTTGGCAAGCCATTATATAGAAGCTTTAGGGGTCAACACCTTCAGGTTGACCATTTCTACTTTTATGCATTTTTTAGTTTTTCAAGTTTACAGATTCTTTTGTAAATATGCGGATGGTTTAGGAGTGTTTTGGTTAACTTCATAAGGGGGAGTTAGTACATTTATTTAGTTTGTATATATGTCTAAGGGGGAGAATACAAAGTGAATACTAGTACACCCTTTTCCATTGATGTCAAAGGGGGAGAGATACTTGCAAGAAGTTAAGTAGGAGAGAAGATAGTGTTGGCTCATGTTGCCATCAATGACAAAGGGGGATATTGTTGAAAGAATGAAGAAGGTTGTCATTAATGAGTTGTCATTGATGTCAACATTGTATCAAGGATGATTATAGAAGATAATTTTTTGCAAGAGGGTTTGATCCACACATAGAAATAGTTAAGTAATTTTTCTAAGTGTTTATACTGACATATTCGTTGTACATAACCCTCCAGTATTTTCATGCACATTCGTTCACCCTTGGAGATTTTTTTTTTTGGTTCTAATATGTTTTTTATGGATGTAAGTAGCATCTTCATTTAGAATTTCACTTGATTTGGATAAGTGGTTTGTAAATTGCAAGTAACAAAAGATTGGAATATAAGGTTCAGGTAGTTTATTGTGTAATGGGTATAACTTATCTGGTCTGCACTCCTCCATGAATTTTGATTAGACCTTGCAGCTTTAGGAAAATGTTAATAGGTGTCAAAGCATTGTGTTTTCTAGATGGTTTGGAATTTTTAGGTCCACGTGTCCTATGGCGATGAGCAGTTGTTGTATCTTGCTTTTAGGTCCTATGCTTGGTCAACCTAATGTATGTAAAGGGTTGCATAGATTAAATATGTGATGCGAATGTAAGAGGGAGCTATTATAGGTCCATACTGACCTATATTATGCTTTTGCACGTGTTTTTTTGAGCATGAAGGGATTTTGATTTGAATTAGGTGCCAACAAGGCATGTTTTGTATGTTTTAGGGTTACATCTAATTAGGTCGACCTAATTGATGTTTTTGATGGAGTTTGATATCTATACAAGGTTGTTTTGAGATTGTAGAGATCAAATTTGAGTGTGTACATGATCCTAATACAAGCAGTGATGTGAAAATAAGTAGAGTTGAGCGAATGAGTTGTGAAAGTTGGGAAGAGGTGTGTGAATGTAAAGCAGAGTAGAGATTTGTGATCTAAGTTGAATGAAGAGTATTAAGTTAGTATTTTGAGATTCAAAGTAACTGAATCTAGCATATGGCAGATGCATTTTATATCAGTTCAAATCTTGGTTGTGTAGCCACAAACCTTCTTTATCTCTTTCTTTTCTCAATGAGCATTGTATTCACTTGGACAGTGAGTCCACCTAGTAGTGAGCCTTTCTATAATATCTTATAGCTAATTATAATATATTTTGAGTTAATCCTCGCCGTAGTTTTTCCCATTTTGGGTTTCCATGTAAAAATATTGGTGTTCATGTGCTATGTGATGTTGTCGATGTTTTAATGCTTTCATTCCTTATAACAGTTAAAGATGCTTTGATAATTGGATGGCTAATGTTTGAATGGTTCAATAGAATACTGATTCACCCCCCCTCTCAAAGATATAAGTGTTCAACAAAAATAAAACATTGAATGAAGAAAATTAGATTGGAGATAAAACAACTAAAATTGAGACAAGAGATAATGGCCAAGTAAGATAACAAAAAACATAAGAAAAACATTTGGTGCTCATATTGTTCAAGAGAGGGCCCTATTATAAATTATTTTCTTATGATGAAAGGGAAGAAAAGAGCTGCTACATTAAACATAAAATTTCAATATTGTTCAAGAGAGGGCCCTATTAGAAATGATTTCCCTATGATGAATGGGAAGAAAAGAGCTGCTACATTAAACATAAAATTTCAAACATTTCCTTGAAGGACCCAATCAATATACTATGATCTATGTGGAGAATGGGATGAGCATGAGATGGATGAGTTCCCATCATGAAGGTTCATAATAAGAATCACATAATATGAATGTGAACTCCATTGCACCATGCATAATGATAATGATAAAGAAACAAATTAGACTATGGAATATGTTAAAGGAATTTCAAAACATACCCTATATGCACAAGACCCTGGGTACAAAGCCCCTGTATGGAGAAACCAAAGAAACATTAACGCAATGCACAATAACCCTCCAAAAAATCAAAAGGAGGAATGCATATCCTTCAAAAACTACAAGGAAGGAAGCAAATGAGGCAAAGGAAACCACATGAGAGATGATGAAAACTATTACAAATACAACAAACAAGGCCCCTACTCCATAGAATGTGTGCTCTTTTTGGTAACCCAAATCATGACCTATTCAAAAACTAGTTGATTTTGAGGTTGTTATGATGAAGAAACATTTTAATACTTTCAATGCACTATTAAGATATGAATAGTTTGAAAATTCCAATGAAATATTGGATTCAAGGAATAATTATACTTTACAAATGAAAATAAAATAGTCCATATACCTCTACGAGTATATGTAGATAAACCATACTTAGAGGAAGTATCTTTCGAGGAAGATGAAGAGGAGAAATCTAGGTTAGTCTACTCCATTTCCAAGTCACCAAGAATTGATTTGTTTGAAGAACCAAACATAGAAGGATAAATAAACATAGAAAGGAATATGGAAGTACATACAGTGAAGAAGTTTTGAGTTCTTGGATCCATGAAGAATCATAATTGACATTCTGAAAGGTATATGGATTCAAGAAAGTATTTATGATACATAGGAATCCCAAAAACATGCAATAAATTACCACAAAAGAAGAAAATGCGCCACAAACTATAGAAGATAAAGTAGAGGATACTTCTTCCCTTATTCCCTAGAATCCAAGGTACCTAAATCACATTTCAAGAGGAATCTCACATATTAAACTACCCTAATATTTAGGAGTTGGAGAATTCAATAGGTATATAGAATACATGGAGAGAACCTTTGATAAGGAACTCTTATGCATTTATGCATTGCAAGATACCCTAGTCTATAATGTTGAATTTTGGTGGAAGACATATTAGGAAAAAATTTGTTGTTGGAATGCATTCAAAATAGAGCATGCCTATCAATAGAATGAGAATATGAAATTATTCATAAATATCAAAGATCAATTCTACCTAATAAAATATGCATAAAAGAATGGAAACGAAGGAGAGAGTATGATACTAGGTTATATATATAATTTTTCTACTGGAATTTAATGAAAATAGTTCAAACCTAGTACATTAATCAAGAGAGAAGGAAATACAAAAAATATTGGGGAGAACTCCAACAAGACTTTATTCATACCTTCTCTTTTTATTATGATAATGAAGATATTCATACTGCACTATTACATATGAAGGAGATTATATTTAGGAAAATAGAGGAAAATAACATCAAGAAACATGAAAACACTCCACCACCACCAAATATAGGAGTGTGGAAATTGATTGAGTGGATGGAGAAGGAGACCCAACTCCCAAGAAAGAGATGCTATACAATACATCAAGAAGAGAAAGAGAAAGGATCAAAATTATATATCCAAGTGGTCGAAGGAGAAATACAAATAAAAATGAGTAATGAATCTCTGGGTAATTACTATAATAAACCCTTGAAGATAAGATAAGAAAACATAGCTATCACATAGAATCCCGAATTATCAAACAATGGAGACTATTGGGATGAATACATGGTTATGGAGGTAATTGAAATATTTTCCATGTATGAAGATATATTTCCTAAAAAATTCACTAAAATTAAGGGAATCACAAAGGAATTAGGGGTGATTTAGATCAAACTAAATGATGTTTCAAACCATAAAATAAAAGACCCAGACTTAATCCTAATATGAAGAAGAAGGTTAAAACAAAATTGAAAAAATACTAACAAGAATCATCAAACCAATTGAAGATGTGAAATGTATCAATCCAATGGTAGTAAATAATAAGAAAACTAGAGAGATAAGGATATACATGGAATTATAGGAACTTAATAAATCTTGCATCCATGATCCATTCCCTACCCCATTCGTTGAATAAATTTTGGAGTCAGTCGCATGAAGAAAAATCTATTCTTTCATCAATGTTTTTTTTAGTTATCACCAAGTGAAAATTAAAGAAGAAGACCAACCTAAGACCACTTTTCCCACTAAATGGGGATCTTATTCATGTATAAAATAATGTCATTTGGACTAAGTAATTCTCTCAATTAAGTTTTTAGTTATCACCAAGTGAAAATTAAAGAAGAAGACCAACCTAAGACCACCTTTTCCACTAAATGGGGATCTCATTCATGTATAAAATCATGTCATTTAGACTAAGTAATTCTCTGATAGTCTTTAGCCGCATAATGGTAAATACCTTTATATATTTTATGCATGATTTCCTATAAGTGTACTTAGATGACTAGATAGTATATGGATTAGTAAAAAATCATATACAAACACTACAAACAATGTTGGAGAGATGTAGTAGTTTGAAAATCTCATTAAATGTAAAGAAATGCATCTTTGTAATACCTTTTGGTATAGTTCTAGGATATATCATTTGCAACGAAGGATTAATGGTAGAATAAATGAAAGTAGCACTTATCATGACTCTACCTGCACCAAAAATAATACTAGAAGTGAAAAATTTCTTGGGATACACATGGTACCACTACAATTCATTAGAGGGTACATGAAAATAAATACACCACTAGAAGAAATTTTGAAAATTAAATTTAATAAAGCCATTAATCAGACAAAACAATTCCAACAATCATTTGACACACTCAAATAGAAGATTGTAGAAGTACCAAATTTTAATATTTTTGGATTGGAAAGCCCCCTTCCATACATTTGGTATAGCTTCTGGAGTAGTCTTAACAGAACCTAGGGGAAATAGGGACCATCCTATTGATTTTGCAAGTAGGAAACTTTCATAGGTAGAAAATAACTATACCACAATAGAAAGGGATGATTTAGGAATGGTGTATGCATTATAGAAGCTTAGACATTACCTCTTGTCTACACCATTCACCTTCTATACTAAATATGAACCATTGAAGTATTTATTAAACATGCCATTAATTCAAGTAAGAATATGTAGATGGTTGCTTTTATTTTAAGAATTCAACTTTAACATTATGGTGAGACTAGGGAGAAACAATCAAGGTTCAAACTATCTCTCTGAGATTGAAACTAACAAAGAACCAAATGATCAAGAATAATATATTCTTGGTGAAATTATATTCTAATTAACTTTGGTACCACAATAAATTCATGATGTGGCTTCATTACTCTCTATAGGAGAATACTCACTAAAAATGTCACTGCAAGATAAAAATTATTATTACAAAAGTATCTACCTTTCACATTGATTGAGGGAGAGCTATGCAAGATAGGGAGAGATGAAATCAATCATAGAGTAGTATATGAGCATAAAAAGGTAAGAGATACTTCGAGAATATCATGAAGGGATATTTGGTGGTCACAATTTAGGAGATGTCACTGTAAAGAAAGTAAAATTGGGAGGAATTTGGTGGTCAACTCTATACAAAGATGAAAAATAGTATTTAAAATAAGGTACCATTTGAAAAATGGGCTATATATTTTATTGGATAAATAGACCCATCGAAAAACTATCTAAAGTTAGAATCATTATAACAAGTTTGGAATGTCTCACTAAATGGGTAGAAGAAAAATCAACTAGGGATTATACCACAAGAAATTCCACAAAGTTCATATATGAGAATATTATCACTAGATTTGGTTTCCCACTTAGTATAGCTAGTGACCAGGGGAAATATTTTGTGAATAAAGTCATTAGGAAGTTGCTGAGGATTTTCCAAGAGCACTCCCTATTACCCTTAGGAAAATAGACAAGTGAATCCCTATAAAAGATAATAGGAACTACTTAACTAAAATGTGTGGTAGTAATAGGATAGATATGGATATAAAGATACATGTTATACTATGTGCATGTAGGACTACCTATAAATGGTCCACAAATTTTATCCCCTTTGAGTTAGTTTATGGGATGTGTGAAAATTTACCCTTGAACTTCATAGTTCCAAATTTTTATACCACACTCACTCTAAGACTCACTAAATATGAATCCTTAAAGAAAACAAGTAAAGACTTGGAGAAATAGATGAAAATAGATAGTTGGTAGTCTATCATAAACATTTACAAAGAAAAAGATAAAAAGTATAGGACAATCAAAATATAAGGCATAAAATATTGAAGAAAGATGACATGGTTATGCTATATGATAGTAAATTCAATAAACAAGGAAAATTGAAGGTCAGATGGATAGGACCATATTACATTGAAATAAAAATACAATCTAGAGAAGTTAAATTGAGGGCACTTGATGATACAAATCTACAATGTTATGTTTTGATTATATGGGAAAATAAGGTTTTGAAGGGACCCAAAACCCTTTACAACCAAAGGTATAAAATTATTCTCAAGAGATACTATAGTAGAACACTAGTAGCAACCCAAAAACCCAACACAATAGAAGAAATAAAATGTTGCTCAAAAGATAAATAAGTAAAATAGCAAAAACACCCAATAACAACAAAACAAAAAAAATAGGTAAGAAAAGGAGACCCAACAATAGAAAAACACATAGGACACTATTTCAGATTGCTTAAGGTATTGGCCACCTCAAGCTCCTGGATTCTATGCATTTCACTCATGTCCAATAACTCCTTTTTCTCAGCTTCGAAGGACTTCTTTAGGTCGGCAGATCCTCTAACAATAGGGCCTTTACCATCATTTTTTGCAGATTTTTTCCCTTTACCTTTGGCCGAGTGATCCTTCTCCATTAACTCAAAAAAATATAGTTGGTCCTCCTTGAGCTCACTGATTTTATGAAACAAGACTTCCAACGAGTTTGCACTATTCTTTACTGAAATGTGACAAGCATGGAGAAGCTTTCTTATATTCATATTAGTGTCCAATCTCTTGGCTTCTAACCCATCCAATCATTCTTCACACAAGGATTTTAAATTATGATATGACCCCTCAAAATCCACAATTCTGTCAATCAGAATATCCAAGGTCGAGCCTTTCAGAATATTCTTCAAATTCTCCTTGAGATCCCTTATTTTAATGTTTACCTTATTAAACTCCTAAAGATTCCATTTTTCTAATTTAAAAGTACCAGTGGTCCCTGCCCTCGCCATATCAATAAAATCAAACATAGAGGTAGAATCATCATTGAGATAGGAAAAGTCCTCTGAAAGGGGATTTACCTTTAGAGGCTTCGACTTCGCATGATTCTACTCAACATCTTTCTCCTCTTGAACCTTATTCTCCCCATCCAAATCCACATTGGGAGAGTTGCGAACCGGGGAGTCATCAATTTCCATCGCTTTCTCTTTAGAATCCTTCTCCTCACTTGGAACTATGGTCTCCTTAACCATTTCTTTCAAGGCCCAGTTCTTCATCTTGGTTATGCATTTGGAAGCCTTCTTGAGTTATCATTTTCCACCACAGTCAACACATTCTCCTGCATCCCCTCCTCTTTACCACCCACTTCCGTGTCACCCTGGCCAACATCCAAAGTATCATTCCTAGGAGTAGAATCACCAGATCCCACCTCCATTTCCTCACTATCCAAACCTGATTCATTCAGAATATGATGCTTGGCTATCTGTTTGCTTTTATGGATTCCCTTCTTCCTCTTTTTTGAGGATGTGTCCATAGGGGCTGGGGACTCATCCTCATCCTCTTCAACCCACTTCTCTTCCTCAATAATGTTGGTATCCGAGCTAGAAGATCAAGAATACACTCAAAACCCACTCCTTACTCTTAATAGCAGTGGTAGGGACAAGAGCTTTAAGATGCTCCATGATTAAAAGAATAAGACCCTCATGGAGGACCGACACCCTCCTGTTCTTTAAGTGACCATAAATAGAGACCTCCATGGATGAAACTAGAAAAAATAGAAAGGAAATAAACAAACCATGTCTGAAGTGGTTTAAAAGAGTAAAATGATGGCCAACAATTGCAGTGAACCTGCCTTCCAATGTCACATACCACATTATCACCTCTGCAATATTTTCCCAAACCTTCTCGAGATACTTTCACTCATAGCCCCAACTTTCCATTTTGATGAGTTTTTTCCGTTCGTCATCTTTGAAGAATTGAGCCATAGCCTCCACGTTGCTCTTCTTATCCTTACAAAAATTATGACCAACCATTGAAAACCTAGTCACAATAGCAATCATCTCCTCATTAATATCAACTTCCAAGCCCTTAAACGAAAGCTTGCGATTATGCCAACAAGAAACAAATTCTACTGAACTATTTGGGTCATGGCCATGCAACCTTTCTAAGAATGGCGTAAAATTCCTATGCTAAAGGATACTCCAAATTTTCATCTTTTTCCTCAAGCTCATACAAGAATGTGGCTCAATTTTTCTCTTGTCACCTCCCATTTCCTCAAAAACCAAACAAAGAAAATCCTTGCAATTACTGTTCAATTGAAATCCAACAAGTCAAAAAAAACCCAAAAAGTGTGTGAGCTGAGGATTAATACTTCAGAATAAATGATGCCACCGCATGCACTCATCCAAAGCCATAATTTCTCATTAAGATCCTAGCTTTCTCAAGAAGAAGAGTGCCTTCCTCCCATGAATGAAACTCATGAAGCCTGCTAGCTTCGTTGTTGAAAAAATATTCCAAAGAATTACCTTCTTGAAAAATGTGGGAGACATGGGTCTCCTCACAAGAAATTAACATCATTATAGTATCCTTTATTAACTGATCCACATTCTAGCTAGGCTTATGGGTGCCATGTAGATAGTTGATGATTTTTAAAGAGTCACCTTTGGCCTAGATTTTGGAGTAATCCTTGTCCACAACATATTTGATGCTTATACATGCAACCTCTACCTCAACAAAATGATTTGTCTAATTTACCAATGGGAGTGCCACCACACCTAAGATCCTTCCATCTTCATTCCTCAACACACCCCCCTAAACTGTAGGCCCAAGTTTACCCTTGGTTGCCTTGTCAAAATTAAATTTAACCCACCCTGCAGGTGGTGGTTTCCACTTAGTACTCAATCTAGTAGTTAAGTTGGACTTAGAGCTCTCAGAGGGAAGAAAGGGGATCTTCCAATTGGAAATCACCAGAAGGTAATACCTAGCCAAGCAAGCAGATGGAGCACAACAAGATGACTCAGACCCAGTGAAACAAAAATTCTCCATGATCGCGTAGCGAATTTTGATGAATAGAATGCTAGCTTTAAGTTTAGAATCATGAAAGATTATATTTTTGTGTTTTTTCCAAATTCCGCATGCAATATGCAGGGTCGTAAGATCCTAGAGATGCCTCAGAGTAGAGGAGATGGAGGGGAACTTCCACTGGTCAACAAAACTAGATTCCAATGGCCCAAAAATTTAATCCAAAGAAGAGAGGAAAAATCATACCGAAGGAAGATATGGAAAGAACTCTCAACGTCAAATTCACATAGAAAACATCTATTCAAAATTGTAAATCCCCTTTTACAGAGATTATCTTGCATTAGAACTTTACCTTGCATGAACAGCCAGAAGAAAACATTAACCTTGGAGATGAACATCCTCTTCAATAATTTCCCCAAGAATGGAAAAGGGTCAGGCTTATCCAATGAATTAGCAAAGGCAAAGACCACCGAAAAATAACCATTAGCATAGGGAGCCCAAATAAGCTTATTTGGTCTAGGAAACATGGGAATACAAACATTGCACAAGAAATTTGTTGTGCATTTTTTACACACACGCCCCACTAAAAGTAGGGACCCTCGTTTGCTTGGTCTTTTGGCTTTTTTCTATGGCCATGCCTTTTGAGCTTATCTTTGAAAATATTGAGATTTCGGTCTTTGGTACTATGGTCCTTTGCTCCTGGGTTTTGGTTACTTTGCACTATTCCTAAATGCTTGTCTTGGTTGCAAAGTGCCCTTGTTTTGAGTCCTGAGTGGTTAAGGAGTCTTGTGGATGTCCTCTTTGGAAGTGGGTTCCCTTTCCCTTTGTTTGTCCTTGATGTTTTTTCCGGGTCTTAGGATTTGTTCTTTTCCTCCCAAGACTTTGTTTCCTTTGCTTGGCGGGTTCAGACAAGAGATGAGACTAAACTCTGAACTTTCACAAGGTTCATAGTTCGGTTTTCGCCCGTTCTGGTTCCACCTCCACGTCTTTGTTGTTTCATTGGTGTTTGACCTTTGAGTCGGTTTCCTCCCTTAGGTCCTCTTTAATTTTCATTTTTCCTTCGTTGTTTTCCTTTCGTCAGAGGTAGAATCGGGATGGGAACTAAACTCAGAACCTTTGCAAGGTTCATGTTTTAGTTCTGATTTTGGTTTTGGCCCCTCTTCTTGTGTCCTTGTTTTATTCATTGTTAGACCTTTGGGTTGGTTTCTTCCCTTGGGTCTTCTTTGGTTTTCCTTTTTCCTTTGCCTCCTTTCTTTTGTTGGAACCGGAACCAGGGTGGGAACTGAACTTGGAACTTTGTAAAGGTTCCCACCTATTTTGGTTCCACCCTCACCTGTTTTGGTTCTGCATTTTCCTATTTTGGTTCTACCTCTACCTAATTTGTTTCCACCTCCACCTGTTTTGTTTCCGCTTCTATTTTCTTTTGGTTTCGCCTCCGCCTATTTTTTTTCACTTCTATTTTGTTTTGGTTCCACTTCCATCTAGTTTTGGTTCCACCTCTGCCTATTTTGGTTTCTCCTCTACCTATTTTGTTTCTGCCTCCACCTTGGTTCCACCTCTGTATGGTTTTGGTTCAGCTTCCTCCTAGGCTTGCGCATGGTTTCCTTGCCTTGGGTATTCTGATGGATTAGCTTGGATTTTGATGCTATAATGGATATTAATTGTGGCCCTTTTGAATGCAGGATGGATTGAGCAAGTTGCTACTGTCGAGGTCGAAAGAAGGATGAGCATACTTTGAAGATATTGCGAGATTCACCGGATATGACCAAGTACACTTTATAGCTGTGGGCAGGTAGAACCCGTTCATACATTGAAGGATTGCTAATTGGCCATTCGTCTGAGTTGGCATGGAAAATTCAAATTGGTTTGACTCGATCAGAGTCATTCGTGATGCCCAACTCGACTATTGATCGACAACCCATATTCAAACTCATGTTGCACGCTCATTGCGGATCTTTTGTTTCATGTGGGTGAGAAATTAATGGTGGAAGTGACCCACATGGTTTATTCAGTCTGAGCCAAAATTTGTAGAGATGCAATGCCGATTTGGAGGGGCACCTCATGCATTCAATGCAAGGTGGTGATTTATTGTGACTTGTCCAGGGCCATTGGGGTTGGTAGCTGACCTTCTTTGTAACCCTAGCTTGGGCTCACATGGGATGTATCTCTATATGTATGGAATTTAGCCTCTTCTAAAGGAGGTTAGAAAGGGGTTAGGAGACTAGAGTTAGATAGATTTTTGGAGCAGAGAGTTGGAATTAGGAGTTAGTTTCATTTTCAAGCAAGTGTTGTAACACATAATGTCATAATTGTTGCTATTATTGGTGATTCAATATAAGTGAAGACATTGTGCTATTATTCATGGCTTCTTTGGATTTATTTGTCTTTCATGGTTATTATTTTATCCTTGAAACTGCTTGGAAATATCTGAATACATTTTAAATCTAGAGTTCGATGATTTAATGGTGCTTATGATTTAGTGCTTGGAGTGTTGCAACGATCTCTGGTTCATACTTTGGGCAGCTTCTTGATTTTGGGATTGTTGTGCAAGGTCAATCTATACCTGATATTTATGTGCTTAGTTCAATCACAGGCATTTATCCAGTTCAATTCAATGAATGTCTATGATCTAAAAATATTTATTTCCTTAGAAGATTGCATTGTTTCTATGAGATTGCAAGTATAGGCTGGGTTAAGCAAAAAATAGTTTTGAGGGATTGGTCCATTCCAAGTATTTAATCATTAGTATTGTTGATCTTAGGAGTAATCTTAATCTTAGGATTTCTGAAACCCTCATCTTTTGCTATTTCTTTGAACTTTGGTTAAAATAGGAATTTGAGTATCATTATATTGTAAAATATGATAAGTTTAGAGTTTCCAGCATTTGTTTTCTAAGGTCCCTTTGTGATTACCAAAATTTTCACATTTATCACTGAGTTGTTTGTTACAAGTCATGACTTGACACCCAAGAGACCTTGGGGTTATCTCTTTTTTAATAGAGATTGACCTTTCAAGAGAGATAGGATACTATATATTCTATTTGAGTTTTTGCTATGCAAAAAAAACCATTAACAGGATTGGCGCTAGAAGGAGGGCCTGAATAAGCAAGATGGAGCATTTTCTAAATTCCCTTTCTCTTAAGAGACTTCGAAGGAGAACCGGATCTACACCAGAAGAAGAAGAGTTTCAAGAACTGCCACCTCCAACTAGGTCAAGAAGGACTAGAAGAAGGGAGGATTCACCATCCACCTTGTCATTTCCACCATCCTCACCCTCATCCACCTCATCTTCATCCATTTTAGAGGTTGGTTCCATTCAACAACCCCAACCAATCATCAATCAACCTTAACCACCTTCACCTCCACCAATGGATTTCTTGGCAAATAACCCATCACCTCTATCCTTCAATAACTACAATGTTATGCCCAAGAACCCTGAGCATTTTTTCTCTAAGTTTCACATGAGTGATCCTAATAGGACAACAAAAGAGCATATTAGGATTTTTCAGAATTTATTGAGAGATAGAGGGATTAATCATGAGGATGTTGCATGCAGAATTTTCCCTTATTCTCTAGGAGAGGATGCCTTTTATTGGTACAATCATTTACCCACTGCATTAATCCATAATTGGGTTGAACTTGAGGCTGCATTTTTGTAGAAGTTTAAAATCCCCATAAGTGCCAATGAGCTCTACATGCAGTTTACCGGGGTTAAGAGAGAAGTTAATGAGCCTATAGGGTCATTCAATAATAGGTTCCACCATGCATACACTAGATTTCAAACACCTTATGCTGTGGACGACGCCACTGCCTTAGAGGTCTATTTTGAAGCCCTTGATATTCTTACGTCCACCTTCCTTAAGTGGAGAACTAATCCCCCAACCACCTTGCTCATTGCATATACAAAGGATGTTAAGGTCATTACAGATTTGAGGCAACACTTTTTAGGGCCCCTGCCATCTTTGGGACCAACTTCTCACCCTAGGCAAGTCCAAGCTCTTAACTAGGTGCTGACTAATCACACTCACATTCCACAACTGCCTTTGGTCCCACACCCAGGTCATCCAATAAGTCAAGCTCACCCAATTCCCAGTTATCTACAACAGGGTGCCAATCAACCCCTTCATCAACAACCATAGGTTGGTTTCCCTACATATTTATAGAACTCAAAAGTTTTGAATCAATCTATGGGTCCTAAAGGAGTGTCAGGATACCCTCCAAACAATGTGAATTTAGTGCCTTATAGTAGTCTTGATAAGGAGAGGTTAGATGAGCTAACCGAGCAAGTGAAAAAATTAAATATGGAGGTGACCTATTTGAGGAACTAGAACAACCAACTCCAAGTTTCTCAGAGAAGCATGCAATCAAATTACAATAGGGAGAATCGAGATGTGGCACGAGGGAAAAATTTTGACAGAGGGAAACATTCTGACATAAATCAGAATTTTGAAAGAGGACAAGGTTCTGGTCAAAAATTTGATAGGGGACAATAAGGTGGACAAGGGTTTGAAAGGAGATAGCCACCTAGGCAGAATAGGCCATGGAATACTAGGCCTAATAATGGAGGAGTCCCCACTCCACTAGATCAACCTTCCAATCAAGAAAAACCTCTGAGTGGAGTATATCTAGATGAAGCAGCTTTGTTGGGGTGGTGTAGGCTTCGTAAGACAAGCCAACACTCTGAGCTGGATTGTGCTGAATTTCAAACTGTTGTTTCCATCTTTTAGTATGAAGTTGAGAACAACTCCTCTGGTCAGGAATTGGTACCCTCAAATCCTTATGATTCCCCAGTTTTAGTGTTGAATCATGCTCCTTTCCCGAGGGATGAAGATAATGAACTAGAAGAGGAGTCATGTGGCTAGAATGAGGAGACTGAACAAGTGCTGAATGAGGATGAGATCTCTCAGTTATTCATTGAAGGAATTGAGAATGATAATGGTCCCTTGGATGAAGAGGAAGCTAGTGTTAAAGAGGTACAAATGTTTCAACAACCTACAAGAAAGTATGATTTGAGGAATAGGCCTAACAAGAATCCACCACCTGGTGGCCCATTTACTACATCTATTCCTCCAAATAGTTTTACCACTCCATCAGATCCACATGCCAGTAATAATCCATCTCACCCTCATGTGCCAACACAATACTTTGCAAAAGGAGGACAACCTATGGCGTCAAAAGGGAGCAATGTTGATACAACAAAAGATAAGCAAACTGGTCATTCTAAAGAGACCCATGTTGACATGAATGTGGAAAAATTAGGCGAATATGTGACTGAGGAACTCGGGAAGGTAAAGGTGATTCTTTCTACTTTTGAGTTGTTAAGGGTCCTTGAAATAAAAAATATAGTCCTAGGGTCTTTTAATTCAAGTAAAGTACCACAAGGAGTAGTAGTCAATGAGGCAGTTGGCAGGCCTCCTAGTTCATCAGCACCTAAAGGCCTAAGTTAGGCACCACCTAGACACAAAGGGAAAGAAAAAGATAGGAATCAGGTTACACAAGTTGACACTTAGTTGAGTTTTTTCTAGGGAAAAATGGAAACCCCTCCCTTCCTATTTTCTATTCGTATCTTTGGGAATAATCTACAAAATTGTCTTCTAAATTCAGGAGCATCTACAAATGTTATGCCTCTTTTTGTTTGTAGGGCTCTAGGTATTACCCCTGCAACCTCTCAGAAGAAGGTCACCCAATTGGACAAGACAAAGGCAAATATAGTGGGAGAACTGAACATGATTCCCATGCAAGTTGCTTCAAACCCTAGGATACAACAAGTACTTAATATTCAGGTGGTAGATATTCCTAACACTTCTGGTTTGATCTTGGGTTGAGATTTCACCAAGGCACTAAATGGATACACATCCAAAAATCATTCTCACATGTGGCTCCCCTAGAAAGGAGTCCCAAATCAAATCAGAATTGAAAGAGAACCCAAAATGAAGTATGTGATCACTGAATATCATAATACTTCGAATTAGATATTGGTGTAAGAGGTTAGCATGGGAAATTATATATTGGCTGCCCCAATCCTAGATATAGAAGAGGTATTTATGCTACAAAGATCCTCTGATGAGTCCATATCAGAAGCCAACAGTTCTAAAGCACTGCTTGAACAAGTAGAGGAACTTGGTGATCAAGAAGATAGACAACTCAACTTGATGGATAATTTCCAAGAGTTTATTCAAAAGTGCGTAGAGGATCAGATCTAGCTGGGTAGGAATATGAATTTTAAAGAATTTCTACTCCCTAATTGGTGCAGAGTTCACAATGCTCCTCACTCTGAGTTGGAATGTTGCCTATGCCAAACTAGAGTGGAGCAGATACAAAGATGGATTAATCCAACCCCAGATGTTAGGCTAGATATACAAAGTGTTCAAAATGATCCAAAAGGAAGGAGCCCAAGGCCTCCTGAAGAGCCTCCGGGCAGCAACAAGGACAAGGGTAGTTTGAGGAAATCAAGAGATGATGGTTGCTAGACATTGAGATTTGATGGATCCAAATTTAAGCAAGGTGTTGGAGTAGGATTTGAGCTGATCAATCCTAAAGGTAAAGACTTATTTTTCTACTCATAGGCTCCAGTTCCAATGCACTAATAATGTCCCGGAGTATGAGGCTTTGATCCATGGTTTATTAATGGCATTAAGAAAGAAAGTCAGGATCTTGCAAGTGTTTGGAGATTCCGAGTTAGTGGTCAAGAAAGTAAGGAAACAATATTCATGTCATGATAGAAGAATGACCAGTTACATACATAAAGTATGGGATCTCATTGAAGAATTTGATTCTTTCGACATCCGTTTGATCCCTCAAAATAAAAATCAAACTGTAGATTCTTTGGCACAAGCAGCTAGTACATTGCAATCCTTATCACTTTCAGGTTTGAAGAAGTTCACTATGGAGCTCACTCCATTACCCCCAGTCCCTGACAACGTAACCAATTTCTAGGTGTTTGAGGATGACAAACATACTCTTGATTTCATCACTAGCTGTGATGTATTTGCTTCTCAAGTGATTGATGAGGTAGAACCTCAAGAGGCTGAAATGGACCTAGAAGGGGTCAT
The DNA here is from genome assembly GCA_007115665.2 of Sequoiadendron giganteum. Classification (NCBI taxonomy): domain Eukaryota; kingdom Viridiplantae; phylum Streptophyta; class Pinopsida; order Cupressales; family Cupressaceae; genus Sequoiadendron; species Sequoiadendron giganteum. Next base: position 291,988,659 of record CM021107.1, read on the forward strand.
TAAACTGAAAAAATAATACCATCTCAAGAGGTATGGTGCAATTGGAGAGAATCTTTGATTTGGATAAGATAAAAAATCAAGAACAACAAGTGAAAAGGGAGTCCCTCAATAGTCAATGTGAAACATACAATATCGGGACCCAGGATGGTGTCAAAAATGTCTTTATTGGTAAAGTGTGCACTCTAGAAGAAATGAGAGGAATTATTGATGCGTTACACACATATCAAGATGTGATAGCCTGGAGTTATGAGGACTTAAAGACATATGATACTTCAATCATTACACACACCATTCCCTTGAATTTGAATGTCAGACCATTCAAGCAAAGACAAAGGGTAATTAATGCCTTGTTAGAACCCATCATTTAGAGGGAGGTGCAAAAGCTACTTTCAACACGAATCATATTTCTAGTAAGACACTCAACATGGGTTGAAAACTTGGTTATAGTAAGGAAGAAAAATGGAGAAATCACTGTGTGTTGATTTCAGGAACCTTAATAGGGCATCAGAAAAGGACAACTATCCAGTTCCTTCCCTGGATGAAGTACTTCAAATTGTCAATGGATCTCAGATGATGTCTTTTCTAGATGGGTACTATGGATACAACCAGGTTATGGTACAATATGAGGATAGGTACAAAACTACCTTTACTACAAAATGGGGGAATTTTGCCTATAGAAGAATGCCCTTTGGATTAATCAATGCTGGAGCTACATTCCAGAGAGCAATGGATATTGCTTTCAAGGACATTATTGGAAAGTGCATAATTATCTACATGGATGATTTGTCAAATTTTTATAAGAAGAGAGATGATCACATAGCAGATTTATGAAAATTATTCCAAAGATGCATAGAGTTTGGCATCTCACTTAATCCGAAGAAATGCATTTTTGGAGTCACTAAGGGAAAACTGTTAGGGCATGTTATTTCAAAATGAGGTATTGCCATTGATCTAGAATGAGTGGAGGCTATACTAAATATTCAACCTCCTACAAACAAAAAGGAAATGAAGTCATTCTTTGGGAAAATTAACTTTGTCAAAAAATTTATCACTGGATTTGCAGAAATAGTGAAACCATTGAATGCCATGCTGAAACGAGAAGCAAAAGTTGAATGGAGCGCATAAGCTAAGGAGGCATTTGCAGAAATAAAGAGAGCCATTACTGAGGCTCTAGTGTTGGTAAGTCCAGATTATGCTAAGCCTTTTTACATATACTCATTTGCTTCTGATCACTCCTATGCTAGAATGTTAAATCAAAAGTCTGATCAAGGTGATGAACATCCCATAGCTTTTATGAGTGCTCCTTTAAAGGATACAAAACTGAGATACTCTAATGTGGAAAAGATGGCCTATGCTTTGGTTATAATGGTAAAGAAGTTTGGACATTACATTTTGAGGAATAAGGTCTTTGCCATAGTACCTGACCCTGCAGTGAAGCTTTTATTGATGCAAAATGAATTGGGAGAGTGCAGGGCTAAATGGGTAACCATACTATAAGAGTATGATATTGAGATCCAACCCATGAAATTGGTGAGAGGGAAAGGACAAATAAATTCAATGGCTGAGATGGGTCTTGACCTCATAGCTCAACAATATCACCTCCAAGAAGTGTCTCCAAGAGATTGGTATGATGAAATTATCTACTATCTGTTGAACCAACAATGTCCTGAACACCTTAATGCAATACAAAGGAGAGATTTGTGTCTGAAGAGTGACGGTTTTATGATGGAGTTGTCTTGTATAAGAGAAATCATGAGGGATTTATTTGAGATGCCTAGGAAAGGAAGAAGCTGGGAGAGTGATGATTGAATTTCATGACAAATATGACACAAGACATGGTTCAACACCTTCCACTACAAATCAGATCTTGAGAGAAGGTTAGTATTGGCCTACCTTGTTCAAAGATACACATAACCATGCGAGGAATTGTCATGCATGTTAGACAAAAAAAAGTGAGGAGAAACGTGCAACCCTTCCACTTCAATCTATTATAGAGGTAAAACCATTTGCACAATGGGGAATGGATTTTATAGGTCCAATCAATCCGCCTTCATCTGCAAGCCACAAGTATATTCTCACCGTAATTGATTACTTTACCAAATGGACTGAGGATCTTGCATGCAAACAATGCACTTTTGAAGAAGTAATCAATTTCATTGAGTCAGGGATTATTAATTGCTTTGGATGTCCACTAGCTTTAGTTTGTGATAATGGTTTTGCATTTGCATCATTGAAATTTTCTAACTGGACCTTTGATCATGGAAGTGTCATAAAATTTGCATATAATTACTATCCATAGGGTAATGGCTTGGCTGAGTCTTCCAATAAGAATCTTTTAACAGTCATCCATAAGCTACTAGAGAAGAATCCCAAGGACTAGCACACCCAACTTAGATTTTCTCTTTGGGCAGACCACACCAGACAAAAAAAATCCCTACGAACCTCTCCTTATCACTTAGTGTATGGTTTGGAACCTGTATTTTCGATCCAGTTGAAGATCCCTACCTTGCAATTTATTAATGAATATTATGATGGAGAGGATAAATGTGAAGCCCGCTTGGATGAACTATTACACCTTGAGGAGAGAAGAGATGAATCCCTACAAAAATTTTCCAAACATCAGGGTGTAGTGAAGAGATGGTTTGATAGGAGAGCCAAGGTGAAATCCTTTAGAATATCTGACTTGGATCTCTACTGGGATAAAGAACATGACCGAAAAGGGGAGCATAGAAAATTTGACAGACTTTGGCTTGACCCTTATTAGATTGCAGAGATTCTAGGAGATAATGCTTTTCGTTTGAAAACTCTCACTAAAGAAAATATCCCACTGCCTATCAATGGGAAATATTTGAAGCATTATTTTCAGTCCTAAGTTGTTTACAACTCTTTCCTTGTACATAGGTAGATTAGGTTTCCTTTCTATTTTTCATTTTTTGCTTTGGTTAGGTTAGTGTTTATTTTGTTTGTTTTGCTCATTTTCTGTTGTTGGTTAGAGTAGGTCTGCTCTGGTTGGTTTTGATTTTTGTTCTACTCTTGCTTTGGGTTTTCTTGCTTTCTTTTGGGCCTATTGCATTTGTATAACTGGCTGCTTGCCTAGGGATATTATGAGGATTTATTTTACAAAATTTAATCATCTTTTCGAAGTCAGTTGGTGGATTTCCTTCATCCGATGTTGCATGTGCTTGGAATTGGAGTCACTTGAGTAAGTCAAATTATGGAATGTATTTGAGTCTCATACTTTCAGACAAATCTTAAAGTTTTCGAGGTTGCATATGGTCCTTATGAGGTCTGACTGGGTGAAAAATCTTATATTCTACTCTAGTGCTATTGTGCTTCTCATCCCTGAGTGTGGGCTTCATTGCTTGCAAGGTGAAAAGGAAAGTTTAAAGATCTCAAAGAGAATATCAAAAAAAAAAATGGAGAAAATATTGAAACTCAAATGAAGTATTCACTTTATTAGGGGTATTCTAGTATCTCTACCGGGGCTATGGACGCCTAGTTGGCAGTAGAGCTATGCTAGGGAGGGTCACAGTGATAACTTCATCGGGGCTATGGACGCCTGACTGGCAACAAGACTCTATCCAGGTTGCATTTGGAGTTGGAATCCTTATGTAGCCCTATCAGACAAAGTTTGCTCCCTATTGCAACTAAGGAAAGGGAAATGAATGCATACACACACACTTTGACCCTGGTATAGGAAAGGTTTGCTTCTTTGTGATTTCTGAAACCTTGTCCATAGGTAACTCGATGCTTGGATTGAAACCAATAATTCTGGGTTCTTGATTCCAGTTTGTCATTGAAATTCTCTAGAGCATTTCCCCAGCAGAGTTGCCATTTTTTGTGCATTTTTTGCATGCACACCCCATTGAAAGTAGGGACCCTTGTTTGCCTAGTCTTTTGGCTCTTTTATGTGGCCATGCCTTTTGAGCTCATCTTTGAAAATCTTGAGATTTTGGTCTTTGGTGCTATGGTCCTTTTCTCCTGGGTTTTGGTTACTCTACACTATTCCTAAATGTTTGTATTGGTTGTAAAGTGCCCTTGTTTTGAGTCCCGAGTGGTTAAGGAGTCTCGCGGATGTCCTCTTTGGAAGTGGGTTCCCTTTCCCTTTGTTTGTCCTTGATGTTTTGTTCAGGTCTTAGGAGTTGTTATTTTCCTCCTAAGAATTTGTTTCCTTTGCTTGGTAGGTTCAGACATGGGATGAGACTAAACTCTAAAATTTCTTAAGGTTTGTGGTTCAATTTCCATTCTGGTTCCGGTTCCACCTCCTTGTCTTTTTTGTTTCGCCGGTGTTCGACCTTTGGGTTGGTTTCCTCCCTTAGGTCCTCTTTGGTCTTCCTTTTTCCTTCGTTGTTTTCCTTTCGTTGGAAGTGGAATCAGGATGGGAACTAAACTTAGAACCTTCACAAGGTTCATATTTCAGTTTCAGTTCCGATTCTGGCTCCGCTTCTTGTGTCCTTGTTTTCTTTGTTGTTCGACTTATGGGTTTGTTTCCTCCCTTGGGTCTTCTTTGGTTTTCCTTTTTCCTTCGCCTCCTTTCTTTTTTCGGAACTGGAACCGGGGTGGGAAATGAACTTGGAACTTTGCAAAGGTTCCCGCATATTTTGGTTTTGCCTCTGCCTATTTTGGTTCCGCCTCCACCTATTTTGTTTCCGCCTCCACTTGTTTTGTTTCCACTTCTGTTTTGTTTTGGTTTCGCCTCCGCCCGTTTTGGTTCTGCCCCCACCTGTTTTTTTTCACCTTCGCCTATTTTGTTTTGTTTTGGTTTCGCTTCCATCTGGTTTTGGCTCCTCCTTTGCCTATTTTGGTTTTGGTTCCGCCTTTGCCTATTTTTTTCTGCCTCCACTTATTTTGGTTCCGCCTTTGCCTATTTTTTTCTGCCTTCGCTTATTTTGGTTCTGCCTTCATTTGGTTTTGGTTTCGCTTCCACTTGGGCTTGTGCGTGGTTTCCTTTCCTTGGGGATTCTGTTAGATTAACTTGGATTTTGATGCTAGAACGAATATTAATTGTGGCCCTTTTGAATGCAGGTTGTTGTTGTCAAGGCCGAAGGAAGGATGAGTGTACTTTTAAGATATTGCGAGATCTGCGAGATATGACCAGGTACACTTTGCGACCACGGGCAGGTAGAACCTGTTCATACACGAAAGGTTTTCTCATTGGCTATTCATTTGAGTTGGATGTGACATGGAAAATTCAACTGGTTTGACTTGATCAGAGTCGTTCGTGATGCCTAACTCAGCTATTGATCGATGACCCATATTAAAACTCACGTTGTGTGCCTGTTGTAGTTCTTCTTTTTCGTGCGAGTGAGACATTAATGGTAGAAGTGACCCATAGGGTTTATTTAGTCTGAGCCAGGATTTGTAGAGATCCGAGGCTGATCTAAAGGGATGCCTCATGCATTCAATGTAGGGTGGCGATTTATTGCGACCTGTCCAGGGCTGATGGGGTTAGTGGCCGACCTTCTTTGTAACCCTAGCTTAGGCTAGCACGAGATGTATCTCTATATGTATGGAATTTTGCCTCTTCTGAAGGAGGTTAGAAAGGGGTTAGGAGACTAGAGTTAGACAAATTTTTAGAGCAGAGAGTTGGAATTAGGAGTTAGTTTCATTTTCAAGCAAGTGTTATAACACAAAACGTCAGAATTGTTGCTATTATTGGCGATTCAATACAAGTGAAGACATTGTGCTATTATTGGTGGCTTCTTTGGATTGATTTGTCTTGCATGGTTCTTATTTTATCCCTGAAACTTCTTGGAAATATCTGAATTATTTTAGATCTAGATTTTGATGATGTAATGGTGCTTATGATTTAGTGCTTGGAGTGTTGCAGCGATCTCTGGTTCATACTTTGGGAAACTTCTTGATTTTGGGATTTCTATGCAAGGTCAACCTATACCTGATATTTATGTGCTTAGTTTAATCATGGGTATTTATCTAGTTCAATTGAATGAATGTATATGGTTTGAAAATCTTTAATTCCTTAGAAGATTGCACTGTTTCTATGAGATTGCAGGTATAGCCTGGGTTAAGAAAAAATTAGTTTTGAGGGATTGGTCTATTCCAAGTATTTCATCATTAGTATTATTGATCTTATGAGTAATCTTAATCTTAGGATTTCTGAAACCCTCATCTTTTTCTATTTCTTTGAACTTTGGTTAAAATAGGAATTCGAGTATCATTATATTGTAAAATCTGATAAGTTTAGAGTTTCCAACATTTGTTTTGTAAGGTCCCTTTGTGATTACCATCATTTTCACATTTATCACTGAGTTTTTTGTTACAAGTCCTGACTTGACACCTGAGAGACCTTGGGGTTATCTCTTTTCCAATAGAGATTGACCTTTCAAGAGAGATAGGATACTATATATTCTAGCTGAGTTGTTGTTGTGCAGAAAACACCATCAACAAAATCCTTTAACACCTTTAGTGATGGGTCCCAATCTTGGAAATTATTCTACTCCCCATTCTAAAAAATAGTCAACCACCCAAATGCCAAAGAGGCATTTGCAAATAGGAACAATAGGAGGGGCCAAAGGGAAATTGGTCAATGGTTTAAGGTCACACCAAGCATCCTCCCAAAAAATAATTATGGAGCCATCACCCAATAGCCACCTAACACCATCAACAATCAAGTCCCTGCAAGGAATGATATTTCTCCAAAAATAAGAAGCAAAAGGAAAATCATCAGAAGTTAGCATATTGTAGGTTCTCCCAAATCCATACATATATTTATTCCTAACCAGAGGAGCACAACCATCATCCCTATTGAGGAGCCTTCAAACATTCTTTGATAATAAAGGCTTGCTGAAAGCTTTTAAGTTCCTAATGCCAAGACCATCCTATTTCATTGGCTTAAAAACCAAATCCCAAGCCACAAGAGGAATTCCAGCTTTGGATTCAACACTTGACCACAAAAATCTTCTCATGATCTATTCCATTTTCTCCTCAAATTTGACTAGAATTCTAAAAATACTCATTGCATACAAAGGCAGATTCTGAAGAGTGGAGGAAATGAGTTGCACCTTCCCCGCCTAACTGAGAAGCTCCCCTTTCTAGCTTGCCAACTTTCTATTGAACTTGTCCAACAGACCCAAGCAAAAAGATTCCAGACTTGAAAATACACAAAGGAAGTCCCAAGTAAGTAGACAAAAGCACACCCTTGTTATAAGATAGAATCCTGGAAAGATTTAACTGCAGGGCTTCAGGGGTGTTGAGGAAGAATATTTGACTCTTATGAAGATTAATATGTTGTCTAGAAGGATTCTCATAGGCCTCAATCAACCCCTTCACAGTTCTGACTTCACGAACAAAGGATTTACCCATCATAATAGTGTCATCAACAAATTGTTAATAAGTAACATGCTCACATTTGGATGAGGGGGAAAGACCCTTCAAAGACCTAGTAGACAAATCCATCTGGATATTTCTACTAAGAGCCTTCACCATCAAAATGAAAAGAAACTGAGAGATAGGATCTCCCTGCCTCAAGCCACACAAAATCTAGAAAAAAATGAGAAGGAGAACCATTCACTAGCACAAAAAAATGATTTGAAATGAGCTATTCCACAAGTTGAAGAAACTTCCAATATAATCCAAAGAATTCAAATGCCATAATCAAGAATCTCTAGCTCACCCTATCGTAAGCTTTGAGAAGATCTAGTTTAAGCAAGAAGCCCAACTTCTTGTTAGAATTGAGAGAGTGAGAAAGCTCATGGTCAATTATTATAGAGTTTAGGATCTAACGTCCGTTAACAAAGCCATTTTGATGTTTTGATATCATATTAGGGAGACACTTTTGCAGTCTAGTGGCAAGCACCTTTGATTTTTTTTTGTAGATGGAGTTATAGAGATTGATCGGGAAGTACTCACCAAAGATATTAGCATCAAAAGACTTGGGGATCAGAACAATAAAGGCCACATTCAATTCTTTGAGTAATCTTCTAGAACCAAAGAATTCCTTAGTGGCATTAATCACATCTTCCACAACAATCTCCCAACATGATTGAAAGAATAGGAAATGAAATCCATCAGGCCCAAGGGCCTTATTCCCTTCAAAAGAAAAGATTGCATCCTTTATTTCCACTGTACATGGGATAGCAGTAAGCTCCCTATTCAGGTTCTCTAAGACTAGACAGGGGATAACTTCCAAAGAATCCTCCACACTATTTTGGTCCCACAGAAGATCATCCTTGAGAAAATGCTCAAAAAACTTAGTAGCCATTCTCCTAATAGCCTCCCATTAGCCATGAACAAGGAGATCCTATTGGATGACTTATGCCTAAGGGAAGTAAGGTGAAAGAACTTGGAATTACAATCCCCAAACTTTAACTAGATGGCATGAGAATGCTACCTCCAAAAATCTTCCTCTTTCACAACAATGTCATGAAGCTGAGCAAGAAGACCATCCTCTTGCAACTAGAGATCCTCTAATAAGCCCTTAAATTAGATGGCTTCCTAAACACTATCCATCCTTTGAATAATATAATTCTTGGAGTAAAAAATATGACCAAACAACTCTCTATTCCGTTTCTTGAGATTTATTTTCACAAAATCCAACTTCTTGGCTACTCTGAACATCACACTGCCATCAATATTCACTTGCCACCAATTCCTAATATAGTCCTTAAATATAGGATCCCTCAACCACATGGATTCAAACCGAAAAGGAAAAAAATTCTTACCTCCAAGCCTATTAGCCACAAAAGAGATAGGGAAGTGGTCAGATCCACATCTCATAATCCTGGACAGTGAGTAAGAAAAATCCACACACCACAAGGCCAACGTTAGAGCTCTATCCAACCTGACTTGAATATTTTTAGCACCGAAACACTTGTTGGACCAGGTGAACTTGGCCCCTATCATCTTCACATCAATAAGAGAATTATCATCAATGAACATTCTCAAATCCAAATGGCTATCAGGATTGGCCTGCAAACCACCCACTTTCTCATTTTTACAAAGGGGAGTGTTGAAGTCTCCCATCACCAGCCAAGGGCTATCCAAAAAATTAGTCCAAAGAAACCCCAGATCATCCCATAAATTTTTCCTTGTCCTCTTTAGATTAGGAGCATACACATTGGAAATAACCCAAGAGTAATATTTCCTAATCAAAGTAAACTTCATCTCCACCTAATTAAAACCATTAGCAATTTAGAAACCTTTAATCATCTTGGCATTCCAAAAGGTAGCAATTTCGCTCAAAGCTCCCTTAGAGCTAATCCCATGAAAGCCACAATCCTTAAAGAAGAAATGATTTAAAGCTTCTAACTTATCTACTTGCATTTTCATTTCTTAAATCAACAATATGTTCAACTTATGATCTCAAACCAAGTTCTTCAGGAGGTCTTTCTTGTGCACATTATTCAACCCCCTGATATTCCATGAAATTATCTTCATTTGAATGAGGGGGTTCTCTTAGAGCATAGTTCAAAGAGAGTCTTTTGAACCCCTTCCACAATATCTCGCTTGCAATCCCTCTCCTTGATTTTTTGCAGAGAAGGTCTCCCCTGACCCCTCTGTTCAGACCCACATTCCAATTTTTTCCTTCTCATGGTAACACCTTTGTGGGGTTGAGGGGGAGGAGAAGAAGAGGATTTCTTATTTTTTCCCCTCACTGGAATATATCCTTCTTCATCCTTACTCCCCATGTATGAAACCACCAAAGCGCCCCTATCACCCACAAACCCAGACACGCGATCCAAGGGAGGGGACAAGGAAACATTCGGCTCCAAGAAATCATGTTTATGGGAGCACAAAGTATCTAAAACATGATCCACTACTTGATCCACAAATTGGCCAATAGTATCATCCACAGAGTTCTTAATCTCCTTGTCACCCTTGGGCTGAGGGATAGAGCGATCCTCACTATTATCTTCTCCCTCCATGACTTTTTCAACTATTGACTCATCCTGCACTAGGGGGGATGAAGTCCCCTTAGCCTCCTTTACCTTCCAAACTTTAGATTGAGGGGCCATCTTGGGCAAAAGAACCTTAGTGGGGTATTCCTTAGCCCAGTGACCTACTTTTTTTATATTTGAAGCACGCAAATGAAAAAAATTCAAAGACAATTTGTTGCTTCTAGGAGCCCACCTTTGAGTTAAAGTGGAAAAAATAAGGCATCACAATATCTTAATCAATCATGAAACAAAATATTGCTGCAACTAGACGCCTTCTAGAGAGGGTGGCCTTGTCTATAGAAACTAGTTGCCCAAATGAGTTAGCCATTTCCTTAAACACTTCTTCATCCCAATATTCTAGAGGCAGGTTCAAAAACTTCACCCACATAGGGGAAGAATGAAATATGCACTTAGAGAGATCCATCCCAAGCTCCTAGGGATGTAACACCAAGGTAAAAAAAAAAAAAAAGTCCATGAACCTTTAGCAAAAACCACTCTCAGGTCTTCATCACATGAAAAATCAAAGGAAAGAATCCTTTAGCCATAGCCGCAACTTCAACCTGACCCTTCAAAGCCCACTTTTTATGAACCCAAGTGCGAACCTCCTCAATATTAGGTCTAGGGCCTAGAAACTTTCCCACTAGAGAAAAGTCTATTCTAGCAATATTTTTGTCCATAAGAGAATTAGAAATGGACAAGGAAAAGCCACCTTCAATGCTAGTAGAAGACATAGATTCAAATGCAACACCTTTGACTTTAAGCTTTGAGGAGAAAAGGTCAACCCATATTTGCCCAAGCAAAGATGAATGCCCCATTGACCAGTTTTTATGCACTGGAAGAAGCTCAATCTGGGGATTTATTGGATTAGCTACAAATGACTCCCTAGTTGGGGCTCATACATTATCACCAGAATCCACATGACCATCAGGGGCCTTTAGACAAACCTCCACCAATGGAAAGCCATCATAAGATTAATTGGAAGCCTCAACCACACACTTACCCTTAGAAATTGCATCTTTGACCACATCCCCACCGCATGAAACATCCTTCCTTGTAACGCCCACATAAGCATCACACCGCATGATCCATCTTTCCTAGTAGCATTGACAAAGAGCCCCAAATCCGTAGACTGACCAAATTGGAAGTTGCCATGAATTCTAGGGATTGAGTTTAAATTCAAATCACTAAATATTGCCTCCCAAATAGTCTTCTCTCAGATGGACTGCTCCATTCCCTTCTAATGACTCAATTCTACAATGTTATGTTAACAATGCGAGACTAAAAAATTACCATCAATCCCCATAATATATATATATATATATATATAATATTTTGTAATATACTTGTAACATAGATGTACTATAGAATACTAACATTAGCCACCAAATATGGGTCACAAAAAAAGATGACTAAAAAAGCGTGAGAAGGTAAGAAATAATTACTGCATTAAATACACTTCCTATCGTTGGCAATATATAAATCCGCATAGTCATCCATACTATTATCCAATTTTGTAAATAATTTCTTTCCCTATGTAATCTAAATTTCACTTTGTGAAAACCTAACTATAGTTCCACCTTCAGTATCCATTACACAACCCTGAAAATGGTCACACTTTTTCTTGTAGATATTTTATAGAAGACTTGGCCCAAGTACAAAAAATTATCCTAAAAATAAATGGAGGTGTATCCTGAAGGGTATTTCTCCAAATTTCCCATTAGCATCATCTACATAGAAGATGGTTAAAAGTACATTCATGCCCCCTAATAGATATAAACCACACAAAATATGAAGAGCTCTAAAAGACATTGTTGTAGATAGGAAAAGAAGAATACTTACCACAATATAGCTGGGTCTAGGAGAAGAAGTTAGATGTGTGGAGGAATTTCCTAGATTTTTCAAAGGAGGAAGGGTGGATTGAGATAATATTTATTCAAATCCACAATGAGTATATCTAATTAGATAAAACATACCACATTACAAAGCAATCCATCCAACTAGTGACGAGACTATACACCCATGGAGAAATTCCTCCTAAGAATTCCATAGAAGCTGCAAGATAGGGAAATAATCTCCTATAATGTGGTGTGTAGATACATAAAAGATTATATTTTTGGTGGATAAGAACTATACATTAATGGAGGCCATAAAACCTCGAACATCCTATATACCACAACTTCTATATGAAGTCAACAATGTAGAGTTAGATTCATAAGTGACAACATTTCTCAAACTACCAAAAGACTCTAATGCAAAGAAATTCAACACGTATAGGGAATTCATGGATAACACCAAGGAGAATATGGAGAAGAATAAAGAGAATATAAAAGAAAAGTGGGAGATCATGAAATAACTAGAAGAACAAAGTACCTCCACCTCATGGAAAGTAGGAAGACTACAAGTAGGGGTATCTTTGGCCACATCCACACAATCCAGAGAGAAAAAGGGAAAATAGAAGAGGAAAATTCACATAAAACCCACATAGAGTGAGTAATAAATAGAAAATATACTAAAGGAATCCTACAAATGAGTGCTAAATGGAAAACAAAACTATAAAAGAAACAAGCACACAAGGAGGTTCAATCAAGTAAGGAAGAGGAACAATGAGGAAGAAGAAGAAGAAAAGTATGCAAAGAAACAACCTAAGACTCTCTTGTATTTTAATACCATTTTTAGTGGCTTGTTCACACCAAGAGTTAGTAAAAATAATATTGAAATATATGAAGAGATGAGGGCTTCCAATAGGGAAATCATAGAAGAGGCACTCATCAAATATATGGTGGCCTTCATTAAAACATTAGAAGGGATGATCAACAAACTTCTGCAAAAATTAGAATCAATGCTAAAAAAAAGAAGGGACTAAGCCACAAGGGAGAAGAGAAACTAAAAGATAAGGCTTTAGAAAATATCACTCCCTCAACCACATTGACACAAAATCAAAAGATAACACAGATTTAGGATAGGGAGCTCTACTCAAAGAAAAGTGTGGATAAGTTGATGATGTAGAACATGAAATTCACTAAGAAAATTCAAGAGGATAAAGTAGAAGCCACCAAAAAGGCATACTTAGAGGTTTAGGAAAATGAAGAATAACTTAAGGAATTTTCATCCTCTCCCTCTGGTGAAACAAGTCACTCATTAGGTCAAGATTTTCCCTTCTAATCTTCCCCATCATCAGAAAAATCCTCTTCCTCTATTGAAAATTATCTAATGCAACCTATCAAGGAATTATTGGAGAAATAAAACAAGATCCAACCAATTGTTCCCCACAACTGCTGTAAATCCCATTGGTTGGATCCCAAGTTGGCATTTCCAACATCTCTTTGTTGCGAAAATTTCAGCTTGGAGATATCTTCCATCAAAAAACCAAAGAAGACATAATTAATTGACATGCAGAGAACAAAGATCAATTATAGGGAGTCATGCATGTCACATAAAATAAGTTCCGATATGTACAAGGGGATACATCACATCCATTGGGGTAGCAAGTTAAAGTTTTGGTAGATGGCCTCATTATATACAAAACAAAACAATCACACTCTACCAAACTATCACAAGAGAGATTGCAAAGGAAAGGATGGATGAATAAATGAAAAAAGTGTGCCACAACTAACATGTTGGTAGAATCAAACATTAGCACACTCAATAATTAGAGTGTGACATCAATTCTTTATATTATTTTTACTTACAGTGGCCTAATCTAACCAAAAATATCAAAAGACATATAGAGAAAATAGAACAATACATCCTCCAGGTGGGAAATAATTATGATGCTTTATAGGATATGGATGGAAAAATAAGGGAACAATTGGAGACTCTAGATGTTTAGTTGCAATAGGTGCAATATCAATGTAAGAAAATTAAGGGTTGATTCAAGCAATTAAGGGAAGTGGTAAGTATATAGTTATCCCACATAATAGTTCTCATCCATGGTGCACAAAAAAATTAAATTCTCACCACCTTGTCAGAAAAAAAAAATGACCCTCATATAGATCAACACCCAAAATCATCTCCTCCAATAGGAAAAAATTTAGTGGGACAACACTTTTGCACATCTCAAGGAGATATACAAGAATATTTTGGCCATTAAGTAATTGAATTCACATGTCTTGAAGAAAAGACATAATTTTGAAAGAGGGGATGATGTTGGTAGGGTAAACAAAGGAATAGAGGTTTATAACAAAAATGTATCTTACCACATACCACCACAAAGAGGATGCAAAGCACAAGGCCAACTAGGACTCACAAGAAAATATGTATTTTGTAAGGGACAAATCCAAAACCAAATATATATGTATAGATAAGAAGTAAGATTTATTTTAAGTAAGAGAGAAAGTATGAGAATGTAAGGAAAGATAGAATGCACAAATGATATAAGAATATGTATGTGGTTATATATGTATACACACACACATATATGCATATTTATATGCATGTATATATGCATATATATATGCATGTATATATGTATATATATTTACATATATACATATATATGTATGTATATATAAATATATATACACATATGTGTATATATAGATATATATACATATACATATATACATATATGTATATATTCATATATACATACATATATGTATATATATTTACATATATATACATATATATGTATCTATGTATACATACACACACACACATATATATATATGTATGTATATATACACTTATACACATATATGTATATGTATACATATGTGTATTTGTGTGTATCAAAGACTTGTGAATACTTTGTGCTATATGATCTATACTATATGATAAGTACGTGTCTATAGTTAATGTTGATGAATTAGTATAGAGACCACATTATAATTCAAACTTTGATCCTTGTAGTGTAGAAAAATGTATCCCTTTACATTTTCTCAATTGTTTGGGCCCCCCTAATTAAAATAAACTTAATAATGACTTAATTTAGTGCAGTAAAATGTATCCCTTTACATTTTGACACTTATTTAGGCCCTCTTAAATTAAATAAATTTAATAATGCCTTAATTTAGTGTTGTAAAGTGTATCCCCTTACACTTTCACACTTATCTAGGGATCCTTTAATTAATTGAGCTTAAGTTGGCCTTAATAAGCCCTATAATTCATTTACACGCCCTTTAAATTACATTTTCTGAAGATGAAACCCGACATTCATTATTGCCTTAACATAACACTTTTCATTGAGCAATGTGTGTCCTAGGTTTAGGGACCTAGGAACCATTCTCCCATGGGTGAATGGGTCCTCCCTAGACCTTAGGACCCTAATTTAAATTATGTTTTTGGTGGTATTTTAATATTTTCAAATCCATGATTCAATGTTGGCTTGTGATATTTGAATTTCAGGAAATTAAGGATAAATGTCCATAAATACAAGGCTATTTTATCAAATCAACATTATATTTCAAAAGCACAATTGAGAGAACTTTCACAAGAGTCAAGATTATTGTCAAGAACATTCAAGAGAAAATTTCTTCATTATTTGTTGCAACAATCAAGATCCAATCATCATGTCAAAGCTATGTTCAATCATGCATGTTTTTGGAGCTAACATTATGATGTAGGTTTCAAGAATTCAAGTCAAAGATTCAAAGCAAGATTCAAGTGTTAAGATCCACATCCATTGAAGCCATTTCATGCAAGATCAACATCAACATTTGAGTCCTTCAAATGTTTAATTAAGAGTTTGGTGAGTTATTCCATTGAGTTGTTCATTCATCATTCCTTTCATGCTATTTTGTTTCATTACAAGATTTAATTACAAAAATGGGGTTTGACCACGGTAAACCCTCATTCACAAAAAAATAAAATTTCCCCTCTCTTTGTGTGTTGCAGATTTGTAGGTTGAAGGAAAGTTGAAGATCTCAAAAGAGCAAAGTTGCAAAAGTTGTCATCTCATAAAAACTCAAATCTTGGATTTATTTTTGACTGTTTGATTGTGAAACCTGGGAATATAGAAGTGAAGACATAGGAGTAGAGGACCCAAAAACCAATTTTGAAAAATCCCTACAAAGGACCCATTTGCCACAGGACAAATGAGTCCTTAAACAAATTTTGAAAATAGCATTTTCTGAGAGGTACACAACATTTTCTATTCCTAGAACTACCAAAAGCTTTATCATTTTTGATAGTATTATGTTTCATTTGCAAAACCCACTTTTTACATGTCTTAAATGAGTGTATTTGGTATTTTTAATCCTTCTCCCAAAACCCCTGTTCAGTCATTTTTGTTAGGACATTTTGTGCCAGAACAAGACACTTTGCGACTATTTTTGAGACCAGTTTTAAGTGTCCTCCACTCATCCAATTTGGGTGAAAAAAATTATCTGTTAGCTCTATGCTTAATCTACTTAGATCTAGTCTTACATTTTAGTTTTTATTTGATTTACTATTTTTAGTGTGTCTCCCAAAAGTGTTGTTTGACCTAGATCCCCGTCCTAACACAAAAAGGGAAATTATAAGATTCCTCAAATAATTCACTCACCTAAAGGTTGAAAGTGGATTTTTAACTTGGGAGACCTCATTTCCTAAATGAAATATAAGAATAGGTAGGTTCATTCACCCCATTTTTTCATTTCCATTTATAGTAAGTTTGGTGAAATATCCCAAAATTAGTATAAAACCCTGTGTTTGAACCCCTAACCCATTTTTCTATGTTTCAATACTATTGTTTTCATTGGGGTATAAGTAAAACTCATAGAGAATACTTGGGGCTCAGATATTTGGTTTGTGACCACCCACTTTTCTTACTAACATGACTCATATTGAGTACTTTCTATTGGATCACTGAGCAAAAAAAACATGCTAGTTCAAGTAATCCTACATTTTTCAAAACATTTGAATCACTTAGAAAAAAACCATGCTAGTATAAGTGATTCATTG
Source organism: Sequoiadendron giganteum (assembly GCA_007115665.2). Taxonomy (NCBI): domain Eukaryota; kingdom Viridiplantae; phylum Streptophyta; class Pinopsida; order Cupressales; family Cupressaceae; genus Sequoiadendron; species Sequoiadendron giganteum. The sequence goes on from CM021107.1 coordinate 292,005,437, forward strand.
ATTCTCATGGTTCCTAATGACAAAGTAACCTAGACCTTGAATCATGCATTATCTTCTAATGATTCCTAGTGATAGAGCTGCTAGACCTTGAATCATCTATTTTCTTCTAAATTAACTATATTTTATGCTTTGTATGCTTGGGTATGATTGTTAAGTGTATGTTTGTTCCCCATGGTAGAACCACAATACCCTTATAAGTACATGGATGTAGGAGGAACACAATGTTATTCACTTCCTATGTTTGTATTTTCATTCATTTTATACATCGTCTCTTCTATTTTCATTACATTTTGAGAAAAATACAAAGTATTTAGACAAATTTCACATTCAGGTCCCTTTCATGTTGACCCAAAAAATTTCTTTATTTTTCTACTATTCTTTATTCCTTTGTGTATGTGTTCGTGTATTGTTTTTATTTCTTGATATGTGTGATGTAGGTTTTTTTGACATTTTTGAGTTGTAGGTTTACTTTGTCTAACATGTGGTTTTGCAACTTATTAGCATAAAGGCATGATTAGCTCACTCCAAGAACTATTGCATATTATTTTATGATGTTATGTACTTTCAATATTTTATTTTTGTATGGCTTATCACTTAGTGCCACTAGCTTGCTAAAGTGGGGGAAAATATAATATTAAAAATTGTATTCTTGCAATTATTATGTTATGTTGTTAGCTCACTTTAGTCTCCATAACCACTAACATGTTTTTAGGCTCATTTTGGCCCAACCTTAGCCTTTTAACTACTCCTAGTGCTAGTGTTGTGTTGTGTTTATGTATTCTCAATCCAATTTCATGTTTTGATAACTATGCCATGATTTTTTCATGTCATGTGAATTTTTTAGTGCATTGTACTTAGATGCTAGCATAACACGTGCATGTTTGTATGACATGCTAAAGTGATTTGACTATACATTTATACATTTTTTTTTGACTTTCTAGTGTCCCTTAAACTTTCAAAAATTTATTTGTAACCATCATTCCCCTAGTTTTGGAAGTTGGACAATCACCTTTGTATTTTGAGTATCTATTGGGCTTTAATTTCAATCATTTTTCTTAAAATCATTAGTTTAGTATTTTTTAAAGCTTTTTTATTGGTATTTTTAGAGTACTAATGTTTATATTTGTACATTCTTATGTGTACGGAAAACCCAAACTTGATTTTTATAGCATCTTGGGACAACAATGATGAAAACACATAATTGGGACAACAACACTTTACATGAATATTTATGCAACACAATAGAGTCTAGGATAGTGAACTACTTAAATTTATTATGATGCACCGCTTGAGTTCATTTTCTTTGTTGTGAATTTAGTGTTTAATTCCTATTTGTCAAATTATTGTAATTAACATTTTTATAACCAAGCTCATATTTAATATAGCTTAAAGTTAAAAATAATTTAAATTTTATTTCACATAGCACACATGATATAGTTGATTGATAATGCATTGTGAGATAGGACAAGTAAGAACCTATAATAGAAGTTAGCAAGTCCAAGTAAGTTGTGAAAGTCTATGAGATTATGGTGTTGGCCAATCTTGGATTTCCTTGAATTTATTAGGGTCTACATGTAAATTAGATTGGTCAAATATGTAGCCCATGTACTCAATTTGTGGTGTCAAAAGTACAATTACTAAGGTTGTCTCATAGTCTGTATTGGTGTATTGTATCTAGTATGTCTGTGACCTACCCCATGTGTTCTTCCCAAGTATTTTTTTAGATGAGGATTCCATATAAGTAGATGATAACCAAGGAGTTAGTGGAGGATTAGAGGATGTTGTACATTAGGTACATGAATTTTGTTGGATAATTGGTTGATTCAAAGGGAATAACCATTAATCTATATAATCCTTCCTAAGTTTTGAAACTAATTTTTTAAATATTTTCAGTTAGGACTATTACTCAATGATATCTTGACTTGAGGTTGATATTGGTGAAATAATATACACCTTGAAGTTGATCTAACAAGTTGTTGATGCACGATAAGATATATCTATTATTCATCATGATCTTGTTGAGTGCACGACAATCAATGCATAGGTGCTAGGTATTGTCCTTAGTGTAATAACTATCAAGTTGTTACTTGGAAAAGAGTTAGGTTTGATATTTCCTCTATCAAGTAGCTCTTAAATTTAGGATTTAATCTCATCATTCCCCCAAGAAAACTTGTTGTAATACAATGAGCTATTTAGAAAATGGAATATGAGAACCAAATTGATTTAGTTTTGTACTACATAATGTGGTGGAAGATTTTCATTTTCTTTGAAAATAATTCCATATTGTTGTAGTACATTTTTGAGTATTTTTTGCTATATTATATTTTAGATGTTAGTGTGAGCTATTGGAATTCATGATTTTTCTAGTATAGGTTCCTCTATATAGACAATGAGAAACACACAATTTTATGTTTGGTTTAATGTTCTTGCAAAACTATTTTGTGGAGACCAAAGCTAGTGCCCTATGATTTATAATTTTTTACGTCTAAACACCATATTTTGACATGTAATTCCCACTATTATGGTTTGAAATGGTAGTCTCTATCATACAAATATAGTCTTCCAAACACTATGTCATATAATTCTAGAGATGTGAATTCACAAGCAATAGTGTCTTAAATAGACTTAACTACACAATAACATACTTTAAAGTGCATTGTCAAGTTACCTAAATGTACATACCATGTGACAACCATCCTAGGGAGTAGGGGTTGGGTTGTGCTATGGTAGGGAGACTTATTCACTTTATTACATCATGTGTGATGATGTTATTTTGATTGTCATTGTTGATGATGATATGGACATGCCTATTGATCCAACATTTCACATGGAAGAGATACTTTCATTCCTTCAAAGTATTAGTGGGAAAGTTTCCAATGTTGAAGCATTGTGCCTCTTTATCAACATGATTAAAAAGTTATAATTTTATGTAACTTGTCCAAATAAGGATTGTTGCACATGATATTTAGTGTGTTAATGATGACATTACATATCACCCTATGGTTTCTTACCCTTGTCCCAGTTGAGAGAAGCATGTGGATATGTACTAGGGATTTGTATGGATGATTCAGAGTATCATGCCTAATTTTACATGGGACATTTTCATTGCATGAAAGTCTTGTGGCTAGATTCTTGTGTAAAATCTTCGAATTGTGTCACTTTTATAAATGAAATTACCAACACATGTATAGTTTTTCAATGTGAATTGCCTAAAAGTGACATTTATGTTTTAAAATTTAAAACAATATAAAATAATGAAATGTATAGCTCTCAATGTAGTTTATAAATAAATATACTTAAAAAAATTAATTGGATATATATTTTTTTAAATTTAAGAATTATTTTAATTGCTAAAAAAATAAAATTGAGAGAGAGGTTATATAGAGAGAAGTAGAGAGGGTAGGAGGGAGGGAGGGAGAGAAAGAGAGAGATAAAAAGAGAAATATGTAGTTCTTGAGCAAGAGAGAGAGAGAGAGTCAGATAGAGAAATAGGTAGAGAAAGGGATGAAGATAGTGAGAGAGAGAGGTCTAGAATGTAAGGGATATACAAAGAGTGAGATAAAGAGATAAATATGATAGAGCTTGTTGATTACTAAAATTTGACCTTTTGATTACTAAAATTCAACTAAGTCTAAAAAATTATAAGATTTTCCAAAACTTAGAATTTGCATTATAACTCCTAGAGATCAAAAACCATTCTCAAACACATTGAAACTATATACATGAAATATAACTTAAAACTTATAAGAAAGTAAATGCCCATATATAAATGTCACTTTCCAAGCCTTTGGCTTGGATTTTCCTTGGGGTTCCAACCCAAAGGGTTGCTATGTCTTTTCAACATCCAAAGATGTGTTTTTACAAATCATATTTTTTTTTACATAATCTTGAGCATGCTCCCCATTAGGTTTGCACATGTTTCAATGTCAAGATAAAAAAATACCATGATAATGTTAAGTCCTCTCTTAGCTTTCTAGCCATGTAATGTTTTTCACGTTTTAAGTATGTTAAGGTTTTCATCTTTGATTTATTTTGTTAGTGTATCCATTATTTTGTCAAAAACTAATGTGTGGTATTTTTTACTTTATTTTTTAACCATTCATCAAAAATTTAAATAAACTAATTTTTTGGAAACTAGACTCCATTCTACACACATTCAAAAAAAAATTAATTAGTTTTCAAAATTTTTAGTGGGGAGAATGCTCAATTTTCTATATTTTAGGATGTTTCCACTTTGAGAATTAGTAAATATCATATATTCATTAAAAATTAGCAAAAAAATTGGGCATAAACTACATGGTGTTAGCAAATTTCTCATTGAAATGATTTTTAAAATACTAAAAAAAGTTAACATTTTAGGGGGGGCCACATCAGACTATGTTAATTTTTTTTAAAAAGGACTCCTTTGTGTGTCCCTCCTTTTTGAACCCCTTAGTCTGTACCATTTAAAAAAAATAGTAGTTTAGAAAGTAGAATCAAAGCACTACAATTCTTGTTTTCATTGCATCTTCAAATTTTGAGTGCAACTATCTTCAATTTCTCATCCAAGACTAGTCTTTCTTGATTTTAGAAAAAATGTGGCCACTTAAGACCCCTTTTTGGTAGCCCATCTTTGTGAACTTACCCCCCTCTTAAAGTAGCCTCCTACAATGCTTGTAGATGCTCAAAACTGAATGTTGAGGATGGTCTAATCACATTGAAAGAAATTACTCCCCTTAGGAATAAATAAAACCAAGAATTTATGCAAGATTTATTACCATTATTTAAAGGAAGATGAGGGAAGAAAGATGAAGATATGTGATGTGTGGTGTCTCTAAAGTTTACACATGTTTACATGTGTCCCCATGTTGATGTTAAAATCTTCCACGATTAAGTCAAGTGTTCCATGCCACATTGATTAAGATGACAATCTAGAACCTTGTGGAAATTGATGTAGAGTATAATCTAGAGGAAAATATGGCTCATCCAAATGATCCTCAAAGATCTCCACACCAATTCCAAACTGTGACAAATGATGAGGTAGAGATGGAACGAGAGGGTCTAAATGCCCCCCACAACATTTGAAGAAGATGATAAGCTCCATAAGAAGTAACATCAAAGAGGACATGAATATATTCAACAATATCCCCCAAGTTTTCAATGTGTGACTTAATAAACAACTCTAAAATATGTGCAAAGAATCATCCTACAAATTTGGAATTGAAAGACTAGTAACATTTCATTGAACTAAATTGATTGTTGAAGATCTGTAGAAATTTGAGCAGATTGAAGATCAACACAAGTCTCATGAACCAAGGTGGATTGAAGTACACATAGATTCAAGTGACCAAATTTTTCCTCAGGTATTTGATCCACTCTAGATGCTTAAGAGTGTAAATTATTCAATGGCATTGCAAGATCATTTGGAGAAAATGTGAGAAGACATACAATCAAGAAACATGATCAAATGTCCCAATTGCAATAATTTCTCTACTTTGAAATTCTTTAATAATAATTGAATCAAGTGTGAAATCAACAATCTTTCCTACCCCACAATGTGTAATCTAATAGACTAATAGGAGGATTTTTAAAAGATAAGATACACTTAGAACATTTTTAAATGTTCCACCTTCAACTTAAACATACCCTCTCCCTAGAAATTCTACTAAAGTGTCATAACCTAAAGTGATAGAAGACACAATATGAGGCTCTAAGGAATACAATTAAACCTATGAAGGATCTATGTAGTGCGAGGCACCTGAGTCAATGATCCAAAAAAAAAATGACGATGATGATGTAATAGAAACTAGATTATTTCCCTTAGATTTATCTTTAGCTTTTTCCTTTTCCTTTTCCTTAGTATATTATTGAGTTTATGAGGATTATTTGATAGAGTCAAGGACCCCTATGCTATTCTTCTCAAGAAGATGCGAGAGGTGGTCAATCTTCTTCTTCTTCATACATTTATGATCATCATTCCTAATTTTCTTGTAATAGGAACACTTAAATTTTTATTTCTTAGGTTTCCCTTGGTTTGAAGAACTTTTAGTGTTGGTTTTGGAGGATTCAAATTTATGATCTTTTTTTGTCTCTTCATTCTTATGAGAATTTTTATTATCCCCTTTGTTGTTGAATCTCATTGTCTCCCATTCCTAGAAATGAGGAGTTGTGGTTTGAATACTTCAATATACCCATTTGTATTAACTTATCCTATTCCCTAGTCATGTTGAAAATGATGTTATCTAGAGAATGCATCTTCCATGCATTTCCAAGAGCCTTTTTGGTGGAGTAGAAGGCAAACACAAACACAAAATAGTCAAGGCCTAACTTGAAGAGTATATAAGAACCAATTGTTCATCCTTTTTCTCTATTCCATATTGTTTCAACTACAACCTTAGTGATTTGAATTTGGTCAAGACTTCCTCTAGGGTGTCAAAGGAACTAGGTCTCAAACTTATGAGATAATTATTTAACTCACGGCCTTTAATTTCATCTATCTTACCAAAGAGTTTATCTAGTGCAAGCCAAAATTTATCAGGTGCATTCAATGATTCTACATAATATAATTATTGTGGAGATATATTGAGACATAGGAATCCACAAGATTGATCACATTTGTTAAACCACTTTTCTTTAGATTCCTCGCTAGCAAGTTATTCCTTAGTTCCCATTGTTACCCTATACAACCATTTGTTCTTTAGAAAAAATTATACTTTTAGTTTCCAATCATGATCATTAAAGGGTGTTGAGGGTGATAATTTTATTTAAATTTATGTTTAATCTATTTTTTGTAAAAAAATAAATGCAAAAATAAAGTGTGAAAGGAAGTAAAAGAGTGAACAAGCCAACCCCATTGATTCAATATTGACCCCTCTCAAATTTTAACACTTTATATTTTTAGTGCTTAGATAAATTAAAATGGAATGAAAAATGACACTTCATAATTTTAAAGAATTAACATTTCTAATGGATTGGGCATAAAAAATATTCAAATTTTTAAAAATGGCACTCAAGTTTGAATTTCTAATTAAAAGTTGCCTAATTTTTAATGTACTTCATAAAAAAATGGAAAGGTTGGAAAGGAGGGTTGAAGTTAAGACCTCACTAATAGGAATCATGGGGTTTTAGCCCTCATGCGACCAAGAGGTGAAACTTGTGGTGGATTCCTTTGAATTTCTTTCAAAGGTTGTGAATTCGATCTTAAATACAAAAAAACTATGATTTCTTGGAACTCAAAAGAAAATTTGTAACCTTTGTCAATGAAGATAAACACACAATAGACCCAAATTGCATGCAAACAAAATTTTCAAAAAATTAGAAAAAATATTGAACAAAACATTCTAAATGTGAAATGGCTTTGATACCATGTACAAATCATCAAGACCACTAGAATGAATGCGTATATCATTGAGCCACATAAGATAAAAATACACACTCCGGCTTTGATACCATGAACAAATCACCATGATCACTAGAATGAATGCATATATCATTGAGCCACATAAGATTAAAACACACACTCCTACCTATGAAATTAAAAACAAAAAATATGGAAAAGAATAGTTGAATGAAATAATGAATTAACTAAAAATATGGAGTACATATAGAGTAACAACCATCTAAAAATAGTGGTGCCTAAAAATAGGCATGCAACCACTTAATTTAGATCTAGCTAGAAAAACTAAGTGGCTGGCTATAAATAGAATTGCCATAAAAATAGACACATAGCTCATTAGCACTCCTAAGCATTCTTAATTCCTATGCTATGTTGAAATGCACAAGACAAATGAGAGGGGGGGTGAATCAGTTTTATCAAATCACTTTACTTCTAAACTTAATCTTTTCACTTTAACTTCAATCTGTTATTAAGTGTAAACATGAAATTCAAATAACAGAAAGAAAAAACCAGAGACACCAAATTTATATGGAAAACCTAATGAGGGAAAAGCCACATTGAGGATTAACTCACAATATAGTAGTAATGCAATACTGAATACAAAGTCTCACTGCTTAGATACAAAGGACTCACTGTCTAGAAGGAGGCTCACTACCTACAGAAAAAGAAAAGATAAATGAAGATCCACCACTAAGATTCCACACATTCACAACTTGATCAAAAGATTGTAGACACCATCAACTCACTACTTTCAGGAATCTAACACCTTAAAGTATTGTTGTCTCAATTCATTCTTCCACACTTTTCTTTTTAAACTTGTTCAAAAAATTCGCTTTCTTGCTCGATTCATGGATGGATGGATATAAAATTTTCTACAACTTGATTTTCTTTTATACCATATTCAACCCTAGAAACATTCTCCAAGGTCGGCTATACAATCTCATCTTACAAATTCAAACTAGGTTGGCTACTCGACATTACTGTGGTGGATAAGAATGAGAGAGGACCAATTAAATATTTAATTTAGGACCAACCAACATCTTGGATCGATCACACACTTCCTTAAATCGATGCAAAAACTTAATGTAATGTGTAGACACCAGGTTGGCCAAACCTAATGAAAACAAAAATGATCTTTGAAGTATGTGCATCTCTAGCAGGATGATCACATGTGGATCACTCAACACACTTCACTACAAATTTTATCATCTCTGAGAATGCCTCAAGTACATTCATAGCAATTACAACAAACTTTATTCACAAAGATCTCTTCTACAGTCCAACCGGACCAACCAACAACACACAGGAGCTCTAGAGCAAGTCTTTTAGAGCACCAAATCAAAAGAAAGTTTGTCACAACACAAAAACCATCAAAATGAATCATCTCCCAAATTCAAAAGATCTGAAACCAAAAACCATAAGAATATAGAGCCAAAACATGTCTCCCATTCCACAAGCAAATAGTTCTTCCAAACTAGTTCACACACCGGTGTACACAAGTTTTACTCTCCATCAAACCAAAAGCTAAAACTCAGGATATATTATCCATTGAAGCTTATGAGCATAAATACAAATCCACACAGGCATAGGATCAACATAGGAGAAATGCAGAGCATAACATCAGAGCATACTCAGAACACCCACTTCAACACTACCTTCATTATATCTCAAATTTTCTCAAAAGAACTTGGCAAAAACATAACTACAACTTCATAAATATAGCTCCACGTCTCTAAGCACTTCTACAGTATCTCAACTATACAAGTACCATCTGCAACCAACTTGAATTGTGTTGACATCAATGACAATATTGATGAAAACACCACCAAACACATCCATACTTGCAACAATCTCCCCCTTTGTCATTGGTGGCAACACATAATGTGAAAAATCATCAAAGACAACATACATGATTTTTAGAAGTGACAACCTGCACAAGCATAAAATTTTCACATGATTCTCTCCCCCATCAATGAAAAGGGAAATTATTTCCATATGAAGCTTTGTTCACTCCCCCTTAGGAGTGCACCCACATCTCATACTGCAACAATGCTCTTCTCTACTCCCCCTGAGGAGTAGACCTCATTCATCAGTCTAGATCAAGGAGTCTGTGAATCCACTGGATTGATGCACTTCCATGTGCATTTAGTTCAAAGAAGGAGGGGTAGTAACCCCTAACTTCCCTTTGAGATACTCAAAGGTATCCTTCGAAAGGGCCTTAGTGAATATGTCAAAAAATTATTCCTTGGTAGGTACATATTCGAGTCTAACTTCATTCTACAATACCTTCTCCCTCAAGAAGTGATACTTGATAGATATGTGCTTTGTTCTAGAATGCATCACTGGATTCTTTGAAATGTTTATAACACCTGTATTGTCACAAAATATAGAGATAGGTTCATCACTCACCACACCTATGTCCATCAAGGTTTTCTTCATCCAAAGTACCTGTGTAAAGTAGGATGCTGCTACAATATATTCTACTTTTGCAATGGATAAAGAAACTGAATCCTATTTCTTACTCAACCATGAAACTAATCTTCCTCCAAGGAAGAATGCACCACCACTTGTACTCTTTCGGTCATCTACACAACTAGACAAATCTGCATCAATGTAGGCATTCAATGTGAAATCATTGTCCTTCAGATACCATAGCCCATAATCTAGAGTTCCCTTAAGATATCTAAATGTCCTTTTCACAGCTATAACATGTGGTTCCTTAGGTTCTGCTTGAAATATTGCAACTAAACATACTACATGCATGATATCTGGTCTAGTAGCAACAAGATATAGTAGTCCACCAATCATAGATATATACATGCTCTGATCAACTTTAGCAGATTCATCATCCTTACTGGACTTGCATCTAGTTACCATAGGGGTACAAACCTGTTTGGAGTCATTCATTCCAAACTTCTTCAATAATTCCTTAACATACTTAGATTGTGAAATGAATATTCCTTTGTCAGTTTGATTTACTTGAAGTCCAAGGAAGAAATTCAACTCACCAATCATAGACATTTCAAATTATTTTTGCATCTCTTCTGCAAATTTCTTACACAAACCTTCATTTCCACCAAAGATAATGTCATCATCATATACCACAATTATCAACATTTTTTTTTTCTCAACCTTGAAGAAAATATTGATGTCTGCAGACCCTTTGCTGAATCCTTGCTTTGTCAAGAATCTATCCAACCTTTCATACCAAGCTTTGGGAGCTTGTTTAAGTCCATATAGTGTCTTCTTTAATTTGCAAACTATGTCTGATTTGTCTGATAGCTAAAAACATTCTAGTTGCTCCATATATACTTCTTCTTCTAGTTCTCCATTCATAAATGTAGACTTGACATCCATTTGATACACCTTGAAGTCTTTATGAGATGAAAATTCCAAGAACATCTGAATGGCCTCCATTCTTGCTACTGGTGCAAAATTTTCTTCAAAATCTATTCCTTCAACTTGTGAATATCCTTTACGTAAAACTCTTTCTTTATTCCTTACCACTTCACCATCTTCATTTGGCTTGTTTTTGAATACTCATTTTGAACCAATTACATTCTTGTTTGCAGGTCTAGGGACTAGTCCCCATGTCTCATTATTTTCTATCTTCTGCAGTTCCTCTTTCATTGCTTTGACCCAACTTTCATCATTACTTGCTTTACTTATAGTCTTAGGTTCTATCTTAAAAATTAAAAAAAAAAGTTTACCTCAAACACTTTGCTTCTTGTCTTCACACCTAAGCTGATGCCTCCAATTATCTGTTCCTCCAGATGATTTCTTTGTACATATTTAGGAGTCTTAGGTGCAAGTTCCAAAATATCCTCTTCATCACTTTGTTCTTTCTCTTCCTTTTCTTCTTCTTGCACTTGCCCACAGATAGGATCATCTGGTTCAACTTCATTTATTTCCACTTGTCTATACATAGCTTCATCAATATTTTTATTAGCACCTTCAATCATTTTCCTCACTCTTATTAAAGCATCTATATGCCTTTCTATTATTTGAATATCCAAGAAATATTCCTTCATCACATCTAGCATTAAACTTTCCAATATTTTCATCATCTCTTCTAATGTAACATCTACTTCCAAATACTTTAAAGAATTTAATAGTAGGAGTCTTACTAGTACATAACTCATAAGGAGTCTTAGTGTTGTTACCTCTAATATGAACTCTGTTAAGAATGTAGACAACAGTGTAGATTGCTTCTCTCCAATACACATTAGGAACATTTTCTTCTTTCATCATAGTTCTGGAAGCCTCTTGAATAGTTCAGTTCTTTCTTTCCACAACTCTATTTTGCTAAGGGGTTCTATTTATGCCATGCTCTTCACATAATGCATTAAACTCACTTGAAGTAAATTCTCCACCTCTATCAGACCTCAAATGTTTGATTTTCAAGTTTGCCTCATTTTCTAATCTTGCCTTGAATACCTTAAATCTATCAAGAGCCTGGGATTTTTCTCTAAGAAATGTATCCCATGTCATCCTAGAGGAATCATCAATTAAGAGGATAAAGTACATGTCACCATTAAGGCTTACTATTCTTGTAGGACCATAGAGGTTTGTATGAATTAATTCTAGCATTCTGGTAGATAATTGTTCTTTTCATTTAAAACTATTTCTTGTTTGTTTTCCCAATTGTAAACTTCTGAAAATTGAATTTGATGGCTTTGTGATTATAGGAAGATCTCTGAAAACTTCCCTAGAACTGATCTTGATCAAATTATCAAAATTCACATGTCCCATCCTCTGGTGCCAGAGCCAAATTTCATTAATCTGAGAAAGAAAACACTGACCATCACCTCCCTTAAGCCGATAAATGTTTCCATGAGTTCTTCTTCTAGTTGCCACCACAGTTTCAGATCCTTTTCTAATCTGATAGGTGTTATCCTGAAACACAAGCTTAAAACCTTTGCTGCACATTTTTCCAACACTTAAGAGATTATGCCTTAAACCCTTTACATAATAAACATCACCGGTACTATGTTTCCCATCAAAACTAATTGTTCCTTTCCCAACAATCTTAGCACCAGAGTCATCTCCAAACATAACTATTCCTCTATCATATTTCTCAAGTTTAGTGAACTTACTCTTATCACTAGTCATATGATTTGAACACCCACTATCAATTACCCAAAAATATTCATCTTATCTAGCATGAAAATCAATTACCGGTGTACCTTCTGTTTCATCCTTCTTTCTCTTTGAATTGGATTCCTTTGCACATCTTTCATGGTTAGTAGACACAACTTTATTTTCCAGAGCTAAAAATAAACATTCATCCTTAGCCTCCTCAAAGTCAGATTCATCATTAGAAATTCCTACATCTTCTTTGACATAATACAATTTCTTGAACTTCATATCCTTCTTGTCTTTGTAATTATTATTGTTATCCTTGTTCTTCTTGTGTGTAGCTCTATTAGGACATCTTAATGCATAATGACCAATATCTCCACAATTGAAACACTTAAAGGGAAACTTACCTTTATATTTACCAGTATCTTTCTTCAATATCCTTGTGAATTTTGCTTCCAACTCTTCGACATCATCATCATTTGAGTCATCTCCTATCTTCATTACTTTAAAGGCTATTTCAATCTTCTCCTTATCTCTTGCAGATTTTCTCATCTTGAATGCAGTCAAGACGCCAAATAGGTGCTCCTTAGTGAATGTCTTTGGATCATATGATTCTTCAATAGAAGAGAATTTGTCACTATAATTCTCTGGTAGGGTCATCAAGATCTTCTCAATTATATCCTCATCTAACATGGTACCACCTTGATTCTTGATTTCAGTTGCTATAAGTTCAACTCTCTAATAATATCTTGTAATATATTCCCCTTCTTCCATTCTCAAGTTCTCAAATTATTGCTTAGTAGTTAGTTTCCTTGAAAAATTTACTCTATCATTACCTTCATAAATATCTTTCAATTTTTCCCATACTTCATGAGCAGTAGCTAGAAAAATAACTCTTTTTCTTTTAGTTTTAGATAGAGCATTGAAGATAGCATACCTTGCATTTTCATTCTCCTCATAAGTTAAAATCTCATCAAAAAAGGAAGGACCAACGGCTAGTATCACATACTTTGTCTCCACAACCTTCCAGGTATTGAAACCAAGTGAAACCAAATAACCTCTCATCTATTATTTCCAGTCATTGTAATTAGCTCCATCAAAAATAGGAATCTACAACTTGTGCACCATCTGATCTGCCTCAAGTGGTTAAGATTTTCACCGAGGAACCAGAGATCTGATATCAATTGTTGAAATGCAGAACAAAACTAAGAGGGGGGTGAATCATTTGTATCAAATCATTTTACTTATAAACTTAATATTTTCACTTTAACTTCAATTTATTATTAAGTGTAAACATGAAATGAAAATAATAGAAAGAAAACACTAGAGACACCAGATATATGTTGAAAACTCAATGAGGGAAAAAAACAGTGAGGATTAACTCACAATATAGTAGTAATGCAATACCAAATACAAAGGCTCACTATCAGAGGGCTCACTACCAACAAAGGACTCACTATCCAGAAGGAGGCTCAACTAATATTCCACACATTCACAACTTGATCAAAATATTGTAGACACCATCAACTCACTGCTTTCAGGAATCTAACACCTTAAATTAATGCTACCTCAATTTTCTCTTCCACACTCTTCTTTTCACACTTGCTCCCACACTTCACTTGATTTCTCAATTCATGGATGGATGGATATCAAATTTGCTACAACTTGATTTTCTTTATACCATCTTCAACCCTAGAAACATTCTCCAAGGTCAGCTATATAGTTTCATCTTACAAATTCAAACTAGGTTGGCTACTCAACATTCCCATGGTGGATAAGAATGAGAGAGGACCAATTACATATTTAATTTAGGACCTAACCAACATCTTGGATCGATCACATGCTTCCTTAAATCGATGCAAAAACTTAATGTAATGTGTAGACACCAGGTCGACCAAACCTAATGAAAACACCAATGATCTTTGAAGTACGTGCATCTCCAATAGGATGATCACACATGGATCACTTAGCATGCTTCACCAGACATTTAATCATCTCTGAGAATGCCTCAAGTACATTCGTAGCAACTACAACAAACTTTATTAATAGAGATCTCTTCTATAGTCCAACCAAACCAACCAACAACACACAAGAGCTCTGGATTAGGTCTTCCAGAGTGCCAAATCATAGGAAAGTTTGTCAGAACACATAAACCATCAAAATGAATAATCTCCCAAATCTGCAAGATCTGAAACCAAAAACCATAAGGATGCAAAGCCAAGACATCTCTCCTAGTCCACAAGCAAATAGTTCTGCCAAATTAGTTCACACACCGGTGAACACAAATTTTACTCTCCATCAAACCAAAAGCTAAAACTCGGGATATATTATCCATTGAAGCTTATGAGCATAACTAAAAATCCATATAGGAATAGGATCAACATAGGAGAAATGCATAGAACAATACCGAAACATACTCAAAACACCCACTTCAACACTACCTTCATTATTTCTCAAATTTTCTCAAAAGAACTTGGAGAAAACATAACAACTTCATAAATATAGCTCCATGTACTCTAAGCACTTCTATAGTATCTCAACTATACATGTACCATCTGCAACCAACCTGAACTGTGTTGACATCAATGACAATATTAATGATAACACCACCAAACACATCCATACTTGCAACATGCTAGCATGCATTGTATAAAGATACATGAACAAACCGCAAAAAACTGGAGAAAAAAATACTATTTGATCATATTGATCATTTAATGGAAGTTATTTGTAAGAGATTACAATATGAGAAATACACATAAAAGTTAGGAGTTGAATCAACAAAAAATATTTTGAAATAAATTGAACTTCTCTACAATGAGTTTATGAACAAATTTTCTACTATCATATATATGTATATCCAATATTGCTTGTTATATACATGTTGAGTTACATGTGGATGATGTAGAAAGTCGAATAAATGAATGAATTATCATAAATGCAGTTCACTTTTATATAAGTGATGATATGAGTCATGATAGAAGTTATATAGCCAATTATTTTGGTTTATTTTTTTAAATATTTGAGATGATGTGACATAAATGATTTACAACAGTGAATTTGGTCTTATGGATGTGTTGGTTAGTGTTGAATTTAAAATTTTGTTTTTTTAATTAAATTTATAATTTTGAAACAAATCAACATAGACATATGGTTTATCTAATGGTTTGAATGGTTTTCTATAACTTTACAAGATAATTTAAGTCTAGAAAAGAATTTAATTGGTTAACCCAATAGCATGCTAGACATAGTATAAAGTTTTGTGGATTTTTTTAGAGTGGACATAGAAAATGAGAGCATGTGTGAAGCACACACTTCAGTGTAGGTAACACCTATATGAAATGCAAATGAAATTGTTTAGTAGTGCAAAATTTATTTGGTGCTTGTGAAGTAAATAGTGACACAATATACACCAAACACTATTTTTGGAAAGTCAAAAGGTATTGAATTTTATTTAAAAAATTATTTATCTTGAGAACATGAATTGAATACACTCTTAATTCAATACTTGAAATCTAACATTAGACTAAAAAAGTCATATTTTTTAACTATTGATCACTCATGTCCTTATAATTATCAAAAAAATATTGGTATTAGAAGACTACATCAAGTGATGACTATAGGACATAGCAATCCACTTGCTATTCAAGTGAGAAAAATCATGTTTTTGTGTTGAGTGCATTGAGAATAATGAAAATGCTTTAGAATGTGAGAATATTATAGATGGTTATGTTTCCAAATTAGAAATGAAGCAATTAGTATAAATGCCTCCTTATGAGGATAATGGCATTGTATATGTCCATGATCCTCTATATTCAACTAATTACAAATATGTATTTGATTTAGTTGGTATAGGTAAATTAAATATAAATTTTTTTTTAGTATAATATTTATATTTTATCTAAGTTAAGTGATAAATATGTGAATAATTTACTCTAACATGTATATTTATTGTAAGAGATATTTTTTTGTGGTTACAAATCCTAAAAATATGAAAGGTGTATATTACTATCTACTAAGATGCACACAACCAAAATACAAGTTGAAATAATCCATGATAGATGATGATGGATATGAGTATCTCACAATATTAATCATTTGTGAAGTCACCTATTATTAACACAAAGACATATAAAAGGGCATGTGCACAAAGATGGGGGACCAAAACATGGTCACCCCACTTTTGGGACCCCTAGAGACCATAACATGAGTGTGTTATAATGCTATTATGTTATTCTCTCTTGACATAAAAAAAGCCACCTCAAAACTTCATTTCTATTCTCACCCCTCAACCAAACCTACAATTTGCAACTATGTTCAAGAAAACTCATGTTGTGAGATAGATAAAACTTTCATTTTTATACCACCAAATCAATACCAAAATTCCACCTCAATGTTAATGAGGTTGAAGAGGTAAGTTTTTTATTTATTTTAGTGTAAAAATTTAATTAAATAAATAGATTTAATTAGTTTTTTGAGTGGATTTTGTTTAATTTCCAGGAGTTGATAATATACCACCAATTAATCAAAACCCTGATTCACCTCCTCATAAAAACCCTACCAAATAAAAAAAACAAAAAACCTCCCCTTCAATGCCTCAACATCCTCTAGGAATGCAAGAAAATATATTAGGTCAAATGGAAAAAAATAAGAGAGAACTTGAGTCATTAATTGGAAGGTTGAGAGATAAAAAAAAAACAAACTCTCATAGGTCCACCCTCATTAGTTCACTAGAATCCATCGTCTCTCACATAGTATTTATGAGTGGGAAAATCAATAATTGGTCAAACAAGAGGGTAGAACTAAATGGGATTTATTCAAAAAAATTATCTTATGACCAAATTAAAAAATATTTAAAAAAATAAAATGATTTTTATTCATTATTCACTGACCCAAAAACCAATTAACCCATACATGGCGCTTGTAGGAGGTTCCCTATAAATTGGTTCTACCACCAAGAGATATAAATAATTTTTAATATAGGAAGTGGATGGTTTTCTACCATCCTCCATGCAATAATAATGAGGTCCCATAATAATTTTTGAGGAAACTCTATTTTGAGTTTTTCTTCAATGAGATACCTAATTAGCTCATTGATTCAGACCCTTATAAAACACACTAGGCCTCACCATTTGTTTATGGGTATGAGGATGATCAAGATGCATGTGGTCATGGCACATTTATAAAAGATAAAATGGTCATGGAAGATGATATGATAAATGAAACATATGACATTGATAATTAGGTAAATTTCAACAAGTTCAAATTAAATTTATTAAATTTCATTTTTAAATGTAAGATTAACTAAATTAATAAATTGATTATAATAAAATTTTAGGGTCAAAGTGTTCACCCTACATTTGGTGGCCCTCCACCTCTTGATTACAAGATGATGTTGAGTTCATAGGTATGTAGATAGTAAAGAAATAATAAATACAATACATATGAATATTTAACCTTATATGAATGGTTATATTATAACTGTTAGCTTATTTTAATCCTTAAGATTAAAATAAACCTCAAACATTGTAAAAAGGTTTATGCTAAGTACAAAACCTTAAATTTTATCAAAGTGTCTAAGTCCACGTGCATAAGATTTTAGAGGGAAATTATTTTTGGTGAAACGTTTATTTTTCCTCATCCAAATTGAGTTGTTAGGGTTTCATTACACTTAACATTTGTTACACAAATTCCAAGATATTGTTGAATCTAGGATGTTCATGAGGTGGAATGGAGGACTATAGGTTCATGGAAATCGTTGGGAGAGTCCAAAAGATCATGGTTTCTAGCTCATGCAATAACAAGCATGTGGAAGACCAAAGGTAGGGCATTTTTGTTAGTTTTTTCTATATGAAATATCTTTTTCTATAGAGATGCACCATATTTACCATGTAAAGCACAATGATCATCAATCTCTCTAACAAAAATCTATTTGTTGAGATCTCCATGCTAGTTCATGTCTTTGTGTAGAGAGAAAAAATAGGTATTCCCTATAATAATAAGGATACCCTTTATTATGGATTAATGCATGATTAAATGACCATTATATATGTCTCCTTGACTTTGAAAATTCATGGTGGTAAAGTAATGTTCATAAAAATAAATAATCCATGAAAATATGAGACCTTTAGTAGGAAGTGCACAGAGTTCATAAAAAAATTCCAAGTTCACGGAATGAGAGTCTTTCCCAAAGATCTTCATGTAAATATGCATGCCCAAGTTGTAAAATCTAGTAATTTGTTAGGTTTTATAGCCTATTATTCTAGGTTTTCTATTGTCACTCACAAAAGGTAATGTAGAAACCTATTTTCTCTAAAAAAAATACAAGGACATTATGATAGTGTAATGAAAATAAGACAAGTTATAATGAACTATTTAAATGCATATAAATTTCTCTTGAATGAGGATGGTGATCCTCAATCGTCAAGCTTTGGCTTAATGAAAAAGAAACAAAGATGGAAAAAGGGATATAACTCTAACTTAGCATCCACACCTCCTGAGATTCTCAGGACAAGTAGAGTGACTCCTAAGAGTATCATATATAGCTATGCGATGGTTCTTTTGGACTTATTTAGTGAAAACATATCCCACCTAGTCATTATGTTTTCAAGATGTCAAAAGAAACATATTATAGTGTTCTCCTAAAGGGTGAGAATGAAGACATGGCACATACTAGGTTTTGGATTATGCTCAGGTTGAATGCTTTTTATTAGAGAAAATAAATTGGGTGTCTATGGGAGTCAGGTCAAATGATATTTTCTTACCTTGAATAATTTTAGCAACCATATATCCTATGATAAAATATGAAAATTACATGTAACTAATGTCATTTTGAGGAAATAAAAAGACAAAAAAAGATTAAAGCAGAGAGAGCTATGTTTTGATAGAAGACAATCATTGAATGCATAATAATGAGCAAAGAAAATGGTAAACTAATCCATGATAGAGAGAAAAATTTGTAGGTCTATCATTTAGGCAGGAATCATAGTGAACATGAGTCAAAATAGAATCAAATCCATGGAAGATCTATGCAAATAGCATAGTGATAAAAGGAATTTATCAATCCTTTAGGCACTCTATCAATGTAAGAAGACAATAGTCAAAATTTAACAATAAATTATAGGGAAGATCCAAGGACTATGTTTGTTAGTATTGTTTAAGGTTTTTGAAATATCTCATAAAATTATGAAGGTAGATATAGATCATAGGGGAGTGATAAAAAAAAAGAGATCTAGAAGGTGAATATCATGATGTAAATACATGGTAAAAGACATCAAGGTTTACCAATTGACAATCAATAAGAGGGCGATGTGAAAGCTTCCTTCAAAGTTTATGCATGGAATAATGAAACCCTCATTATGAAAGATCTGCCCCTTGATAAAAAAAATTCACTCACATACTAAATATGGAGACTCAAAAACTATCTAGGATAGGGTTGAAGAGGTTTATTAAGGAAAATCATCATCAAAAGGTAACCTTTAGAAACCAAATAATAGTTGATTTTGTATGGTAATCATGCCTATGATCTAAACTAGTTAAGATTATTGAGAAGATAGCCAGACCTTGAGGGTTGAAAGTTGGGATAATCCATTTCAAGAAATAAAAGTAAAAGAGTGGAACTCATAGAGGTAAATCCCATGAACTAGAACATAGTTACATTAAACCTTATGTGCAGTCTATAAATGAATACAAAGGACAAAGATGGATAGAGGTTGCAACAACATATAGTACTAGAGTATATATGGATAATCTATCTAGGGGCACATGGCATTTTTGACAAAACATGGTAAGATTCATAAATGTCAATATCAACAAATATGCAATGGACAAAGATCCAATACAAAGTACAAAGAATCCCTAGACAACTAATGGCATGTGACAGTGTTAGAAAAAGTGGCATTGTTTCCCAGAAAAGTGACAAGGACAATAAGGCTAGAGAGATTTGTTCACATTGATAAATTAGGGGGTAGGTGAGAAAAGTATAAAAGAACCTTGAAGGCTATAAAGTGGACATAGTGCTCATGATAGTAGATAGAGTATGTGATCTCGATGGTCAACATCAATGATGAATTATCAAAGGACAAAGGAAAAGATATGGTGGACACAAATATATGATAGTATAGTGACTCTATCAAACCTTGAAGGTAGTTTTAAGCATCATGATCAAGTGTATGACAATGATTTTAATTGGAGGCTTGATATTGTGATTCGAAAGGGATTTGTGATAGTGGAAACAAGGAAACGAAAATTCAATGATAGTATGATTGTCTTACCAAGATAACATAAGAGGACAATTATCATTAAGCCTTCTGATGAGAGCCAATTGTGTCCCATTTTATGCCACATTTAAGCCTATTTCATATACCTTCATATCCACTTCCACATTCCATTTTCATTCCATATCATACTATTTCACCATTTTATGTTGCACATGATTAAATATATATAAGTGGTATTTAATAGAGTTTTGGATAAAATATGGTAATTAATGATTGGTTGTCTTTACTAATAAGCATTGTGATTTTCAGATTTGGGAAATAAATCTTGCAACATGCAGATCAGAAGAACTTCCTGTCACTTTCTGGTCAGGAACTTTTATGTATTAATTTGTGACCAACAATTTATTTATGTTATATTTTCAAAGGTGATATCAGTCTCTAAGGTGGCATCCGTTACCTCTTCAATGTTGAATCTGAATAAGCACAAGAATTTGAAACAAATGCTTTGCTAAATAAATCTAAAAGACATAATTCTAGCTGTGCAGAGGAAATTGAAACAAAGTTTTATTCGTGGCCAACAACAAATAGAGTAGAGTAAAATTCCATGTGTACCATTCTTATGGTGGTTGAAATGAATTAGGAAAGGAAACCCATGATGGAGATGCTGATTCGTTAAGGAAAAAACGTGGTGAAAACATTTTGATTCGCTGGAAGGAAAATGTTGCAGATTTTCTATTCTTGTCTACTGGTTAACCAAAATGCATTTTAATTCATGGATACTAATTAAGCCAGTCACTTATAAGTTTGTTGGACTTAGGCCAAAATGAACTTATTATTTCTTTGTATTTATTAGTTCCAACCAGTGTATACACATAATGTAAGGAGCAGGATAGAGTTTGGTATCGTAGAATTTTCGCATTGCATACTTTGAACCAAATATTTGATAAATAAAAGAATGTTTCTTTTGATCACAAAAATGTAAGAAAAAGACTCTCATCCCATCCATCATGCCAACATGGAGCAAGGGCCCACTCCTTGAAAAACACGGTGATGTTTTATTTTCTGTATTTTGTTTGCTTATGATTTGGCTTGGTTAAGATAGACGTTATTTCCTTTTGACTGCGTGATTTCAAGTTTAGCACAGTTTGGATAAAAGAATATGTAATTTGGTTTATTTTTCCTTTTTGTTGTAGCTACTATTGTTCTTGTTGCAAATTGTTGTTATTTTTTGTAGATCACGGTTGTTATTGCCACAAATTGTTGCAACTCCTGTCACTTCTATCACATAATAGAGAAGAATAGAAATATAAGTTTGAACCAAACTTTCATCATAGGTGCTCCTTTTTGTGTTCTAGCTACATTTCATCCCCACTTGATTCACTGATTTCCTCCCTTTAGGTATACTTTTTCAACACTTCTTGCAATCTACGATCCCTGGGTTGACACTCTTAGACCAAACTAAAATCCTTCTTTATTCTTTACCCTAGTTTTGGCCTATCATTTTGGCGTTGTTTTCGGGGAGAGGTGTTAAAGGCCGGAAAATCCAGTGATTTAAGTTAGGACCAATGCATTAGGATGAAAGATCGCACAACTGCTATCCTTTCTTGGTGATTAGTCCTAATTTGCGTTGTTTAAATCATATAGATGCATTGTTATAATTTGTAGGTAGATTTTAGAAATAAATAAAAACCATTTATATATCCACACCAGTTGTTGTGAGTAAACTGATAGAAGGAAGCAATTTTGAAGAAACAACATAAAAATAATAAAAATGCCACCCCCAGACCCCCATTTTCAAATTTAAAAACAAAAAAGAAATTGGTGGGGGAATCACGCCGAAACAAAGTGATATTTTTATAGCCCCTCTATCTAATGAATGCACCTTAAATGAGCTTGATCTTCCATTGCTATTGTCACAAACATCTACAAATTTTATTTCCATAGCTGAGCAAGAACAAATAATTGATGAATTTTTAGGACAATGGAACTTCAAAAATGATGATTTGACCATTTGTTGTTCTGATTGTTTCAAGGGAGAAGATAAGTGCAAATACCAAGTTGTTTAAGAGGACATGATGAAGGAGATCCAAGATATGTGTGAATCTCAAAAAAATAAAGGTGAAAGTGAGAATGTCTTCTTTGTAACACAAGGACAACTTCACACATCCAATTGGGAAGATCGAGGTATGAATGGCATTTTTGAAATGTATTATAATTCTATTAGATTTGAAAGACAATATGTTTCTTCACAAAATGCTTCCATATCTAGTATATGTGTTGAATGGAAACAATTACCATACTACCAAGAATGGCATAATAAATTCTAACAACAACCATACCCATCACATATAGTACCATCTCCACCATATCCATCTTATATATTACCATCTTCACAATCTACTCTATATACCACACAACTTTTACCATTGTCATTATCCTATTCCTATCACCCACCATCCACCCCAACATATCCACGAAGGGAAATCATAATCCCTAACAAATTACTATTATCTAATAAGGTGGTTCAATCTGCATATAATAATGAGCTTTCAGTGATTCCTTTCCATTTCATTAATGTGCATGAAATTGGTCAATCACAATTGCAATCTATTCATACAACTAAAAGATGTGATTTTGGTTTAATTGAGCTAAAAGAAAAATATTATCAACTAAAAGATAATCAATTTAGTTCTTCTTATCTACTTAATGAGTCACAACTTTTAGAATTAGTTCACACACATAAAGCAACAATTCAATGTGATTTTAATTTTAAGATAAAAATGTGTGTTGAAATTAATCATGCAATAAAAAATGGTGAATTATGTGCCTTAATGATTCAAGATTTGTGTGAGATACATAATGAAATCCTACATGATCTATCATTTATAAATGTTTTTATATTCAAACATTTAGATCTTGGGAGACCAATGGTCAAAATACGTATTCCTCACACACTTATTGATCTAGGTCCAATAATTGATTTTATGGTTAAGAAGAACTAGAAATGTTTTGAATGCATTAATGACCATCCAAAACATGCTACAAATGAATGATAATTCATTAAGGATCAATGTATTATTAAATATGCTACTTTCTTATTTGGATTTTCCTAATACCCTCGTGATTTTACAATGTGAAATTAATTTGGGAGGATCCATATAATTTTGGAAGTATTTGGTTGATTATTCATTGAAAAAGGCTCAAGGTATTCTTAAATGTGTCACTGTCATTATTTATTCTTTGGATTATCTTAATGATCTCATGTCTTTGTAGTATGAAGTTAAGTTGGTGGGGAATCCCTTGAATTTTGATGATTCTTGGTTGATTTCTAATGAACCATCATTGAATGTTTCATTGGTGCTTCTAATAAAACCACTTGTGTGATACTTGGACCAAATAAAGGTAGGCATCCTTGTGTCCACTAACATTGATATTATGTCTACACAAGTATTCATTGTAATTATATTCATCCATTTTATTATTATCAAGTATTTATTCATATTAATAACTCTAGCCTTCATTTACAAACATGGCTTAACTACTTAATGGTGGAGTTATTAAATGGATGATATTACATCACTATACTTGATATGCTTGGTCATGAGAATATGGTTATAGGTCTTTTATCATGGTGGCCTGACACCTTTGCACCAATACCAATTGATGATGCTTCTCTACATGAGCATCCAAAGACACACCTTGTTGGCCTTGCTAGCTATATGAACACCTCAAGTTTCCTTTGTGCTTCACTATTGGAGATCAAAAGAGGATTTTTTTGTGGGGTGTTCAACATTCATTTTTACAAGCTCTCTTTGATGCTAGATAATGTCGAGGATAGTATCCAACTTGGTGTATGTGAAACACAATACTATGTTCTTGGATAATTCTTCACAAGACAAAATCCAAAGGCCGCTTGAAGACATGCACACAAAGCTTGAGAATATTGCAGATCATCACACTCTAAGTTGAGTACCCACCTACCTAAAGTTGTTTGGACACATTTGATAAGTTGAGAGACTACAATTGGTCTTTCACTATGCAACCTTGTCTTTGGTAAGGAAGTTGTATTATTTGCACTCTATATTTTCATACAACTTTGGGAACAATTATGGATATGTCTCATGCTTACAAGTAAATGATAGCATAGCTTCATGATACGTCAATATGATTTGTTTCAAGTTGGTCATCATAGAACAATGTGTCTTTCAAAAATTGCAGTCATTGTAAGTAATTCCTTCAACCAAGTGAGTGGGCATGGATTCCAAAGTTCTACAGTCACATTTATGATATGTTTGCATGAGCTAAATGGATCAATATTGTTTGTATCAATTATGCTATAAGAATATGCATGTTTCATCTTGATGAAGGTATCTTTCTTGTTGCTCATCATTTCAAGTTCTACATACAACCCAGTTTTAGTAGTGAATTTTTGTGGGGTCATAGAAGGAACTTAGGTTTTTGATGGTGTCACTTTTACATCCATATAAAGGGTTCCTTCTTTCTGGTCATTATATACAGGTTATCTAAAAAAAGTGAAAAAAATGAAAAAATGAAAAAAATGAAAAAAATGGAAAAAAATGAAAAATAGGGAAAAGAAAAGGAAAAAAACAATAAATTCTAACAATGAAAACCTTCGGGCATTGTTAGAAAACTACAATTTGAAAACCAGTTTTTGGCGGATTGTAGTTGAATAAAATTCTTAGTGGTGAAAACTATTTTCACAACGCCACTAAGCGGTAAGTGATTGAAAACTGGCTTGCCAGCGGTCACTTGTCATTATCAAAATTGAAAAAATTAAAAAAAAAAAGAAAAAAAAAGAAAAAAGAAAAAAATTGTAATAATTTGTGTTCTTTCTATGAGATAATAAATTTGCAGGTATACTCTATTGCTTCAATGGTTGTCTGAGTACCTCCTAGCACTCTTGTTTCTCACTTGTGTAGCTGTGCTCTTATTTTTTGTGGTCCATATGACTTTGATCAATTGTAGCAAGAGTTACACTTTCAGTTGAGGTGTTAGCAAAAGTGAAGAGAGAATTCAGGCTACCATCAATATGCTCCCTAAATACTTCAGTTCGATGGAGATATTTCATGTGTTGTGTGGCTACAGTGCTTGTCACAGTTTTTGCTTCCTGATTTGCAGTTGTAGAGTTACATTGGCTACCTGATTTTGGCATTAATGAACATGCAAGTTGGTAAAACAATAAATTTTATTTTTCATTATTTCATCTCTTAACTATATTAATATTTCTTATTATATTAATCATATCATGAAACATTCCTACCCATCCTCTCCTCATTGCCCAAGGACGGTCAACCCTTTGAGTTGGGGGGAGGTCCAATATCCTTATTACCCATCTTTTCACCTATTACCCTTCATTATTCCATCATAGTCATAGTATCCATTATTTTCACTTCTCATAATCATTCAAATTGCCTATCATTTTACCCATTTCAAATGGCTCATAAATATGGAGATAGTCTTTTGTGATACCTCTTATATATGTTCAGAAAAATCCTCAGCTTTAGCACTATGCTTTCCTTATCCATCTTCCTCAATTCAGTAGCAGTTCTAGGACTACTCCCGTACACAATATGGAATGGTGATCTACTAGTGCTTCTATTGAATGAATTGTTATAAGAAAAAATTTCTTGCGGCGAAACCAAATCCCAACTTCAAATTAGTTTTTAACTTCTTCCACAATGTCCTCCAAAAATACCCAAAAAACTTGGTATCTCAGTCTAAAATTATGCTCTTCGATAAACCATGTAGTCTTACCACATCCTTGAAGAATAATTTTGCAACATGAACAACATCACTAGTCTTATGACATAGAATGAAGTGTGTCATCTTCAAAAATCTGTCCACCACCACAAATATGGAGTCATGACCACACTACATCCTTGGCAAACCAAGAACAAAATCCATGTTGATATCCTCCCACGGCTTCTTAGGTATAGGTAATGGCCGATATAGTCTAGTATTCTGGCTAGTACCCTTCACCATTTGACATATTCTGCAACCCTATATGAACTTTTTCACATCCTACTACAACCATGACCAATAATAATGTTCACCAACAATGGAAATGGTCTTATCTTGACCAAAGTGTCTTGCCATTCCGCCATTATGCTTCTCTTTGATCAAAATTTCTCTCATGGAACTCTTGGTAATCCACAATTGATTCCTTCTAAATAGCATACCATATTGAATGGTATAATCCAACCACCCGGTCCTATCCAGTGTGATAGGCTCCTTGCAAGATTTCCAAGCTTCTGCAAAATCAAGATCTTCGAGATATAAGCTTGTGAGTTCCTTAAACCTCACAACTTCAAATTGCATTTTTGTCAACAATTTTTGCCTCTTGCTCATAGTCTCTGTGACCCTATTCGATCGTCCACTCCTGTGCTTTAAAAAAAGGTGTAACTTTGCAGAAATTCAACCCATTTCAAATGCCTTTGATTTAATTTTCCTTGATTGTTCAAATAATGTAAAGGTTGATGATCAATGAATAAAACAAACTCTTTTGGCAACAAGTAATGTCTCCACATTTTCAAAGCCCGGAGTATAGTGTATAATTCGTGATCATAAACAAAATATATCTTCTTTGCATCATTCAATTTCTCACTAAAGTAAGAAACAGGCTTACCTTTCTAGCTCAAGATAGCTCCAATGGCATCATAGTCTACCTAAAATACTTTATTGAAATATGGGCATGCCAAAACAGGCTGCTTCGTGAGCTTCTTTAGAAAATCAAAACTCCTTGCGGCTTCTATACTCCATTTGAATTATTTTATATCCCCTCTCATTGTTCTAGTTAGGGGTACACAAATACTACTAAATCCCTTAATGAACTTTCGGTAAAAATGGCTAGACCATGAAATGATCTTACCTCAGTAATTTTTCTTGGTGTTGGCCACTCCACAATGGTCTTTACCTTTTTTGGATCCATTTTCAAACCTTCTGCTGAGATAACAAATCCCAGATACACCAGTTCACGTTTCACAAAACTACACTTCTTCAAGTTGATCAACAACTTATCCTCTCCCAGCTTCTCAAAAACTTCTCGAATATGCATCAGGTTCTCTTCCAATGTCTTACTGAAGATCAAAATTTCATCCAAATAAACAATGAAAAATTTACCCAAAAATTCCTTCAATACCTTGTTCATCAGTGTGCTAGGTGCATTGGTTAGCCCAAAAGGCATGACTAACCACTCGTATAGGCCTTCTTTGGTCTTGAAAGCTATCTTCCATTTATCTCCCTCTCTGATTTGAATCTAGTGGTAACCACTATTCAGATCAATCTTCGTGAAATATTCAACTCCACTTAGGCAGTCCATAATATTGTCCATCCTTGGCAAGGGAAATTGATACTTGATTATGATCTTGTTGATGGCTCTAGAATCAGTACACATGCACCATTCTCCATCTTTCTTTGGTGCTAGTATTGCAGGAATTTCACATGGGCTCACACTCTCCTTGATAAATCCCTTTCGCAAAAACTCTTGCACTTGTTTGTTCAACTCTTCATTCTCTGCAAGAGTTATTCGATGAGTTGCCTTATTTGGAAAAATGGCTCTAGGAATCAGATCCATTTGATGACTAATCTTCCTTACTGGTGGTAATCCTTCAGGAACATTGTCAGAAACAATACTCTAGAATTCATCCAGCAAACTACACATTTCTATAGGAACTTCACTACTAACTTCCTTTTCAGTTCTTAGAATTAATGCAAAACACATGTGCTCATGCTTCATACCTTCCAAGAATTTTCTTCCGTCAACCAAAAAAATTTGTGCATTGTTGCATACCCTTTCATCTACTTCCTTCAGAGGCTTCAAATTATGTTGAACCTCATCCTTCATTAATGAATAAGTGTTAGCATGTCCATCGTGCACTACTCGTTGATGAAACTGCCATGGTCGACCCAACAACATGTGAAAAGAATCCATGGGTATCACATCACACAAAAAATCTTCCCTATAGTTACCAATTTTGAATTTTATCAGGAACTATTCATTGACCAGGACCCTTTGATCCTTTTGCAACAATGCAATCTAATATGGACTTGGATGCCTTCTCCTCTCCAACGATAATTTGGTGACGATTTCTTCTGACACTAGATTGTCAGTGCTACCTCCGTCAATGATGACATTGCAAAACTTTCCTTCACATTTACAATAGGTGTGAAACAAATTCTTTTGCTAGTCGGGCTCCTTATGTTCATTCGTTAAGGCCCTTCTGACAACAAGGGACTCACCCTTTCTACATCTTCAGACTGTGAGGACCGAGTGTCTTCATCTACATGGGTTACTTGTGCCTTGCCTTCAGGCCTCTTATTTTTCCTCTCTTGGTGTTGCAGGCACTCATATGCCCTATGTCCCTCTTCACCACATTGGAAACATGTTCCCGTGAAAACTCCTCTTCTTGGTCCGCACCCAGACCTTCCTCTGCCTCTTCAATATCCACTATTCTGATCACGAGGTTGATATGAGTAATCTCTTTGCTAATCTTGACTGGTACTGGATCCTTCACCCTTCTTATAATTTCCACCTTGACCTCCATATGGTTGTTTACTAGTGTGAATTCCTCCTATATACTAGGCTTTAGCCTATTGATATATCAAGAAACCTTCTCTTTGTTCGCCTCTGAGTGTCCGGTTCGAACAAAAACCTTGTAAAATTCCTTTCTATATTATTTCACCATCCTTGTTCCTTGTCTTAGACTCTTCATTTTCTTTAGTAGCTCCAATTCGTAGTCAACAAGAATGAACTGCTTCTTCAATTTTGCCACCATTCTATCTCATCTGGATATTTTATATTTTCCTTGTCTACCTCTCTCAAGATAGACCTCTTTCCACCATATACTTGCATGACCTTTTAGTTTCATCTTTGCAAAATTCACTATGTCAGGATATTCAATCTCCTCAAATTCAAAAAATTCTTCCATGTCATTGACCCAATCGATGACTTCTTCTGGATTTAGACTTTTGTTGAAAGTTGTAACCTCCATCTTAGGTCTCTTCCCAATGTTGGATATCCCCCTTAGCAACCTCACTTCCCCAGGGTCCATATGATCTTGTTCTTCCTCTTCTATTTCCTCTTCAGTCTCATCTTCACTATCATCTCTCTCTCGAGGTACATCTCTTCTTCAAACCTCATCCCACAGGCTCTCCAATTGCTTTATGAGGGCTCTAAGTTCATCTCTGAGAGGATCTCTTCCTCTAGCACCTCTGCCTCTACCTCTACCATGTTGGGCCATTCTGGGAGGCATTTTGTTCTTATCCCACACTCAAAGGTCCTATTGTAACTGCCTCACATTCAATGCTTTGTTACGGACTCAAGAACTACCACTCTAATACCACTTGATGAAGGGAACTCCCCTTACAAGCTAGAACCACAATGCACAACTAGGTTTGCACAAAAAAATGATCTTTATTACTAGATCATAATTATAGAGAACATGCCATCTTATGGGAAGATTATTTCATGCATCTATTGAGTGCATAAATTAATTCACATTTTGTAACACCCCTCCATTTTTCTTTCTGGATTGGACAGTGTTTCCTTGTTTTGCGTTGATTTATGTTTCTGGATATTCTGATACTTTATCTTGCGTGTGTATTTGAGCGCTATTTATTGAACGATAGACTATATTATGTGATGTGATTTGATTTATCTGATGCTTTAGTTTACATGCTTTAATTGGTGTAATGATGATGTTAGTTGATATAACATGTTAGTGTATATAAGAATATTTGATGTATTGGAATTATGATGGTAGTGTCAGTTATGATGAGTGTATTGGTGAAGGGGACGGGTTCGCATCACTCGCTTGCGAGCGCCCTGCGAATTCGTGATTTCCTCTTCACGGTGTGTATTATATGCTGGATATATTATATGAGGTTGTTTATTTGGTTTTCAGGTTTGCAGGTACATGACACTGACTCCACCTGGTTTCACAGGTTTGAGCGTGTCGATCCAACGGTTAAGTTGAACGGGAGATAGTAGTTAGGTAACATGTGTCAAGTCTACGCCCTAACCTTAGTGTGTCATCAGTCGTGTGTGTCGAGTCATTGTTTGTCTTGTTTTAATGTTATTTAATTCTGAAAGGATTCTTGTTTTGAAATTAAGATATTTAGAAAAATGGCATTAAATCATGTTGATGGTTATTTAATTAAAATTAATATTGTAATTGTCAATATTGCATGCAAAGGATCAGATTTGGTTTTAGGATATTTTTGATTTAGAACTGAATTGCATGCTTAATTAAAAAGGAAAGAGATTATTGAAAATTCATTCATTCGAGAAGTTTTGGAGGAAGGAAGATTTTGGAGAAAATTGCACAAAGAAGGGTTTGAAGAAATTTTTGGCTATAAAATTGATTTGGAAAAATTCTGTTGGAGTTTGGTTGTGTTTATGGATTGGTTGCTTGATTGGATTCATGGCACGGTTGAATAGAATTCGTGAGATCTTTGGAGGAGGCTCTGCAACAAATTTTACATTACCTATAGCTTCTTAAATCAGGTTTTCTTCTGTAATTTTTGTTTGGTTTCCTAAATTCAAACTTATATATGATGATTGCAGTCTTAGGCTTTCCTTATGTTGAGTTTTTTGCTAAAACCTGCACAGACGATAGAAAATGAAAGTGTTAATGATTAGATCAAAGAGAAATTTGATAGAAAAAAAAGAAAGAAAACTTGTAAAGGCTCTGTTTATGAATCTAAGTATTCGTCAGTCAATTGCTGTATTGTTTGAGTCTACATGAGTACTTTATTCTTTAGATAATATCACTCCACGCTTTTATGGTCCCTCGCGATTAGTAGTGGAACAAAATATACCTACTTTTGGATCTGTTTATAGTTAAACTCTCATGTTCTCTTGTAAGATTGCCTATGAACATGATAGGGTCTATAGTTTGGCCAGTTATCCCCTGTTTCTCCTGTTCTTAATGGTAACCATGATTGTTGCTTATTCTCAGCCTCCTTTGAAGTGGTCAGCTAGGCGCTATGGGGACCACAACCCATACAATGGTTTATATTTTTGGAGTAGTCTACCGAGGATATTTTGAGTTGGTGACTCTTATTGTAGTCGATCTGGTTTAGTGTTTGCATGTCAAGTGCACACTAAGTAAGACAGCGTCGTAACCTTTCTCACATGATACCAATTTTGGATTCATTTCTTTTGTCTTCCCTGTTCATGCACACATAGGTAGGCTAGAGATTCCTTACTTTTTCTTTTGTTGTTTGAAATCTCTTTTGCTTTTGGCACACTTAATACTCGCTGGAATATTGTCTTGCCTGGCATTTGAATTGAACCTGGCTTTGATCGACCTTATATTTTGCATGTTAATTTATGACATTTTGATTATGTTCTGTTGATGATGCAATTGTGAATATACTTAATTGTTTCCATCGGTTGTTGGCAGTCTCTTCTTCCCTCTGTTTGCTGTTGTTTTCTTTTAAACCGTATTCCATACTTCGCCAGCGGTGGACTATGTCTGATAATGACCCTCACTTATGGTTTATTGGATGTCTTTTCATTGTTCGGATCAATATACGCATGAAATGGGAATTGTAACATTCAAATGCATGTGTATGCATGCTCAATATTATACAATCAAATCGATAAAAAGGAGATTACCAATATGGCCAGGTTCAACACATCATGCCTTTATGTATTGCGACTGAGTATATTACTTTCTACGGTTATTCTGTACTTCGCCGACCCTTTTTGCATGCACAATGATTCAATTCTTAATTGTGTCCGAAAGCGGGAGTTTCTCTTGAGTCATCAGCGTAACTCTCTTTACCTTTTTGATTTCTCCATTGCTACAGATTGTCTGGGAGATTATAATCGCTTGTATCATATGGTAGAAGTGCTTTGAATCCCTGGATCTAAAGAAATTTCATTAACATAATTACTGCTAGGGAAATTAAAGTTGTTTTGTAGTTGAAATTAAAATCAGTATCTAGAACATTGAAAATTAATGTCATATCAGAATTCTCTCCATTATGTCGACTAGTAACACTCCTCGCAGTGGCTGCATGCATACCGGCTTGATTCTTTGGGAGTTATGTGCCAGTGGAGGATCCGAGCTCACGTCTGGATATCATAAGTAAGGAGATTAAATAAGAACTCAATCAATCATAGAACAATCAAACTGGAGATCAAGATCCTTTCCACCCAATAGGTTCGGACCATATTACTTTACTCAATTACTCCACCGGTGAATACTACTGGATCATCGTTGGTTCACTAACCGATGTTTTTGGGTTATGCGTAGTAAACTGTAGTGTAGGAATATTTAAGCTCCGGATCATATATATTTTGCATAGATATGTTTAGAAGCATCGACTGTATCATAGACGGTTAAGGGAAAAGTTAATTTGTTGATGGTCTATATGCATACATGTATGTATATTACATGCATTCTTAATATATTGATCTTTAGTTTTGATGGCTTACTGTTTGTTTGACGTCTGGAATCGACCTCTTGTTACCTGTATTAGTGGTTAAACTTTCGTGATAAGCTATTGCATGCACTCACTACCTATTAGATCGCATTCATAAAAGTCAAAGTTAATTCTATCGAAATTCTATTAGAGGTCTTTAGTCTACTTTAATGTATATGAAATTCAAATCTGCATCACCCTCGATGCATGTTAACCGATTTGGATTTGTACCGCTTATCTCAAGTCAAAATAAATAAATAATGATCTTCATTATGTCCCTTATCTACACTGGAATATAGATAAATAGGCTTGCATTTCCTTTTGTGCCATATTCAATAAGTCTTCTTTCACTCCTCTCCTGTAGGCAACAAGTTATTCGTAGATGACTATGCTATATACCCATATTCCTATGTTGAAGATTCATTTAATGAAAATAAGAAAATATGAAATAGAAAAAGGTCCTCGTAAAACTAAGGAGTTACTTAGAAAGGATAATTTCTTTTTTTTATCATCTTTCCTTCCTCATTTGCTTAAAAGAAAAGTAATAAAATATAAGAAAAGAGGATGTAATTTGTACGGTTTTTATAGAAACTTATGAATTTATAATTAAGTAATCTCTCTATAATGGAGGAAAGATTATATATCTTCATGGATCTTATAATTTAATATTTTTTTTATTGTGAATTTATATGTGGATGGTTATGTAGATATAATGAGATGTTTCTATTAGTTAAATATGATGATTTACCCTTCTAAAATTGAATGGTATTAAATGATACTAATGTAATGGTATTTATATACTTAATTATATTTGTATTTATATATATATGTAAAAGAATAATTATCTGGATTAAGGAGAAAGATTTATTTAACAATTAAATTAGAGTGTTGTATTGTGGGATATGGGATTATGTGTTAGTCCAAAATCGTGAGTCTTCCAGAAGAACTTAGAGGATGAGGGTTGTTGAATCCATGTCATCCAGTTGTTTATCCCTTGGGTAGTGCATGGCGTCTTTTCAAGTTTTACCCGGTTTCCATGAACGGGGATGTTTGTGCCTCCTGTGAAAGGAGTGGGCTACGTGTGGTTGTTCTTCCAAGATGTTTGGAGTGAGTTCTTTTAATGGTTTCCTCCTTGAGTTGGAGTGGTTATGATGCTTAGGTTGCATGCACTTGTGATTCCCTTGGTGATTAGTTTGTTTGTGTGTTGTCCATTAGAAGAGTGACTTTTGTTAGGCATCAGAGCCCAAAGAGGTAAATCGGGTAACCTTCAGAAGTTATTTAAACAAGTGATAATTAAAATAATGTACTTAGAAGATTAGGACTAACTTCTCACTAATCAAGATAATTTTACCTCACTCATAGACACAATGGCTTGTTTAGACTTGGAATGAGTGGGAAGGCTTGGAATGGCAAGATCAACTATCTTGTCCGTACGAAAGGTAGTTGATTCCGCATGAGTGAGTATGAGGGTCGAGATTCGGTTGAGGTCACCAGGATTACCTGTGCCGGAGCCTATGAAGGATGCCCAAAGGAGATCTCATGACTACTATGCGATGACACTCTATCTAGGACAACTGTTGTTTATTGTTATATGTGTATGGTTCTTTAAACATACTTGATCTATTTTATGTCTGGAAGCAATATGATCTATGTCAGTGATGTAACTATTGGATTAAGTTAAGGTTTATGAGATTGTATCTTGGATGATTATCTTATTATGTTATGTGGTATCCTTATGTTGTATGGTGTTTATTTTATAAAGTATATAATGTTATGGTTATATGTAATATGTTTGTGTGGGTTTAAGTAATCTTAACCTTGTAGCCTTAGAGGTTGTTGTTGATTAGTAAGTGAATGTGTATGTTAATTACACTTGAAAAAAAATAAAAAATTGGTTCGCTTATGTCGTTAATTACAACTTCCTTGAGGGTTACTTGGTGAGGCATTACACATTTGGCTCTACACTATATGCTATCCTCATACTTCCACTATTGTCCCATGCTTGCATCCCTTGGTCGTTATATCTTTCTCTAGTTCTATAGGTTGACCTTGATATTTCCTGCTCTTCATGTCATAGTTTCCATTTTCATCCAATCAAATTTTGAAAGATCTAAGTCGTTATAGGATATCAATAGCTACACCAATTTGGCCAATGAATATGTATTTCACAATAATGGTGTGGAATACATCAATATCACTCCATCAAGTATACTGACCGAATTCGCCATCCATTGTGTTGAACATCATTGTTCATCTACCACTTCAGAATGTTGCCAAGTGTTTGGGAGATCTCTCCTTGAAAATCCCATGTCACATCGATAAGCTTTTAATTAATAATCACCGAAATGTCTAAGAGACATCGGGAATCTCACACCAACACCACCCTATCACATTGACATCGCTACCACCACACCATCAATGAGACATACGTAGTCGAAGAGACTTACGAGTATCTCTTACCGACACCATAAGGTCACCTCGATGCAACGGTCCACTAAGCTCATAGTCCTCAGAATGTCGAACATACATTCATGATTGTCTCACTGACTAGCATGACTCATGCCAATAATAAAAGGAATCGTCAATTCAAGAGGTTAGAAAACTTGAGAACCTCACGACATGG
This sequence comes from Sequoiadendron giganteum, assembly GCA_007115665.2. Classification (NCBI taxonomy): domain Eukaryota; kingdom Viridiplantae; phylum Streptophyta; class Pinopsida; order Cupressales; family Cupressaceae; genus Sequoiadendron; species Sequoiadendron giganteum. The sequence goes on from CM021107.1 coordinate 292,041,189, forward strand.
GTTAGAATAAATTAGAAGTCCACAAATCCTCACAACCTTGGCCCTTATTCAAAACAAACAACCATAGAATTTGGATTATGTAAGATTTATCCTCACCTTGGATGCTCCTGCATCACTCCCTCTTAAAATTTGAAAACATATGGCTCAAAGACCCATACTTTCAGACTTTGGTAGAAGAATGGTGGAGGAAGTTTCAAGTCACTGGATAAAAAATGTGTTGTTTAATTACAAAATTGAAATGGTTGAAATAGAGGATTAAGGAATGGAATTGGAATAGCTTTAAGAATATTTTTGAATCAAAGGAGAATATTGAGGAGGAACTATAGAATTTGGAGGAAGATATAATTCATAATGGAATGAATTAGCAAAGTTATTTCAAAGAGAAAGAACTTTTGGGGAAGTATGAAGATATCTTGGCCAAAGAAGAAGTATTTTGGAGGAAAAAGTCTAGGGAGGTGTGGCTCAAAGGAGATAAGAATACATAATTATTCCACAATAGCACAAGTTAGCACATGAGTTTGAATAGAATAACAAGCCTAAAATAGATAGATGGAACCATAGTGGAGGAACCACAGACAGTGGTTGAAGAAGATGTCAGGTACTTTAGCAATCTACTAAAAAATACGGAAGGATCAGATTTGCAACATTAGGAAGATATGTTGAGAATCATTCCTAAGGTGGTCTAAGAAGCACAAAACAAGCCAATTAATGCAAAGTACACTAAAGAGGAGATAAAAGAATCCCTCTTTCAGCTGCATCTGGACAAGGCTCCTGGCCTAGACAGATTGTTAGCCAGTTTTTTTCAAAAATTTTGGAGCTTGTTAGGGGATAAGCTAGTAGAGGATATAGAAGCCTTGTGGAACTCTGGCTCCTTTCTCAAAGAAGTAAATAACACTTTTACTGCCTTAGTTTCGAAGAAAGAAGCTACAAACACATTAGATGACTATAGGCTAATTTCACTATGTAATACAATCTATAGAGTTATGAAAAAGGTGATGGAAAATAGATTAAAATCCATTCTTCCATCTGTGATTGTTGAAGAACAAACAAGGTGTATTCTAGGGACGGTGATCCTGGATGGGATAATCATAACATAGGAGGCAATCCATTTGGTTCAACAGAACAAAAAAGCCAGTATGATAATTAAATTGGATATTAGGAAAGTCTATGACATGGTAGATTGGAGATTCTTGATCAAGTCTTGGAAGCCTTTCAATTCAATAAGCGTTGGCTGAATTGGATCTTCAATTGCATCTCTACTCCCAAATTTTTAGTTCTAGTAAATGGAACACTTGAAGGGTTCTTTGAAGTATCAAGAGGGTTTTGCCAAGGAGAACCTATCTCTCCCTTCTTATATATCTTGATGGTTGAAGCATTAGGAATAATAACATACCACAACATCAATATAAACCATATTGAATGAGTCAAAGTAATGAGTGATATCTAGGCCATCTCCCATCAGAAATTCATTGATGATACAACACTAATGGGTGCAACTAAGAGAAAGGAAGCGATTCAGTTCCGAGCAATGCTCAACAAGTATGCTAAGGCTTCAGGGAAAATAATGAATGAAAACAAATCAGAGGTCTTCTTGTTCAAAAAACACATGCAAAAGGAGAAAAATATCTTAAGAGTCTTAGGTTTTAAAAAGGGTGAATTTCCCTGCACCTATTTAGGTGTTCCACTGGCCAAATGGGTTAGGTCAAATAGACTATGGGATCCCCTCAATCTCAAAACTAGTGCAAAGTTGAATGCATAGAAAACAAAGTGGTTAACTTGGCCAGGAAGGATCGCATTGATAAAATCATTCTTATCTGATCTCCCAATATATCTCATGTCAATTATGAGCTCACCAAGAAGATGCACAACAAATCTATCAAAATTGTATATACATTTTTTCTGGCAAGGAAAGAAAGAGAAAAAGAAATTTCCTTGATTGCTTGGGATAAACTATGTAGGAAAAAAGAATATGGTGGGTTGGGCTTCAAACATCTAGACTTACATAAAAAATCCCTGGAGGCAAAGCTCATTTGACATATGCATTGTCAACCTCAAAGAAAATGGGTCAAAATCCTTCATCATAAGTACCTAAAACATTGAAGCAATGGGGATATATTGACAATTTCTAACCCTCTGATTGGCTCTCAAATTTGGAATTTTATGCAGAAGGGAAAAAAATTGGTTTGTGATTACTTGTCTTGGGATGTTCAGGATGGAAGAAATTCCCTTTTTTGGGAAGATTTGCGGTCTTAAATCCCAAGTTTAGATAGAATGTTTGAAGGAGGTGAGACCAAATGAACACTTTTAGAGGAGAACAATTTGGGGCTAGACTGGAAATAGAAAGACCTGACAGGCCTTGGATTACCATAGAGGGAAGTGAAGCTCCTTATAATTCATTGAAAGAGATAACTTTGACTTTGCCAGTGAGCTGTGACACCTTGATTTGGCTTGGAGCTAAGTATGGAATCTACAATGCAAGAGATGGCTACAAGATGCTATATATGGAATGGGGGAGGGTTGTTGACAACCTTCTACTTCATCATTTTTGGAGTAATGTATGCCTTACCAAGGTAGGCGTGTTTTCTTGGGCGGCCACTCAAAATAAAGTCCTTACGACAGAAAAATTCCTTTGATTAGGATTCCATGGGCCGTCTAGATGTGTAATGTATGAATAGGCTAAAGAAACTACTAACCATCTCCTTCTTGGATGTTCATTTTATCAAGACTTCATATCAGTTACAAAGACAAGGAAGATCTATTGCCGCTACCAGTACAACAATATGGAAATGGCTTTGAGATAATGAAGGCAAAAGGCTATGATGGAATTAGTGGTCTTGGTATACATAAAAATGGAATGAGAGAACCCTTAATTTCGTCTAAAAGACCAAAGAATCTAGGGTTAGGTTTCAAGCCAATTGAGATTGGTGCTCCACATACCCTTATCATTTCAAGTGAGGGAATAAGTGCTTCTGAAAATGTCAAGATATTTGATGAATCCTATACTGAGATTGACTCTCATGAATGGGAATACGGTTCTGATAAATCCCTTAGTGGCTATGATCTTGAAGAAACATTTTGATAACCAGGTGAGCCTTCTTTTGAGGAAAGATTTAGAAAAGATTTTAAAATTGGTTCACCGTGAGACCCTTCTAAAATCCCAATGAAAAGAGAGGCTTGCTCAAGAACCTTTTGGGCGTACAACCCTCGCAACAATGACAAACCTAAACCACAACCTGACTCTTCTAACTTTCTCTTGTTAGGAATTGCATACATAAGATATAAATTAAATGAAGATAAAGATTAAATAGAGGAATGAAAAATACACAAGAAATAATAACATTGAGAAATAATTTTAACGTGGTTCCCCCAAACTCAGGCTACATCCACTAATAGAGAGTCCAAGTAATCGGTTTGCTTTGCTAGATAATAATAATTGGAATCTCTATTGGTGGATGTAGCCCAAGTTTGGGTGAACCATGTTAAAATTGTTTCTCACTGTTATTATTTCTTGTGTATTTTTGATTCCTCTATTTAATCTTTATCTTCATTTAATTTATATCTTATGTATGGAATTCCTAACAAGAGAAAGTTAGAAGAGTCAGGTTGTGGTTTAGGTTTTTCATTGTTGCGAGGGTTGTATGCCCAAAAGGTTCTTATGTAAGCCTCTCTTTTCATTGGGATTTTAGAAGGATCTCATGGTGAACCAATTTTAAACTCTTTTCTAAATCTTTCCTCAAAAGAAGGCTCACCTGGTTATCAAAATGTTTATTCAAGATCATAGCCACTAAGGGATTTATCAGAACCGTATTCCCATTCATGAGAGTCAATCTCAGTATAGGATTCATCAAATATCTTGACATTTTCAGAAGCACTTATGCCCTCACTTAAAATGATAAGGGTATGTGGAGCACCAATCTCAATTGGCTTGAAACCTAACCCTAGATTCTTTGGTCTTTTAGAAAAAATTAAGGGTTCTCTCAATCCATTTTTATGTATACCAAGACCACTAATTCCATCATATCCTTTTGCCTTCATTATCTCAAAGCCATTTCCATATTGTTATACTAGTAGCTGACATTAAAAAACCCTATTTTGTAACTGACATAAGTCTTGATAAAATGACTAAGGGATAGTGTTTCCATTGATATTGTATTGTAACATTTGAAGTGGTATTGAGTTACAAGGATTTCTAGTTGTAATCGGTTTGTTTTGCTAGATAATAATAATTGGAATCTCTATTGGTGGATGTAGCCCAAGTTTGGGTGAACCACGTTAAAATTGTTTCTCATTGTTATTATTTCTTGTGTATTTTTCATTCCTCTATTTAATCTTTATCTTCATTTAATTTATATCTTATGTATGCAATTCCTAACAAGAGAAAGTTAGAAGAGTTAGGTTTGTCATTGTTGTGAGGGTTGTACGCCCAAAAGGTTCTTATGCAAGCCCCTCTTTTCATTGGGATTTTAGAAGGATATAATGGTGAACCAATTTTAAACTCTTTTCTAAATCTTTCCTCAAAAGAAGGCTCACCTGGTTATCAAAATGTTTCTTCAAGATCATAACCACTAAGGGATTTATCAGAATCGTATTCCCATTCATGAGAGTCAATCTTAGTATAGGATTCATCAAATATCTTGACATTTTCAGAAGCACTTATGCCCTCACTTGAAATGATAAGGGTATGTGGAGCGCCAATCTTAATTGGCTTGAAACCTAACCCTAGATTCTTTGGTCTTTTAGACGAAATTAAGTGTTCTCTCATTCCATTTTTATGTATACCAAGACCACTAATTCCATCATAGCCTTTTTCCTTCATTATCTCAAAGCCATTTCCATATTGTTGTACTGGTAGCGGCGATGCATTAGGACACTCCTCATTTCTTATCCCAAAAAGATAAAAAACATAGTTACATTAGAATTGAATCTTTATATCAAAAAAATTCAAAAACATAGACTTAGTTCATATCATTTACATCCATAGACCTCATTCCATATCATTTGCATTTCCCCTTTTTGTTTGAGAAAATATTACATGGTTGAGACTAGATTACAAAAAAGGAGAAGAGACATGGACCTTTTTGGAAAAGAAGATGATCTTTATAACCATACTAGTGACATGAACCTAAATTCCACTTCACATACAACTCACCACAATATCGACATGGGACCTACCTCCAACAACCCTTTCAATGACATAAATATTGGACATACATCACACAACAATCTTTTTGAGGAATTCATTCACAAAGACGAAAATGGAAATGTGTTTATAGAAGATGTAGAGGTTGCTGCCTAAAATCCAGAAGTGGCTTCTTTCATAGATGAATTACTCATTCCAGATCCACAACAATATTTAGCCAAACTCTTACATGAAGGATTTAAATTACCACATGGATTTGATGTCAACAGCTTGAGAGAACCATCACCTAGTCACGACACACAAACTAGTCAAGCTCCCTCAACACCACAACATGGTGCTACCACTACTTCTATTGGCATGACAACACAAAATGCAACCAACACGATCAATAAAACATCCACTTTTGGGGCACCAAATATATCACAAACCACATCACAACCAATTCCAGAAGTGTCTAAAACTGTGTCACAAAATTTTGGGTCAACATTTTCTACATTTGGATCATCATCCAATGCTATGGGGGCATCCTCATTTAATCCTTTTGCAAGAAATAAAACAAGAAGATTTTCAATTCATGGACCTCAACCTAACACCAATATCACATCACAAGGTCCTCAAATCAACACAAACACTAGTGGCCCTCACAGAAAAAACACGAGCTTCCCCCATGGCCATATCTATCAATTTGGACAAGGAAATCAAGCATCACAACACATGAACATGTCACAAATAAGTCACAAACCGATCGGTCATCAAAACATGCATGGGAAAAATATTCCTCAAATGTAATTCAATGCTATTGGATCACATATCCCAACATACAATTCCCCTATTCGTACACATTCAACACATTCCAACTCAAAATGTGTCATCATAACAAATGGGAATGCATGGAATTACTATTGACAACATGAGTGATGCCACCAACAATCCAATAGTGGATGCATTAACTGCCCAACTAGCTGCCCTACAAAAGCAAGTAGAGAACATGCAACTATCAAACAAGAATACTTATACATCCTTTGACTTGCATCCATATCCATTTGACACAAGCCTATGCATGCCACCATTCCCTCCAGGATATGTGGTCCCAAATTTCTCTAAATATAAAGGAAAGACAAACCTTATTGAGCACATAAGAGAATTCACAACCACTTGTGTAGACATGGTGGCATATGAACACACTTATTTGATGGGAATTTTTCCTAGGAGTCTCACGGGTCCCGCACTCGATTGGTTCACACTTTTTCCTAAAGGGATAAGATCATGGGATGAAATTGCCAACAAATTTGTAGAGAACTATGCCTATAACATTGACAGTAGCATTACAATCACTACACTATGTAAGGCAACACAAGAAGAATCTGGTGAAACTTTCATTCCTTTCTTCCAAAAATGGCAAGGCTTGGTAAGCCGATGTCCAGTTGAAATCACCAAAAAAGAGAAGGTACAAATGTTTGTTCAAAACCTCATTGGACCTTTGAGATATAATTTTCAAGTCCATTGTTGTACAACCTTCACAAACCTAGTTGAAAATAGTGTCCAACTTGAAAAGGACCTCATCGCACAAGGTGAACTTAAGTGCCCTAGTAAGAACACAAGCATGAACATGACCAATGATAAGAACAAGTATTGGGCCAAAAATAAACATGTTACCAATGATGGTTTTGTCGACACTAAAGCGGTGAATAAAACCGATCCTGTAATCACACTTAGGATATTTCAACCACAAAATAATCCCCCATCTATCCCAAAACCTATTGTAAATGTTGTTCAAAGCAACCAAGACCAAGGTCAACAAAGACAAGCTAAACAATTCCCAAAATGACACACATATACCCCCTTGGGAGAACCTATTGAATCTGTCCTCAAGAAGCTCATCCAATCTAACGTCATAACCTTGCAAGAACCTAAGATATATGAGCCAGGATAGTTTAAACCATCATGGTGGGATGATAAATCCTTTTGTGAATACCATAGAGAAAAAGGACATAAAACATCATCCTATAAAAAATAGAGGAACATCATACAAGATCTAATTGAGAATGGTGACATCGAATTTAATGGTCAACAATACTCTTCCAATACTGACCATACCATTCATAAGAATCCACTACAATATCATGGTTCCAAAAATCCCTCTTTGTCAGGTCAAAGGACTAATAACTAGGCCAACTACACTCATGCTACCTTCGATTGCTCGAGTGGGCCTATAATCAATCACCTTCAAGATGCCAAAGAATATGTTAATACCATCACCATCAAAAAGACTCTTGAATGCAATGCCACCACTCGTCGAGCCAATATCATGATACCTATCCCTTTTTCTAAGTTTCCGCAGCCTAAAGGATAATTCAACCTTGTCAATCAATTGGGTAAAACCCTTGCATAGATTTCCTTACTTGAAGTTTTGTCCATCTCTCCTACACATAAAGCTATCCTTGACAAGGCCTTAAAAGAGGCTTCAGTTCCCACCGACATCAATGTCAACCACTTTCAATTTATGGTCAGATATTTGGCCAATTCCCACCAGGTCACTTTCTTAGATAGAGTGTAACGCCCCACCATGTAACCCTAGAGGACAACACAAACACAACGTAAGCGTAACAATTTTTTTAAAAGGTGTAATAATCAATAAGTAAACTAATCCATAGCATACAAAATAATACTCATGAAATAAAGAACATACATCCAATATAATTGAACTCATCTCATAAGATACAAAGTATATTAAAGAATCATTCATAGATTGCATTCATTCAATAAAGCAGTTACAAAGCTCATTTCCAAAATGAGGTAGCTAAAAAAATAATGCTATAATTACAATGATACAAGGATCCTCCTCGAATACAAATGAGGAGTAGTACATATACAATAACATCCAATTGATTAAATAGAACATAAGATAAGGTACAAGCAACTCATACACACGAGCTCTCCAATCTGGAAGATCCTGCCATCACGAACATGAAGTGGAAACCCAACAGTGTAAGGTGCACGTTCTACCCATCCAAGTGGTACCTAAAGGCCCACCCCCATGCTAGGAGATAGTAAAAGGTCTTCCTAGGCATAACCAACAAATTCTAGACATAGACAATCACAAGAATATACTAAACAAGCACTATACATTACATAAAGGTTACATTGCTTCCAAAGTAAAAGAATCAAGTACAACCACTACACAATACAAATTGTTATCATAGGAGGAGTGTCATCAAAAAGTAGCATGGGTTCTCCTGGTAGATCTTCCTAGGCCCTGGCTCCCATCTTGGGTTACCCTGGTATCCTCTCACAACCCTCGACCCCACATGCAAACCGATGGGGAATCAAATATATTTCAAAGGGATAAGATAATTATCTTGCCATTCCAGGCCTTCTCGTCTCATCCCAAGTCTAAACAAGCCCTTGAGCCCATGAGTGAGGCACAATTAACAAGTTATGTGTTTTAAGCTACCCTTTCCCCTAATATATTTATTTAATTTCCACTTAGTTAACTAACTCTCACATGAGTTACCCTGGCACCACTTTGTGTGTCAGCCCCCATTGAGAGCCACTCCCCTACTGACAACACAAGGATCTAATCCAAATCCCAAGCATAAACAAAGTGCACAAAATGGATATTAAATCCCAATCCAAAATATAAGAGGCAACACATCTCATTCGTAGTAACCGGGTGTTTAAACTGAATCACCACCAAGTGCACTACCCAAGGAAAAACAAAGGTTTGAACCATAAATCACAACAACCCCCAATAATAATGACATTTGGAAGACTTACAAAATCACAACTAACAGATTTCCCAAACTTACGTGAACATAAGAAATCATAATTAAATAAATAATTTGGGCAAGTAATATGAACTATCATTAGGATTTCCTAAATCCAATTTCCATTTCAATAAAACACTATGATAAATTTCTCAAATAATTCTAACTTAATACAAATTCATTTACAGACAATAAAGAGATTAAATCTAATTGTTTAATTCAATTTCCCAATTAAAAATCAATTTCCTCTGTTTAAATCATTTCATTTGAAAACATCTAGTTTGTGCATTTACTTGCACCTATAATAAAAAACTCATTTAAATATGTATATTTAATATATATACAATTACATATGTATTTTTATATAATTATATATATATATATATAGATATATTATTTAAACAATTAAAAATCAAATTACAATATCCAAACAAAAATTAAATATATATATGCATATATATACATATAATTACATATATATATTTATGCATATATATGCATACTATATATTATAATATATATATATACCCAAAAGTTAATATTCAAAACCGGCAGACGAAATAACATAAGCTTTCATAGTAGACATGGTTGTACACAGACAATCAAACCCCCACATAGGGGCGCGGTTGTGGACACAACACTGGCACTGCCTCCACCATCTGCCTTCCTATGGGGAGGCGGCTGTGGAGATAGCCCGAGCCTTCACCATTATATATAATACTATGCAATTTCATAGACCTGTGATTTTCCAAAGGAATCGTCGTACAAATTTTTTTAAAAAAACCAAGGTTTTTTCAAAATAAAATCTCTACAAGGATCTCCATTAAAATATGTATATATATATATATTTGTATATGTATATATATATAAAAAATATATATAACTATATCAAAAATAATTGCTACAGAAGAGCAAATATTTTTACAAATTTTTCTACAGGAAGATATTCACAAATTAACCAGAGATTTTTAATTTCCCAAGCCAAATAAATCTAATTGGGAAAACAAAAATAAAACAATAATATTCTACAGGTAGATCTTTTCCCATACAAACAAGATTTTCCACAAATTTTGATAGGAAGATCTTAAATCCATTCCTACATAAGCTCTAAAGCTTTCACAACAATTTTCCAATTTCAAAACAAATCAAACCTTTAAACAATTTCTACAGAAACTCCAAGGCTTTCACAACAATTTTCCAATCTCAAAATAAATCAAGTTTAAAAAAAAAATTAAGTTTTCTTCATTGTATAGGTAATCTTTTCCAAAACAATAACTAATTCTAATAGCCTTTTCCAAATTGTAAATGAATAAAAACAATTAAATAAATTGTTTCCAGATGTTTGAAGAAACAGAGATTGAAGTAGAGCCTCGCCTTCAAATTCAAGTATTATCAAAGCTTCTTCCAAATTAATTTTATTTCCAGAAAGTAAACAACAAAAGTAGAGACAATATTTCTCGAGAGCTTCTTCCCCAATTTTCAACAACACCAATTTTCAACAACCTCTTTCAATTTTCAACAACCTCTTCCAATTTTCAACCACTTCAAAAATATCTTTTCATTCTCGTGAAATAGCCTCTTTCCTCTTTTAGTTAATGCAATTATTCTCTCTGAGAATTAATTCCCAACAACATTGTTTAATTTTTCTAACACATGTCACAAATAAAATATCTTTCCAACCAAATCACAAATATTTCCTGTAATATTTTTACAAGATATTTGTGCATTTAATAATTCAAAATCACATATTAATTTCTAATTAATTTAATCACTTTATAAAATAAATTTAATCTCAAATATTAAATTACTTTACAAGATAAATTAAATCAATTAACTAAATCAAATTAAAAGTTTCTAACAACATTAATCACGATTTAATAAATAATCAATTAAAAACATCATAAGCATTAAATAACATTAATTTACCACAAAGTATACCTTGCAAAATAATTAAATGACAAGGCATACAAAAACATCATGACAACACAACATGACCAAAACAAGAACTAACGACACACTATGACTAGGGTTGTGGTTTGACAAGGAAATCTTGTTACTATCTCCCAATCAACTATTCCGTTGGGCAATGGACATGCTCAAACCTATGAATCTAGGTGAAGTCGATGTCCTGTACCTACAATCCTGCAATCAAAACATATATCGTACATATATATAGCTCATGAACAATCACACCATGAAGAGAGAATTATGGAATCGGAGGGCACTCGCAAGTGAGTGATGCAATCTCATTCCCTTCACCAATACAGTGTCACATCAAGACTGACGAAACCAAAGCATAAAATAACTAGAGATGAACATATATCAATATCAACTCAAATAATCAACTATGCTAACCAAAAAGCATGTCATAAACAGTAATCGTCAATATAGTGTACCATCACATCTAAATATAAAAACCATCATCGCTCCAATTTCAATGATCAAATAACAACATAATACCATAGTCTATCAAAGTAAAAGAACTGTCTGAAAACATAAGAAAATCGGAGGGGTGCTACACCAAGATTACTCCACGCCTAATCCATACCACAATGATGCATTACACATTGAATTTTTCATTCACAAACATAAGGCCAAACAAGTCCTAGTTAATGGTGGAGCCAGATTGAACATATTCTCCTTAAAATTGGTCAATGCATTAGGCTTCTTTGATGCATGTTTAGATGCCACTAAAGCATAGTAATCAAAGCTTATGATGATGAGGAGCGTTCTTCTAAGGGAATTATCACACTCCCTATTTGTGTTGGGCCAACAATCATAGAAACAACATGTCAGGTCCTGGATCTTGAGCTGCCCTACAATGTCCTCCTTGGTCAACCTTGGCTTCATGTCTTGAAGGTTGTACCATCCACATATCAACAATGTCTAAATTTCCCCTATAATGGAACCGATATTACCATAAAGGGTGATCCCAACCCCTTTCAATATTGCACCAACTTAAGGGGCATTTTTGAACATCAAGTGCCTATTAATCATGAAGTGTTTAACATCCACCTCATCCCAATATGTTGATCCATCTACACTTACCAATTCATCCACTTCCACTACTTTGACCTCCACCCTACCATCCACTTCCACCATTCCAACCACTAATCCAAACCTCAAGATCAGGATAATGGTTGTGGCAAGTATAAACTGACTACTGCCTATTGCATCACAAAGCTACCTAAGTCTTTCCAGTCTTATGGTAGGCCTTTCTTCATGATAGAACCCAAGGTTGTCTTTAAAGTTACTCCCACCACCACTCACAAAATGGGGAGAGGTAAACAAAGAAGACATTGATTATATTTCAACTTGGATTTACAAAGACAAGGAAGATCTATCACCGCTACCAGTACAATAATATGGAAATGGCTTTGAGATAATGAAGGAAAAAGCTATGATGGAATTACTGGTCTTGGTATACATAAAAATGGAATGAGAGAACCCTTAATTTCATCTAAAAGACCAAAGAATCTAGGGTTAGGTTTCAAGCCAATTGAGATTGGCGCTCCACATACCCTTATCATTTCAAGTGAGGGCTTAAGTGCTTCTGAAAATGTCAATATATTTGATGAATCCTATACTGAGATTGACTCTCATGAATGGGAATACGGTTATGATAAATCCCTTAGTGGCTATAATCTTGAAGAAAATTTTTGATAACCAGGTGAGCCTTCTTTTGAGGAAAGATTTAGAAAAGAGTTTAAAATTGGTTCACATGAGATCCTTGTAAAATCCCAATGAAAAGAGAGGCTTTCATAAGAACCTTTTGGGCATACAACCCTCACAACAATGACAAACCTAAACCTCAACCTGGCTCTTCTAACTTTCTCTTGTTAGGAATTACATACATAAGACATAAATTAAATGAAGATAAAGATTAAATAGAGGAATGGAAAATACACAAGAAATAATAACAGTGAGAAACAATTTTAATGTGGTTCACCCAAACTCGGGCTACATCCACCAATAGAGAGTTCAATTATTATTATCTAGCAAAGAAAACCGATTACAACTAGAAATACTTGCAACTCAATACCACTGCAAATGTTACAATACAATATCAATGGAAACACTATCCCTTAGTAATTTTATCAAGACTTATATCAGTTACAAAATAGGGTTTTTTAATGTCATCTAATAGAAAAATAGCTGCCCCTTGACCCCATCTTGGGGGCACTGCCCCCAAATCCCCATTAAATAATTTGGGGGGAAACCACACCGATAAAAGTGGGGAAAATTTAACCCTAGAGCCTTATTAGGCTCCATATAACAATAATCTCCCACTTGTAGACTGATCAAACTCCACACCATATCATCTCTGACTTGGAGATTGATCATAACACTGCTGACCCTATAGCTCCCACTAGAAATAAGCACTGATGCAGGAGCATCCGATCTCACAAGAAATATTGCATATATATTTTATTTATTTAACCCATGTTTTTGTCTTGTAGTTTTCTAATCAAAATAAATATTTTAATTCTCCTACACTCCAAGGAAAAGATAAGGAAAATTGCATATGGACAAAATCCTAATAACCTACATGCTAGAAGACAAATATTGGACAATGAAGAGTCTTCAAAGCACCCAGGTCATGAAGGAAAGAAACAAAGGAAGCCTAAGAACTTCATATTTCTCCAAGTTGGATGCCACCAAGCAAGAAGAAGAATACCAATAGTCATTGAATCCCAAAAGAGGAAGATGAAACTTGGCAAATGAGATATTATAGGTAGATGGAATTTTGGCTCCAAAGAGGATTGAAAAACAAGAGAAGAGTCCAAGTCTATTTCTGATTTTTTTAGGTCATCAAGAGGATGTCCATAGCTGATGTTGAAGATAATTCTCCAAGGGAACTACATCATTGTTGTTGAGGCAAAGAAAGTGGGCATTCATGGTGACTTGTTAGGTGAAAAATTTCTGAATTTTGTAAGTTTGTAAAGGTGGATAGTTGGAAAGGTTGTAAGAGATACTTCCTAGTTGGATTTGTGGAGGTTATGTATGTTTGTTACCATCTTGATTGGCAGCAATAAAATATTTGGGTTGTGATTATTTTTTTCTTGTGTATGTTTTATGAAGTTCTCAAGATATAATGTTACTTCATAGCTTAAATTGTTGCTACAACATTCACAAAATATATTCATTTAAGGGCTGAAAGTTTAAGAGGTTAATCCACATTTATTTTTCTGAAACTAAAGGAATCAAAGGGATAAATGACAATCCTTAAGAGCTAGAATTTATCAAAGTTAATTTGCATCTAAGAGAAGAGGATTAATCTTGATAAATAACAATCTTAAGGCTGAAATTTAACAAGGATATGTTGGCACATACAATTTGTTACAATATTTGAAGTTTTGAGAAAATGATTATAAGAATTTTGAAGGCATGAATATTGTTGTTATCACAATGCACATAAGTGAATTTGATAGCTCTCCATCAAATTAGTATTAGAGCAAGAGATCTTGAGAGTGGAGAGAATCCACTAGGACCATGGGTGAAGAATTGGTAGAGAGTGAAGAAGCCCTGAGAGGCTATTGATTCTATAGGAATCATGTTGGTTGTCCTCCAACAGAGATGAAGTTGGGTAGAAGGTGTTCAAATGACCACTGTGTGGAAGTGGTTAGAGGAGGTTTTGAGAGGTACATCTTCTAGAGTCTTTGTTGGGTTGAGGATAGTTGTGAGATTTTCTATATATGGAAGTGTGTGATTATCTCCATATTGTGAGACAAGATTGTGCAAGTTTTGTGGTTAATGTGTATGTGTGTAAAGGAAATGTCTTCAAGAAAGAGGGAGTATGAGTTTATCCTTGGGTAAGGCTTTAAAAATTTCTTTTATTGAAAGAAGAGAAAGGAGGTTAAATACAGAACACAAGGACAAGTTGCAAAAAAATTGAAGAGAGAAAATACCTGCACTCAAGTGGACTTGAGTTTCTTTTTCCCTTAGGTGTATGATGCAGGAGCATTCGGGCTCATAGTAAATATTGCATATATATTTTATTTATTTAACCCATGTGTTTGTCTTTTAGGTTTTTAATCAAATTTGGAGTAAATACAATAAATATTTTAATTCTCCTACACTCCAAGAAAAATATAAGGCAAATTGCATATGGACAAAATCCTAGTCACCTACAAGCTAGAAGACAAATATTTGACAATGAAGAGTATTCAAAGCACCCAAGTCATGAAGGAAAGAAAAAAAGGAATCCTAAGAGTCATCTTTCTCCAAGTTGGATGCCATCAAGCAAGAAGAAGAATACCAAGAGTCATTGAAGCCCAAAAGAGGAAGATGAAACTTGGAAAAGGAGATATTATAGGTAGATGGACTTTTGGCTCCAAAGAGGATTGAAAAAAAAGAGAAGAGCCCAAGTCTATTTCTGATTTTTTCAGGTCATCAAGAGGACATCCATAGGTGATGTTGAAGATAATTCTCCAAGGGAACTACATCAATTTTTTTGAGGCAAAGAAAGTGGACATTCATGGTCACTTGTTAGGTGAATTATTTTTGAATTTTGTAAGTTTGTAAAGGTGGATAGTTGGAAAGTTTGTAAGAGATACTTCCTAGTTAGATTTTTGGAGGTTATGTATGTGTGTTACCATCTTTATTGGAAACAGTAAAACATTTGGGTTGTGAGTATTTTTTGCTATGTATGTTTTATGAAATTCTCAAGATATAATGTTACTTCATAGCTGAAATTGTTTCTACAACATTCACAAAATATATTCATTTTAAGGGCTGAAAGTTTAAGAGGTTAGTCAACATTTATTTTACTACAACTAAAGGAATCAAAGAGATAAATGAAAATCCTTAAGAGTTGGAATTTATCAAAGTTAATTTGCATCTAAGAGTAGAGGAGTAATCATGACAAATAACAATCTTAAGGCTGAAATTTAACAAGGATATGTTGGCACATACAATTTGTTACAATATTTGAAGTTTTGAGAAAATGGTTATAATAATTTTGAAGGCATGAATATTGTTGTTATCACAATGCACATAAGTCAAGTTGATAGCTCTCCATCAAGTACCCTAGACCTTGTTGTTCTAATTTTATTGTTTTTGGTATTGAAGACCAACCAAAGCAAAAGAGGAGCTCAACTTCTCCCTTGCCATTTACTTTGTAAACATACCCATTGGATTTTCATTTGCATGTAACTTTTCTAGACTTAACTATCCATAATCCAACACTGACTGAATGAAGTGATACCTCAATTGTATGTGTTTGGTCTTTGAATGCAAGGTAGAATTCTTTGCAAGATGTATGGCACTCTGGCTGTTCATAAACAAATAATTGTTGGCCTGATTTTTTCCCAATTCTTCCATGAAAGATTGCAGCCATATCATATCCTTTCTTGCCTCTGTTGCAACTATATACTCTGCCTTCATGGTGGATAAAGCAACCACCTTTTGCAACCATGAGATCTAACTCATTGTTGTCCCACCTATAGTAAAGACATAACCTATAGTAATCCACCTGGTATCAATATCCCCTACCAAATCTAAGTCTACATAACCTGCTAAATCAGTCTTAGAGCCCCCAAAACATAATTTTTTATTGGATGTACCTCTCAAATACCTGAGAACCCATTCTACTACATTCCAATTCTCCAATCTGGGATTACTCATATACCTTCTTACAAATCCTATAGCATGTGCACTATCTAGTCTCATGCATACCATGGTGTACATTAAAATTCCTATAGCTGAAGCATATGGTACCTTGGAAATTTTTTCTTCCTCCTCTTATGCCTTTGGACACATCTCCTTAGTCAATTTTAAATGACTAGGAAAAGGTGTGCTGATAGCTTTTGCATTCTCCATATGGAATCTCTGCAACACCTTTTCAACATAACCAGCTTTAGATAGAGTCAAATTTTTGTTCTTCCTATCTCTACAAATTCTCATACCAAGGATTTGTTTTGCTGCCCCCAAATCCTTCATTGCAAATGATTTTGCTAACTATTGTTTTAACTCACTTACGTGATCCATTTTAGACCTCTCTACAAGCATGTCATCAACATATAAACATAAAATAATGTAGTTTTCATTACCCAACCTCTTAAAATAAACACAATGGTCAAAATCACACTTGTTGTAACCTTGCTTAGACATAAAACTATCAAATTTCAAGTACCATTTCTGAGGTGCTTGTTTCAAGCCATAAAAACTCTTCTTCAATCTGCATACCTTTGACGTCAAATCCTTGAGGATATTCCATATATATCGCCTCCTCCAAATCACCATGGAGAAAGGAAATTTTCACATCTAACTATTCCAAATGCAAATCATTAGTAGCCACAATACTTAAAACAATACGAATAGAAGTCATCTTACAACTAGAGAAAAAATCTTAGCAGAATCAATGCCCTTTTTCTATGCAAATCCTTTTACAACTAACCTAGCTTTAAATTTTTTTCGTACCTCCATCTTCCTCTTTCAACCTATAAACCCATTTGTTTGGTAAATCCTTTTTACCTACAGGTAACTCACATAATTCCCAAGTCTGATTTTTCAACAAGGAGTCAATTTCTTCTTTCATTGCAAGCTCCCATTGAACCTTTGTATCCACCTGCTTAGCTTCATCATACCCTTTTGGTTCACTAGCCTCTGTTAACAAAATAGAATACAAAGAGGGAGAAAACCTTTTAGGAGGTCTACTTAGCCTTGTTGACTATCTAACATGCACTGGAGCTTTTGGAATTTCTTGTTGTTGTTGCGGATCATGAGGAACCACTATAACATCATTGTTTGGAGTATCATCCAGTATTGCATAATCATTTTATTTATTCTCATGCTATTGCAACTGATCTTTGTACAACACTTTCTCATTGAATATGATATACCTACTTCTCACAATTTTCTGATTTTCAAAATCCTAAAACCTATAACCAAATTCATCAATTCCATATCCAACAAATATACATTTCTTTGATTTTACATCAAGCTTGGTTCTATTTTCAGAATCTACATGTGCAAATGCTTTACAACCGAAGGTTTTGAGAAAATAATAACTCACCTTCTTACCTATCCATGCTTCCTTTGGAATACCACAACCCAAAGGATTAGAGGGACCTCTATTAATCAAATATATAGAAGTATTGATAGCCTCTTCCCACATGTTTAAAGGCAGCCCAACATGCAATCTCATTCTCCTTGCATCCTCCATTATTGTCCTATTCATGCGCCAGCCACTCCATTTTCTTATGGAGTCCCTGGAACTATTTTCTACCTACGAATTCCATCAAAGGAACAATAATATTCAAATTATTTGATGCAATACTCACCACCATCATTAGATATAAGACAATTTAATCTTTTACCTGTCTCATTCTCAACCAACCTTGTCCATTTCTTAAATGTTTCAAATACATCATATTTCTACCTAAGTAAATAAATCTAAACCTTCCTAGTTTCATCATCTATGAGTGTAACATAATACCGAGAGCCCTTAAGAGAAGATACCTGAGTTGGTCCCCATACATTTGTATGCACAAGCTCCAACTTTTCATATTTATTTTTCTTCCCATCCTTGAGAAAACTAACTCTCTTTTGTTTTTCATACACACAACTTTCACATAAATCCATATTAATACATTTCAAACCTTGTAAAAATTTCTTAGAATGAAGTACTTTCATGCTTTTTTCACTCATATGCCCAAGTTTGTTATGCCACAGTGTTGTCTCAAAACTTGCATCAATTATTTCAGTCTCTTCTTGTGAACCTGTAGCAACTATTCCTAGACCCATTTGTTTTTTCTCTACAACAACTAAAGTAGAAGGAATGGTATGAGCTATACCAAGATATAAGGTGCCTACTTTCACACATTTTTCTACTATTAAGGCACCTCTTGAAACCCTCCAATTTTTATCATTGAAAGTAACTATGCAACCTTCATCAACTAGTTTCCCTACTGAAATTAAATTCCTACTTAGCCTTGGAATGTGCCTTACCTCTTTGTAGTAGCCAATGATTCCCACTCTACAACAATCTTAATTCTTCCCTTTCCAACAATTTGACAAGGTTTTTTAACTCCCAAATAAACCAACCCAAAATCCCCTTGGACATAATCAGGAAAATAAATTCTATGGGGTGTAGCATGAAATGAGGCCCTTGAATCTAAAACCCATGAATCATCAACATTATCTAGGGAAAGAATCAAAGCATCATCTTCAAATTTATTACTTACCATATTTACCTCCTTATTTCCTTCATGTTTGTCTCCTTCTCTATTCTTTTGAGACCAACAATCTTTCTTCAAATGACCTAGTTTCCCACAATACCAACAATCCTTTTGTCCTCTAGATTAGGACCTCTTGTCCTTTGATTTTCTTCGTGACTTCCCATGACCTCCAGAACCTTTTCCTCTCTCCTTTGATCTACCCCTACTTTCTGCATTCAAAACACTACCTGATGTGGATCCACTTGAGCTTTTCCTATGAATTTCCTCACTTAGAATAACACCAACAACATCATCAAATTTTAGTGTATTTCAACTAGAAATAGAGTTGCTAACAACCATTACCAAGCTATCCCAGCTTTCAAGCAAAGAACATAGAATTAAAAGAGACCTAAATTCTTCACCAAAGTTTTCTTTTTCAAAATTTAATTGACTATTAACTATATTAAACTCATTTAAATGATCAAAAACTAACCCACCTTCTACCATTTTCATATTAAATAAACGCTTCATAAGAAATACCTTATTTGAAGTAGAAGGCTTTTCATATAAATTTTCCAGGGTTTGCATCAACTCTTGAGTTATCTTTTTTGTTGTAATATTGAACGCCAACGATTGTTCCAAGCATAAACGAATACTGTCAAGTGCCTTTCTATCGAAAATATCCTAATCTTCATCAGAAATTGCTAAGTGTTTCTTGGTTTTCCCTTCTAATGTATGCCATAAATCCTTCTGATAGAGATAATCCTCCATCTGCATCTTCCATAACTGATAGTTCTTCCCATTGAATGTATCTACCTTCAATTTACCCTTGTCTGTCATTGCTCCCACTTAACCATGAGACTCCCACTCAATCGTGAGACCTTCATGCAAATGACAATCAAACACAACCCACTCTAATACCACTTGTTAGGAATTGCATGCAGAAGATATCAATTAAATGCAAATAAAGATTAAATAGAGGAATGAAAAATACATAGAAATAATAACGAGAGACAATTTTAACATGGTTCACCCAAACTCGAGCTACATCCACCAATAGAGAGTCCAATGATTATTATCCAGAAAATCGAACTGATTACAACCAACAATCCTTGCAACTCAATAACGGTGCAAATTCTACAATACAATATCAACAAAAACACTAACCCTTAGCCATTTTAGCAGGACTTATGCCAGTTACAAAATAGGGTTTTTTTATGTCAGCCAATAAAAAAATAGCTACCCCTTGACCCCATCTTGGGGGCACTGCCCCCAAACCCCCGTTAAATAATTTGAGGAAACTACACTGATAAAAGTGGGGAAAATTTAACCTCTGAGTCTGATTAGGCTCCATTTAACAACAACTCTTCCCCAATCCTAACCTCCCCCATGAGTCCAATTTACTTGAGATCATCGAGGATGAAGATTGGATGGAATCCTCCTAGGATATTGAAAATACTTCTATCTTTACCCTTTTGGCCTCCATTTGCATGATTTCATCATCATATCCACCTTTCACTAACATTGATGATGGTATCTCCCTCATATATCTACAGCTAATTGATTGGGATCAACAAGAATCGCCTACCATGGACACTTTTGAGAATGATGAAGCCATTACTGAATTTATGGGACTATGCAAAGGAATACCAGGTGGGGACCATAAAGTTGGATTTACTATAGATCTCGATTCCACAACATACTTTAGAGAGACTATTCAACCCTCTAGTCATAAAGGTAATAAAAATAAAATAAGAAAAGATACATCTTTAGGTGAAAACCATAAGGCACCTTTTGATGACACAAAAGTAAAAAGAAAGGATGTATTCGAGGGTGAAAACCTCTTTGAGGTTCCCAAGGATGGAGGGTTGGACTTTCTCCACACTAGTCAAGAGAAATCATCCATGCTAATTGAAGATCCATAGAATTCAATATAGGCACACTTGAAAATTCCAAAGTGATTCTCCTTGCAGCCTCGTTGATAGAAAAGGAAAGGCCCAAGTTTCAATATTTCTTCATAGAACATCAGGTCAGCTTCGCTTGCTCATATGATGATATGCTAAGAGTAGATCCTGCATTAGTCTTGCATCATTTTCCCTTACTTCCAGATTCAAAACTAGTCAAACAAAAACTCTAGAAAATGCACTCACAGATCGCCTTGCTCGTAAAAGCCGAGCTCAAAAATTTGTTAGATTTTGGCTTCATAAGATCTATAGGTTATGTTGATTGGATATCAAACCTCGTACCTATCACCAAACCAAATGGTCAAATCCGTATTTGCATAGACTTTTTAGATTTGAACAAAGCTTTCCCAAAGGATTATTTTTCACTCCTGAATATAGATATCATAGTGGATCTCATAGTAGGATATGAAATTTTGTCTCTTATAGATGGTTTCTCAGGATACAATCAAATTTGTATCACCCCAGAAGATTAACATAAAATGGAATTCACTTTTCCTTGGGGTACATACTTTTGGAATGACATGCCTTTCGAATTGAAGAATGCAGGTGCCACTTACCAACGGGATATGATCACAATATTTCATGATCCTATGCACACATTAATGGAGGATTGTGTTGATGATCTCCTAGAAAAATCCCTAACATGAGGAAATCACCTAAAGGTGCTAGAGAATATCTTCAAAAGGTTGGAAGAATATAAGTTGTCTCTCAACCCTAAGAAGTGTTCCTTTGGTGTGACTTCGAATAAACTCCTAGGGTGCATAGTTTATCATCGGGGCATTGAGGTCAACCTAGCTAAGGTCAAAGAAATCTTGGATATGCCTCCACCAAAAGGAATCAATGAGCTCTGAACATTACAACGAAGATTGTAGTCCATAAGACGTTTCATTGCATAGTTGGTTGATAAATGTCAACCATTGCAATACATGTTAGGCAAGGGAATGCCCTATGTTTGGATAGACAAGTGTCAATCTTCTTTTCAAAAAATCAAGGATTATCTCCTGACATCGATAGTCCTAGTTCTGCCTATTGATGGGAAACCTTTAATATTGTATATTTTCGCAACCACTTCCACACTAGGGGCATTACTCACACAAAACAACCATGAGGAAAAGGAAAGACCAATATATTACATTAGTCACACTTTTTTTGGGTATGAACTCAATTGTACTTCCATTGAACAAGCATGCCTCGTAGTAGTCTTTGCCACTTAGAAATTGAGACATTATATGTTGAACCATAAAATGCAAGTAGTGGATAAGATAGATCCATTGAAGTACCTTCTCAGTTGGGCAGCATTAATAGGATGATTGGAAAAATGGGTCATGATACTTAGTGAGTACAACATACAATATACCAAGCATATAGCAATAAAAGGATAGGTCATAGCAGATCAACTCGCTGACGCGCCCATACAAGGTGATCACCCATTGGTAGCTGATTTTCAATATGAATCCATCTTTCATGTAGGATCAAGATTACCTTGGAAAATTTATTTTTATGGGTCCCATATAGGTCATGGTTTAGGAGCAGGCATATTATTCATCACACCTCAAGGAGATTCTATTCCTAAATCATTTCGCATCACATTTCCATGCACTAATAATGTTGCTGAATATGAAGCATTGTTGATAGGACTTCAAATCATAGTTAAGTGGAAAATTAAAGAGCTCCTAGTTTTTGGTGATTCCTAGTTAGTTATCAACCAAGTCAATGACAATTACAACACCAAAGATGAGAAGTTGATGCCTTACAAGTGCATGGTGGATAGTTTCCTATCATACTTCCATATGATTTCTTTTGAGAAAATTCCCCAAGCACAAAAAAAGTAATAAACGTTATGGCCACAATTGGATCTCTCTTGGATATCCATAATAATGTGCCACAATTTGAGTTCTTAGTGGAAAAGTTGTTGGTTCCTACCTATGACGCTCCTGAGTCTAAAATGGTTTGTGAACTTGTTGGTCCTAATTCCCCTTAGTGTTAGGACATACAATTACTTACATTCCTAGGTTCTACCAACAACCCTTTCCCATAAACAACGTAAGTCCTTCATTCACAAAGTCACCCTTTATACCATCATTAGTGACACCCTATATAGATGTAGCTTTGACAATACCCTCCTCCGATGTATCGAAATTGATGAAGCACAAAAAACCTTATGTGAGGTACGTGAGGGTATATGTGGATCTGATTCGAGTGGCCCAACCTTAGCCAAGAAAATCATGAGACTTGGGTACTACTGGCCAACCATGGAAAAAATATGCTCTTTAGTTCATTAGAAATTATCATCAATGTTAGGTACATAGTGACCTTATTCATGCACTTGCACAAGAACTACAACCAATCACTTCCCCTTGGCCCTTTTCACAATGGGGACTTAACCTCATGGGTAAAATTCATCCCACTTCACACAATGGCCACAAATTCATTATTACTACAACTGAATATTTCATGAAATGGATCAAGGCCATTCCTCTCACCTACATAACCGACAAATCAATTTCCAAATTCATCCTTAACTACATCATATGCCGATGTCCATGATGAACTCAAATGTCATCCTTTTAAAAACCAAGATGTCCATGAGCTTTGTGATCCATGCCATATTACCCACAAGGTAATGGCCAAACTGAGGCATCCAACAAGACAGTAATCAAAATTCTTAATAAGACTATCTATGGTGTTGGTTGTGATTGTCACCTCCAACTTAACCCTACCTTATGGGCTTACCACACCAGCATCCACATGCCTACGAGCGCCACTCCATTTTCCTTGGTCTTCGGATTCGAAGTGTTCCTTCCCATTGAGGTCAAAGTCCCCTCCTTACGGATTTCCATGAAGGGATTGATTGATCATGAGGAATATCGATAGTCCTGATTGCATGAGCTGGAACTATTAGAAGAATGTAGACAAAATTCCTTGACTCACCTATAGGCATATCATAAT
This sequence comes from Sequoiadendron giganteum, assembly GCA_007115665.2. NCBI lineage: Eukaryota > Viridiplantae > Streptophyta > Pinopsida > Cupressales > Cupressaceae > Sequoiadendron > Sequoiadendron giganteum. The sequence continues at coordinate 292,065,169 of CM021107.1, forward strand.
TGCCTTTGTTGAAGTTACAACAAAAGAGTTATGGTCTGAAGATTTGACATTGGCAACTTGGTCTTGATGCAGAACCCAAAAAATCAAGTTGAATGTGAGAAGATCAACAAGTTCGAGCCTAATTGGCTAGGTCCACACTTCATCATTGCATCCTTTGGTTTTGGTGCTTATCAATTATCTACTCCTGAAGGCAAACAATTATTGAAACCCATCAATATTTTGTATCTATGGAGGTTCTACACATAGCTTCAGAGAGCTTGGCCAAAACCATAAAAATACAAAAAAAAAGAAAAAATACAACAAAAATCATTACATTGATGAAAACCTAGCAAACAGGCATCTTGGTGACACAAAAAAAATATCAAAAAATATGAAAAATAGTAAAGAGAAATAATTCGTCCAATAGTGAAAACCACTTCGATGGCACTTTAAGTATCATGGTGAAAACTTGGAAAACAAGCGCCAAGTGTAGGTAGTCTTTGATTTTCCATCTACTATCACTCCATCTACCTTTGTCCATAATAAATACCCAGTCTTCTGACACCCTCGCAACATTCATCATAAAGTCATGCTATCTCCTTTCATGGCTGACAACGGTTGGCATCATGCCTTGCACATCATCCACCTTTTATCCTGAGCAAGTCCCCTTCCATCTCATTCATCTTGGTTAGTCCTATACTTGATTGGGGACAACACCCTTAACACCTGACTGCAGTAGGTCTCGTAGATGGTCTCATATATCACAAAATATCTAGAAAATCCAAAAAATCAAATATTCAATAAAAGACAACTCTTAAACTAATCTAGGAAACCATTCCACAAAAAATTCAACCAAATTGACACTTCAAATGCGACACACGGTCAATTGGGTCATCTAGTCAAACTTGGTCAAAATCTCATAACAACATCAAATTGTCAATTCTTGGTCATTCTTTGGATGTCTTTCTGGGGAATGACCCTTGTCACTTATTTTGCTTCAGGATATGCCTTTCCTAGGCATCAAAACTATCAACTGGCCTTTTGGCGGATCCTTTTAGCATTGGGGATTGACACTCCCACATCGACTCTATTCAGGATGTGTCCTTCCTGAATTTGACTCCTCGACATTTATCACACATTCGCCTATTTGACACAAAACTAGGCTTGATCAACATTGACGATTCAACATTAATAATCTTGACATACCAAAAAACTCCTAGCAAACACTTTGGAAAACATTGTCTCTAAATATGGTCACTGTACAATCTAAAAATGGTCACGGTTAATCAAACCTGTTAATTAATTAAATATGAATTATTTAATTAATATTCTTAAGTCATCTACATATAAATAAATTTAATTATTTATTTATATTGTTCATTTTTCCAATTCTTCTAGTTTAATTAAATAAATAAGTTTATTTAATTATTGCTATCTTCCTCTTAATTAATTAAATAGATTTCACAATTTATTTAATTATCACAAGTTTAAATTCTAAATTTAAATGATATTCTCCATTTCACATTTAATTAAATATTCTAAAAATATTTAATTAAAAGCTTTCTTTCCTCCATAATTAAATATTCTAAAAAATATTTAATTAAAAACTTTCTTTCCTCCATAATTAAATATTCTAAAAATATTTAATTAAAAGCTTTCATTTTCCATAATTAAATATTCTATAATATTTAATTATAAACTTTCTTCTTTTCATATTTAATTAAGTATTTTATATATTTAATTAAAACGCTTTTTATCATCTCTCACACATAATTAAATATTATTTATTTAAATTATGGAAACTTCTAATTCTTTGTCAAATGTAATTAAATAAATTTATTTATTTAATTATAAATTTTTCCTCAACTATCAACTAACTCTTCATAAATGAAGTCCACAAATGGCAACTTTCCTTCATTTTTGAATTAAAAAGGTTGTGTTTGAGGAAACATCTCCCATATTTCTCTCAACCTTCCATCTTTTTCTCAACTTCTTGATCTCTCACAGTTCATTCTACAGGTTTGAATCTCAACCATTGATCCTTGCCAACTGGATTTCTTGCCTTCAAAAATCTATAAATACAACCCTCTTATGAGTTGAAAAGGACCCTGAATCCTAGATTTCATACGTAATTACTATAGTTGCATTTCAGTATTATTAGCATTCTAGCATCATAGTATTTCAATTGCATAGCTTAAATCATATAGTCATGAACATGCATCTTCAATTAATCTCATTCTCTTAAGCTGCCATTTCAACAAGTTGTTGCTTGCACAACTGAGAGCCAACACCTTTAATCAAATCCTTGGAGATAGAGGACAATGGGACGAATTCGAAGAAGTTGCTGTCATTAGAGTTTGCATTTATGCTTTCTAGTTAGTTTTATTTAATATAATGTCTCATTGGTGTATTAGTTTACTGTTTAATTAATCCACATTTTCTAAAAACACATTTTTTTGCGCCCACCGTGGGGCTTCCCCCCATTTTAATCTTTTTATTTGTAGGAATTTTTTGACAGGTGATGGAATGGAGTTGCGCTTTGGCGCATACGAGCTTTTTTTTGGCGCATAGACGAATTGTTTCAGCGCATCCCCAAACTGTTTCGGTGCATTCAAGGGCTGTTTCAATGCATACAAGAACTGTTTCGACGCATAGATGACTTGTTCTCACGCATCCCAGATTGATCTTTTAGCGCATTTAGTAACTGTTTTGGTGCATTAGGGGTCTGTCCTAGCACATACAGAGGGTTTGTAAACATAAATTTTGATTCTGACACCATCCACGAACACAAATTTTTATTTCAGTTTTTAAGAGAAAAGTGAACCAACCCTAGGATAGAAATTTAAAATCTGGAATCTATCAATCCTAAGGTAGTTAGCACACACTATTTTTTTGTAGTTAAAATTAATCCCATGCCTATTGTGAAGCAACATCTTCACTTAGTTTAGATCATTGTCATTTGGTGCTATAAAAAGAACGTTGTTTGCTTTGTTTGTGGCAATAGGTCTATGCTCTCCCCTTAACTGGGTGACCAGAATACCAGACTGCCTTTTCATTTTTCTGCAATGTTTATGCTTTATTACATCCTTTAGAGGGCTTGTTCTTGTGGGACAAAGTACTCACCCAAGAGGAACGACCTAAGTGGGAACAACCAAAGCCAGGTTTTCCAACCCACTATAATCAAAAGCGAATTTGGGGAAAGTCCACAATTCGACAACAGTGTGCAAGATAACCATCCCCAAAGCCTTTGTTCTAAAGGTTGGGAGGTCTCCCGAGGGAGTTTATCTATTGCCGCGCCGAACATAAACCTTTACTATGAACCATAGTGTAGAAAGCCAGCCGTGTCAATATCCAAACATCATTTTAATCACGGTGCAAGGGGAGGGAAGAATCTTCCCCCAAGACACTCACCATATAGTCGCCACAGATTGTTTGCTCAGAGGATTCGGTATCCAGTTCCCTCACCTTGAGTACACACCTGGAAAAGACAAAAACACGGGTGCCCTCTAGGAGGTGACATGGCTATTTGAGTCGACGCGATTTTAAGCTGTGGGCTATGATTTCTATGATGACCTATTTGACAACTAAGAGTGAGTCTTCTTGGAATGCTTATCTTGTTCAATACCTGTGAAAATATCAAGAACATACACTCTTTGTTTAGATTTTAGGATTAACAAAACAACTATCTGCTTCTCTATGCTGTGTTTTTCACATTTAAATTAGATTAAGATCATCCAAAAATATCAAAACTGTTCAAACATGTCTAGCTCAGAAGTCTAAATGGATAATTTAGCACATCCCTGCTCTGTTTCGGCGCATTGCTGCTCTGTCTCGGTGCATCGCTGCTCTATCTCGGTGCATCGCTGCTTTGTCTCAGTGCATTTGTGCTTTGTTTTGGTGCATTGATGCTCTATTTCAGTGCATCTGTGCTCTATTTCAATGCATTGCTGCTTTGTTCTGGTGCATTGCTGCTATGTTTCAGCACATCGCTGCTTTGTTTCGGTGCATCATTGCTCTGTCTCGGTGCATCTATGCTCTGTTTCAATGCATCGCTGCTTTGTCTCGGTGCATCTGCGCTATGTTTCGACACATCGTTTCTCTATTTCAGCGCATCTGTGCTCTGTTTCGACGCATCCATGCTTTGTTTCGGTGCATCTGTGTTCTGTTTTGATGCATAGGTAGTCTATTTTGGCACATTCATGCTCTGTTTCAGTGCATGTGTTTTCCGAACCTAGGTACCTTTCTAACATTTAGAAATCAGTCATCTCAATCTAGTCTTTTGCATGCTCAGAGTTTGGAAGTCTGTAACTTTTTCCAAGAAGTCTCTAGAAAGGAAGATTAGAAAGCCAAAGAAATCTCTCAGTTATAAGAAGTTATTGAAAAAAAGGAAATTTCTATACCAAAGTCGAAAGGTCTTTCTTGAACACAAGACCTTCATCCACCGATATCATGACTATATTAAAGGTTTCACTGACGATTATGTTGTAGAACCTTTATACTCACGAGCCTTCTTTCAAAGAAGAGCCCTTTCTCAAAGGCACAACCACAGTCACCATATTCATTCTTCTTATATTCCCCAACCTGCAATTACGTACGCTACTCGTCCCAATCAAATTCTACAATAGGGAACTCAAGTACATTAGGCATTCATCAAATCGATCTTCTTTACAAATCTACGATCAAACCTCATGAAGTCCAAAATCATCTTTTTTTTTTATCTTGGGTTTAATTCCCACAAACAGGATTTTCATCCTTTCAATCAGGGAATCACGAGCTAAAGATTAAAAATCTTTTAAGTCATAGAATCTTCATTCTATCCTGACTTTCACATCCAGCAACATTGCACTATTTCATTCATTTGATCAAGGTTAGTATAATTTGAGTAACGCTTATGCATGTTGTCACGAGATCTCAAAAGCACATAGAAAAAGATGAAAGAGAAAGTATAGTAAGTAAAATGGGTGATAATAGTGAGAGGGAAGAGATCCCCTATCATAATTCAAATACTAAAGAGATAACAAAAGAAAAGCTCCAAGAAGCAGAGCAAGATCCCCTATTCCATACTCTTATGGAAAGGATTTTAGAATGAAACAAGGAAAGATATTTCCTTTCATTAGCTAATCAAGGAGCTAAGTTACCTATTGATTTTGACACAGAAGGGATTAAAGAAAATCCTGAAATTCCTCCTAATGATTTTAGTGCCCTTACTCAACAGATAAAGGAATTACAAGGGCAAATAAAAGAAATGCAAGGGGGTGCAACAAAGAAGTATGTTTTGGATGACATATGTCCTTATCCATTTGATAGGATTCTTCAAATGATTCCTTTTCCAAAACATTGCGAAATCTCTAAATTTGATAGGTATAATGGGAAAACTGACCCCATTGAACATGTGAGGGATTTCTGAAATATGAGCTTAGAATTCACTCATGAAGATACCTACTTAATGCGATTGTTTCCACGAAGTCTAGGTGGAAAATCCATGGAGTGGCTTTCAAAGATCACTCCCCCCATCAAAACCTTTGAGGAGTTAATAAACAAGTTTATATCACAATACTCCTACAACATCCAACACCAGATAACCATGCTTGATCTTTGTAAGGTGAAACAAAAAATAGGGGAATCTTTCACTATATTTTTACAAAGGTGGAGAAGGGTGTTTGCTAGATACTCTCGCCCTTTTCCCGAAACAAAAAATATGGAGATCTTTATCGATAGTCTGAATCAAGAAATGAGTTACAGAATGAACCTTCACTGTCCTCAATCATTTGAAAAATTGATTGAAAACGTGATTACTATTGAAGGTGCTTTGATCAAGCATGGAGTTTTGAAAATTGATAAAGAGGGTTCAAATTCATACAACAACCATAGTAACGACAATGAGAAGTCACGATTTTGGACTCGCAATAAAAATATTGTGAATGATGGGGTAGTAGATGCTAACAACGTGAATGCGAATCCTACCATCCTTAATGTGTCAGGTGTTCAACATAGCAATAATACTAGAAATTCTAGTACCCAAGGCAATGTTCCCAATCAAGGGAATGCAACTAATAATCGTGGAAATAATTTTGGCAATAATCAAAATTCAAATGTGCCCAGATCTTCATATTTTTTGAATCAACAGAGTTTCACTCCCTTGGGCCAATCTTTAGAATCCATTCTCAAAGAATTATTGAATCAAAACGCTATTACATTGCCACCACAATGATATTATGAGCCTCAGGTTAAACCACCATTGTGGAATGACTCACACTTTTGTGATTATCATAGGTGTAAAGGTCATAAAACAAACAATTGCCAAGGGTTGAAGAATATTGTTCAGGATTTGATTGATAACCATACCATCACGGTTGAGGGACATAATGTCAATGATAACCATCAGGCATTCAGGGATCCTCTCCCTAATTATCAAAAGGGGGAATCTTTGAGTGATAAGGCCAAGAATGTTAATTATGTCCACGACATCATTATCAATCATATTTATACTGATGATCAACAAATCAATGCTATCTGAATCAAAGGTAAGCAAGAATATCGAGAGGTCAATGCTACGAAAAGGGGACAAGCCAAAATCATTGTCAAAGGAAGCTCATCTAAAGTGGAAATTCCCCCTCCAAGTCAATACAATTTGGTTGATCAACTACGAAAAACATCAGCCCAAATTTCTATCTTGGAGCTTTTAAATTTATCACCTGCGCATAAGGACATTTTGGAAAAGGCACTTGTTGATACAACTGTCTGTCTTGATTTGGATATCAATAAATTTCAAGCCATGGTGGGACACTTGTCCTCATCCGCATGTTTATCCTTTATTGAAAAGGATGACTCATCCATAACACGTCCACATAATTCATCACTCTACTTAGAGGTCATGGTTCACAAAGCTCGCATTAGACGTGTCCTAATAGATGGGGGAGCCAGATTAAACATTTGTAGTTTAAAATTGGTCCTCACTTTGGGATATTCTGTAGAATCTATAGATCCACGAAGGAAGATTACAATCAAGGCATATGATGAAGAGGAAAGGACTTCCAAAGGCCTCATCATGCTACCAATCAGAGTGGGACTTGTTGTGAAGAATACCTTTTGTCAGGTTCTAGATCAGGGTCTAACTTATAACATACTCTTAGGTCATCCATGGATCCATGAAATGCAAGCTATCCCATCTACTTATCACCAATGCTTGAAGTTTCCATATGATGGATAGGAAGTAACAATACTTGCTGATCACATTAGCAGTCAAACTTGCTCTAACCTAAGAGCAACGCAGGACACACTCATCCCACATAATAGAGAGGCCTTGGTCATCTCTACCTCCAAATACAATGAACAAGCACGAGAAATGATAAGTAATTTTGGAACCAAGATAAAATTGAAAGATAATGGAGTGGGAGAATATTCTTTATCTCTCTCTAATCTACCCATATCTCCAAGATTCCATGGTCAACCATTGACATCCATACAACAAGCTACAATAGCTTTAGCCTCAGCTTCAGTTCCCATCACCAAGTTTAATGGGATATTTATCAAAGAAAATGAAATACAAGATAGAGCTATCCTTGATTAGCTCTATAAAGATGAAGAAGAATCGGTACAACATGTCAATTTGCCCACATAACAATATGGGAAAGGATATGCTATCATGCAACAAATGGGTTATGAAGGAAATGGCCCTATAGGTAAAAGGAAAGAGGGTATTATTGAACCTGTCCAAATAAAAACAATGCACCCAAAAGATAAGACTGGGTTAGGATATGGTGAAGATAAAAAGGAAGAAGTAGTACAAAGAATGTCTAAAGAAGAGTTGGCTGAAACAATTTTGAGAATTCAAGCAAACAATTCTGACACTGACTCCAATGAATATGAATGGGATGACTTCTCTGATGATACATTTATCTCTGAGAAAAGGGTGGATGTCATACACAGGTTCACACCTGCATTATTACAAGGAGAAAGCTCAAGGCCTCCGCTTGATTATGTTCTACAAAGCGATCGTGACTCAAGTGAGACCGATTCGGTTCAAAGTGAGATAGATCATTCACAGGAGGATACCATCCTAGACCTCCCCCATAATGATGTTAACAATAGTATAATGACCCTAACGGCCAGTGACCTTACTCATCCTAATGATCTATTTTATTTGGTCTCAGCTATGAAATAAATAACATAAAAGAAAGATCTAATGGTGAAAACCTAACAAAGGCAGTATTAGATCAAAAAAAGAGAAAAATAAAAAGCGTATTCAATAGTGAAAACCTTTCAAAGGAACTAGAGGATGGGAAAATTGACACTCTCCCAGAACATTACCAGGAAAGGTCTTCTATTCTAATCAAACCAACAGAGGCACTCAATATAGGTACTACAGAAAAGCCCAAAATCTTGCAATTGGCTGCATCTCTAACAGAAGAGGAAGTACCTGGATTCATAGAATTTCTCCAGAACAATCAAATCAGTTTTGCATGGTCCTATGTGGATATGCCTGGATTGGATCCATATCTCATCATGCATCATCTATCTATCGTGCCGGGGGCAAAACCTGTAAAACAGAAAATTAGAAAAATGCATCCACATGTTGCATTATTGGTTAAAGAGGAATTAAAGAAGCTTTTAGATGTTGGATTCATTTGGTCTATCAACTATGCATAATGGATCTCCAATATCATACATGTTTCAAAGCCATATGGAAGGATTATAATCTGTACTGAATTTAGGGATTTGAACAAGGCATGTCCTAAAGATGACTTCCCCTTACCAAACATAGATATGATTGTTGATTTGACTATTGGACATACAATGTACTCATTAATGGATGGATTTTTAGGATACAACCAGATAAAGATTGCACCAGAGCAAGGATAACTTTAAGAACCCCCCCCCCCTTGGCGCAGGTGTAAAATCCTAGCGAATCCTGTATACTTCTTGATGAAAAATATTAATTTTATTGGCGATTTTTTTCGTTTTTCGAGAAAAAAAAAATCCCCATTGGTGAATCTTTTATAATCCCTGGAAGTCTATGGAAAATCGTGGCGAATTGCAATTTTTTTTAATCGAATGAAATATTTTTCATTGGCGAATAAAACCATTTTTCAAACTAGAATTTTTTTTCCATTGGAGATTAAAACCTTTTTTCAAAGCAAAAAATATATTTTCATTGGCGAATTAAAATGAATCTCAAAATAATAAAAAAATCCAGTGGCAAAATAAAAATCATATGGGTCGTTCGATGGACGACTATAGTTGCATTCTGGAAGTAAATCTCTAAAGCACTAGACTTGCGATTTGAAACCTCCGGAATATCATTAGAACCATTAGATTTCTAGAAATCAATGGTTGAGATTTTATTACCGTACAAATGGTTATAAAGTTATGTTTCTCAGCGATTGGGTGACCTTGGCGAGATACACAACTTTCAAAGTGACAACTCATTTAATGAATTGTACGATGCCATTAAGGGATGTCTTCTCAAACACCAACTGGATAGATTTAACGTAATCTTTTAAATCCTCTGAAAGGATAGATCTTAAATAAGGTATTAAGGAGTTTGGAGAAACAGATTTAATAGCAAATTGTCATTTCCTGCTGGTAAAGTTAAGTGAGCCTACATACGAGGAAAGGTGGCAGCATTTTGAACTCCATACTTAGAGTTTCCTCAAAATGGTACTTCTAGCCGATATTAGGGTATGGGAAGATAAAATTGTGGCCGTCATGCAACCAAATTTGAATTGTCTTGAAGAAGAGCAACTCGACATCATTTCCTAGCTACGTTCAATGGCGTGGAAAGAGAAAACCAGCTATGTCGAGTACAATAGGGTAATTTTTGTTTTAGAAGAAGAAGAAGAACGTGCTGAATTTCATAATTTAGTTATGGAAATGCAGTTGGAACTATACAAAGTCCCAACACCTCCAACAGTTTAACAACATACATGAATCTTTTTGTGAATTGTGAATTTGTGACACATAATGATAAGGGGGCATAGTTTCAGCTTTTGAGTGCTTTTTGAATTTTGATTGTACAGGGTGTGGGGTGACAGGTCTGTGAAACCACATTTTTGGCATTAGAGAGAAAAGAATATATTTCTAAATCTATGTATTTATCAATGCTTCATTTTAATTATGAATGAATTGTGTTTCTTCATGATAATTGTTCAATATTTATCTGTTAGTGTTAGGTCAAATTCAGAATGCTTATTTTTTCATCTCTGAGACTTTGTGTTCAGATTAATTCATTTGTTAAAAGAGAAAATATTGATTTTCACTCTTTTCAATGCCTCAAATCTTGATCTTGTACATTTCATTTAATTGAAATGCTCAATCTTTTTGAAGAAAGTGTGGTTGGCACCGATTAATGCCATATGTGATATGAACATTCGAAGCAATTTCTTGGACAACTCATAGCTTTAATGAAACAAGATTTGTAATGATTTCATATCATTTGAATGAGTGATTTTAATAGCTTGTCAGCTTGAGGTAGAGTTCAAGTTGGCACGTAGCAAGACGTCAATCAAATTAGAAATTTTAATTATACAGGCTGGTAGCGGCACTGGTGGCCCATAAATAGGGATAGTGATTCAGTGATTAGTAGATAGTGCCATAAGGGTTTTTATTTTCTAGGGTTAATAAGGATTCATGAAGAAGATGATGCAGTATTAGGGATACTGTAAATTCTCCTGCCTACAATTATGTAGTTACAGAGTAATCAATAAAAGATAAATTTCCTTCAAGTTCGGAATGGGTGGAATTAGAAAGAAGCTGATCTGGTTAACCTGAATTTTCAGACGGGTTTTGAACCAGGATGAGGAGCTCCGATGGAGATAAGTGCTATCCCAATGCATAGAAGCTGCAGGTAAAATATGGGAGTAGATTTTCTTCTCCTCTTGTATTCTAATAGCTCCCATTTCCCCAGCATGGTTGGTCAGGCAAGCCCCATGCATTTATTTTCAAAGAGACATTTGCATTTCATCTTTTGTATGACTCTGGTTCTCGAAGGGGATAAGTACATTTTGTATCTTCATGGCTCCCATTTCCACAAGATTGATTGGAACCCCCTTTTCCCAGCATGGTTGGAAAACCCACCAACAGAAGTTTGGAATCATGAATTTATTTTCAGAGCCACATTTATGTTTAGAGATAGATGTGTAGTAATTTTTCAACAACAAACCTTGGAAATTGGAATCAATTTGTAATCCATTGTAATGAGCAACAACTTGGAATAAATTATTAAATTTTGTCTATGTAAAGTACTAATGTGACACATTGACATATGTTATTTATACGAAACAAGAGCTACAGTGCTACTTGTCTGTAAAAAGATATGTAATAATGTGACATTGAAATTCAGTTGCAATAAAATAAATGGTTTTGTTGTGTTATTCTTGAATCTTGATTCCTTGAATCTTCGTTATTCATTTACGTTTAAGAGTAAAGAGTTGTTTTCTGAGTTCGGAACTTCAGTGTCTATTAATAATTTAATATATTCAAATCAGTTTTTTTTCTTTTGAGAAATTAAGTAATATACTCTATGCAATATGCACTTGAGAATTCATGGTTACTCAAATTTCAAGGTCAACCGTTGGATGAACATTTGATGTATGGTTGTAGTTACATTTCATAATGAAATGAATAGAGTGATGGCCTTCCCAATTTAAACCTCCAGAATTACCCTATAACCGTTAGATTTAGAAAGATCAACAGTTAAGATTATGACAATAGAAAACAATCAATATGAAAAATTTATGACGGTTTGGTCATTTAAATGCCTATCAAAAAAATTGTTTAATTTACGAATTTTCATGTAAAATATTTTATAAATGGAATATCTTGAAAAATTAGAAAACAATGATAATTATTAGTGATAAATATAAAAATCTACTGTTATAATTAACAATTAACAAAAGTTTCTAAAATCGTATTAAATATAAATCTTGTTAAATATATTCTAAAAATTAAAAATAATTATGTTTTATTTTGAAAAGATTCTAAATTAATATATATTTTTATAATAATATTATAAATCACATATATTAATATAAAAAATGATAGCTATTAATATTATAAAAAATTCAAAAGTTTCTAAATTCATATTAAAAATATTCAAAAAAGTTATATTCTATTTTCTTTTTATAATAAAAATTATAAAATGATATATATTATAAATTAAAATACTATATAATATTTTTTACGGTTTAATAAAAATATAGCAAGTCAAACTATACGGTCTAATAAATTTTATAGCTATAATATACGGTCTAAAATTGAAAAAATGGTCAAATATTTAATAGACCATCAAATTCCAGGCCTGCTGTCAACTGTCAAGTGATTAATGTTTATTTTTAAAGTTAATATCATAAATTACTCAAGTTTCAACCGTTGGATGAACATTTGATGTATGGTTGTAGTTGCATTCCGTAATGACATGCACAGAGCGATGGGCTTCCCAACTTAAACCTCTAGGAATCACCCTATAACCGTTAGATTTAGAAAGATCAACGGTGAAGAATTTGCAACTTGTAGACGTAAGACGTGTCATTCACTTTAATGTTCCAATTTTGAGAAACAAAGCATTTAAAGCACTTTGTACTGCTAAGTGTCAACTGTCAAGTGATTAATGTTTATTTTTAAACTTTAAAGTTAATATCATAAATTACTCAAGTTTCAACCGTTGGATGAACATTTGATGTATGGTTGTAGTTGCATTCCATAATGAAATGCACAGAGCGATGGGCTTCCCAACTTAAACCTCCGGAATCACCCTATAACCATTAGATTTAGAAAGATCAACAATTAAGATTTTTCAACTTGTAGTCTTGTAGACCTAACTCCTAAGACGTGTCATTCACTTTAACTTTCCAATTACGAGAAAAAAAAACATTTAAAACACTTTGCACTTTGAAATTGTACAGTGATTTTTAAAGTCTTCAATCTTCAGATTGCTCATTGGCCATTGCAGTGCACCTCCCTATTTTGAATTTGGATTCCATAGTTCCACTTCCAACAACGCCATTCCTATTTTCAAGCATCGGGACTTAGAATCTGGGTAAGTGAAAGAATTCATGCGGCTACGTTTCATCATTTGACATTTCTTAAAATCTTATTTTGTGAAAGTTTGAAGTTTGGTTTTAGACTTTAGAGACTAATGAATTCATTAAAATTAAGGAGGACTAATAGGTATTACTTATTAGGGAATTCAAATTTCACAACTTCACATTTGTACAAGCATGTCTATCACCAGTACCACTAGAGCAATGTCTGATAAAAAAATACATTATGCAGAATTGCTTAAAACCCCAGGTTTCACCAATGGGTACCATGATATTTATGATCTTGAAATCTATGGTAGGTGTACCTCAGAACTTATATTTTCATCTCAAAATAAGGCTGCAAAGCAAAAGCAAGTTGATAGTATTAGTGCATTGTGGGTAACTAGATTAGGGCGCATGATGTTACATGAAGTTTTCCCTTGCCCAAAATTTATCATGGTTTGTGCCGAAAATTATGATGATAAGAAAAAAGCAATTGTTAATAAAGATAACCAAGAAGAATTGTTATCCATTAATGCAGAAGAACTTGGAAAAGTGTTGGGGTTTACAACCGAAGAATTTGGAAACCACCACATTGACCTAGAAAAGCTTGCTAGTGATTATGAAGCAGTGGAAGAAAGGCTGAAAAATGATTTCTTAAATAAAATAGTTAAGGATAGAAACACATTGAAAGGTGATCATAAGCCTCCTTATAATTTGGATTTTTTAAAACCATGGGTTCATGATACTATTTCCATGCTAGTATTTTGCCTCGGTCTGGATAGCAATTTGGAAGTGGGTGCAAGCGTCCTTGAAATGGTATATCATATCCATTATGCTGATGAACATGTCAAATATAATTATACTCAGCACATTGTAGAATCCATGCATAAACAATTTTTAATGATTAAAGAAGGTTCCGCGAAGACATTTAGGTTCACAACATACTTGTGCTATCTTTTTCTATTCAAATTTAGAGGAATGTTTCAGACCAACAAGCTTTAGATTCAGCCCTACAGTAATGTAGAGGAAAATAAAATGGCTCTAGTATATGAATGGACCACTGAGATAAAGATGCATGGTTCTCAAAGGAAATACAATCATTTTGTAGACTACTTTTTGGCTCCATTGCATCAAGTAATTACAAATAATCCAATGCCTAGATTGCCTATGTCATGTAGAAATTGCATGCAACTAGGAAAAGAAATACAATTGGCTGATTGGTACTTAATGGAAGAATATACTGTGCTAAGATTTTATGGATCGGGAGTACAACCATACAAACCTCCAATACATGTGACATAAAGGGTTTTTGCATTGGAATATGTAAGGTAGGTGCAGAGTGCTGATGAACTACACTTTCTCAGTCAGCAAAAGAAGACCTTATTTCCTTCTTTACCTTTTTCATGTGGAGGGTTCACATTCGAGAGAAAAGCATTTAGTGTGGCACATAATCTTTTGAATTTTTTTGAATTTGATGCTATATGTCACTGGCAGTATGATCCATGTGACATCATTAAATCAATGATTGTGGCCAATAGGAATGATGCAAATAGAATTCAACATCAAAGTAAACCCTTGCTTGAAAACTTGAGAAACAAGGATTCTTGGGATGAGGTCAAAATAGCAATGGAAAAAAGTGTTGTTGAGAATGGTATTT